>VZTZ01018438.1:25657-84515 GCA_013400955.1 Drymodes brunneopygia
TTTTTTTTTAAACCCTCAGGAGGTGGTGAAATGCATCAGTGATCCCACAGGGAGGGGGTCTGACAGTTCCTTGTGAGCAGTTTGAGGAATTTTTGGGAAAAAATTTGGCTTTTGTGTCTTGTAGGTGCTCAAAAACATGTGGGAGTTTTGGAACCAGTCTTAAGTGGGATTTTCAGGTGGTTTGCTGGCCTGAACTGGGGTTTACATCAATACTGATTTTTAAGGAGTTTGGCTTTGTGTTTTTTAAGGCTGAATAAATCTTCTGGCAGTGGAACTGTGCTGCTGATCTGTGTGTGTTTACAGGCAATGAGACACATTGTTATTTGGCTTATTTTAAATTAGTATTTGTTCTTTTCTGTTGTGTTGCCTTCAGCCATAAATCCTATCTCCCCACTTTTTTTTTGTGTGTTATCTCTTGTATTTTACTGTAAAGTCAAATGTCAAGGCACTCGCTATTAATAACTGTTGGTGGGGGTTTAAGGTCTAATTCTAAGTGAGTACCTGTGTGGTTTTTTTTTTTTTTCTTAATGAGATTTGCAAGACAGATAAGTCTGGACAGTGTTTTATGACATCAGTATTTCTGCTTTGTTTTTTGGTTTTTTTTTGTTGGGTTTGTTTTGTTTTTTATTGGCTTTTTTGTTTTTTGTTGGTTTTTTTGCGGGGTTTTTTTGTTTTTTTTGTCTTTGTCACATTTAGAGTCAACAGTCACCATCACTAAAGGCATAAATAATTTTCCAAGAAGCAGTTCCTTGCAGCAGGAGGAGGGCAGAGTTTGGCTTTAGAACACAGCATTTAATGTGATGTACTAATAGCGAGGATGTTTTAATTCCATCTGGTTTTTTTTTTTCCAGCCTCTGGTAGGTTGCAGCTGATCTGTCAATAACTTTCAAGGAATCATATTTTTATTTTCCCTCTCCACTGTGTCACATTTGGAGCACTGGGATTTGTGGCTTCCCTTCTTACAAGCTGAAAAAGGAGGCTGGGTTTTTTTAAGTTGTACACTTGATTCTGTGCCAAATTTATGAAAGTTGGCAAAATTATGACAGAGGAGGGGCCAGCTGCAGTCAGGTACAGCTTGTTTAATTTATCTGTGCTTCCAGAACATGTGCTCTGCATGCTTGGCTGAGTGTCTAAACCCTTTGGAAAGTCGTGACAGGAGAGACAGGAATGAAAGAACGTGTGATAAAACAAAAGAAACAAACCAGACAAGACACCCAGAGCGTGTGACCCACTGGAAGCCACATGAAGCTGATTGTGGGTGAAGCATTACAAGTGTGCACAGCTCTAATTTTATTTTATTTTGCTATTTTAGCCATCTCTGCTGGTGATGATGCCTTAGGTAGATCTGAATAGCAGGCGAGGAAGCTGCTTGAAAAACGAGCAAAAATCCCTATTACTAATGGAAATTTAGTCAACATTTAGCTGTCAGAGCTCTGCAGTGTGGCTGTGGTTTGCATGGCAGTGCAGCTCCAGCTTGGAGGGAAGTTTGCCTTCCCTTTATCAGTGTCTGAGCCTGGGAGTCAGTGCTGAGCACACAGACAAAGCCTGAGCAAGGTTTGATGGGGGCTCCGGAACAACCTGACCCTTCAGACTTGCTGGCTTGCTTTCTCAATATTCCTTTTTCCGTCACAGAAAATGTTGCTTTTGGGTTTCCTCTTTTTCTTGAGGGCAACCTGAATAACAGGTGAGATACCACAGGATAGGAGAAAAAAGGTAACACACACAGTAACAAAACAGTGTCCAAAATACCTGATGCAGGCCAAGGGAAGAAAACTGCTCGTGGGAGAGATCATTGCATAACCCAGAACGGGAAATTAAATATTATACAGAGAGAAAAAAAAAGTTATGGCACTTCCCCTTGTGGTGTGTTTTTGATCACCAAAAGAAGTCCTGCTACGAGGGAGAAATGAGCTGGTTTATCTTTGCTCCCCACGCTCCTGTGTCAGCCTCCCTCTGTCACCAAGGCACGAATTCTGACAGAAAATAGGGAAGGAAAAAGAAGAACATGGGTTCAGTTATTGCTGTGGTGTATTTTGCAAAATGTCAGTAAGAATTAGCAGGGTGGCTTGGTGGGGTTCATTGCTGAGAGCCACACAGGGCATCATTAAAGTTTTAGCTGGGAGGACAAGCTACAGCTCTAGAATAAATGTATTATTAAGGTTTTGTTGCTAGAACAGTGGATTAGTATTTTTTTGTTTCCTTCCCATCATCATGAGGTATCTGCTCTGAAAATTACTGAAGTATCAGACACTAAATCATCACAGCTACCAGTTGACACCAATTCACAACTGATTCAAGGGAGAAAACAAGAGAAGAAGCCAAATCATGGAATTCTTCTTGAAATTAAGTGTCTTGTACACTTACCCTGCAGAATGAATAAAGAAATGGCTGTGTTTTTTATCAGTTTCCCATCAAACCTTTCTATAAATATATTTGCATTCCCTCAGTCCTGCACTGGGGCCGACCTGAGCAGGCAGCAAAAGGGGAGAGAGATGAAGCTTTTCCTTCTCAGAGCATATGGTTTTATTTAGAATGTGTTTCACAACTGTGACGTACAGAGACAGGGTTTACTTGTGCTCCACACTCCCACTCACCCACTCTGCAAGGAAAACTGCACTCAGGGTTTTAATAAAAACAGGAAAAGTGCATGGAAGGAGGTGGGGATTTATTCTCTCAAACTGAGGATAAACACGGCTTCAGTAAACCAAAGAAAATCAGCTTTTGTGTGGTAGAAAGAACTGCTTTGCATGGCAGCAGGTGATCCCTGGGTGTAGAATGATGCTGTATTTTCATCAGAAAATTCACTGATGATGGCATGGGAATACTGGAGAGGAAGAGTGACAGAAACTGGTCCAAACACAGATATTGCAGGGTGTGCATGGACAGAAAAACCTGTCCTTGAATAAAGTTATTGCTGTCTTTTTTCTACCATGTGATGTTCAAAATGCTGATAAGCTGCAGCCTCTGGGTCTGATCACATCCAAGTGCTGCATCTCTTGGTACTGCTAAAACATCTTTTTTTTTTTTAAATTGATGGTTTAAAAGCTGTTTGCTCATGTTCCCCTTTCAGCCCCCTTTAACATTTATGCATGTGACAGAAGTGATATAAAAAGGGAAGTACAAGTATTTCAAATATAGATGTTGGTCTTAAACCTGGTGATTTTTATATGGTGACAGTTTCAGAGTGTTGGATTGTGGTTTTCATGTCCTTCCCAGAGTGTTCCAGTCTATAAATCCAGGTGTTTTCAGATCTATTCAGTGCAAGTGCAAAGTGAATTCTCTCAGCTATGACCACCTCACACTCACCGTTTTTTCCTGCAAATTTCTTTTTTTTTTTCCCCATTGAGTGCAGGAAAATCAGAGTCTTGCCCTGGTCTCTTCAGCTCGTGTAGAGCAGGCTGGTGATTTGCAGTCTCTCTGAAATAGGGGAAATTCCCCATGGGAGCCAGTGCAGCTGCACTCCCATTCCAGACAGTGGGTTTTTCCCTCTTCCTGTGCAATATGGACTCTATTTCTCCATGAAGACAAAAGCCTTTGTTCTGCTGAGTCACACTCCAGAACAATAGGCAGCTACAGAAGAGTTGATAGGCTCTGTTTCTAGTTCCACTTTGGACTTTGAAGTTCTCCCCTGTACTTGCTTCTCTCTCTCTTTTTTTTTTTTTTTTTTTTTTTTTTTTTTTTTTTTTTTTTTTTTTTTTTTTTTTTTTTTTTTTTTTTTTTTTTTTTTTTTTTTTTNGGTTTGTTTCGGGTTTTTTAGGCCAGGCTTGCAGGGTGGTTCAGCAGACACGTATTTTCTGAGCTCTGCTGTGGCTGCAGGGATCACACTGACTGTCACATGCCTGCAGGTTCTGTCTCCTTCACCTAAAGCTGCCTTGGCAAAGAGGGAAGTGGGAGACAAAGCTCAGCTTTCACGAGGCCCAGCATCTCCCAGGGGGATGAGTAATATCAAATGGTTATTTTGGAGGTGCTCCTTCCCTGGTGTGGCTGCCCTGAGATGCAGCTGGCAGCTGAGTGGGACACGTGTGAGGGCTGCAGGTTGGCAGCAGGCAGGGCACTGACAGGATGTGCTCTGTGAGGAAGGCTGGGGGACAAGGATGGCTTGACATGCCCAGAGCCAACATGAGGAAATTCCATTTGAATCTTTGGTAATGCTGCAAAAAAAAAAAAATGGATGGGGGTGTTGCCTAGTGGCAATTACAGCAGATTAGAGAAGAGTTGTGAGTGTGGGAAAAGGGCTGGGGGTGAGACAAGGGGGAAAAGGAAGGGCCCTGTGGGTGTCACTCCAAGCTGCAGAGCCCAAACCTGGGGCTGGTTCTGGCAGCAGGATCACAGGCTGAATGTGAAATTCATGTCACTTAAATCCTCCTCCCTTCCCTGGAGGCTGAATCCCTGGAAGCAGCAGGGAGGGAAACCCAGAGTGGAATAAACCCCCAGATTAAGGTTTGCACTCAGATGCTTTAATCCAGCGTCTGTGTGAAGAGGAGCAGATTGCAAATTATTCCCAAAGGAGGGATTTTAAAGGGGCCTTGGGGCCTTTATCAAGGCCTTTTTGGAACTTCTGGCACCTCACCTTCCTTTGTTGCAGTGGCTGCTTTGTAATATTATGTGTTTAGCTCTAGGAAAATCTGTACCTGGAGAGGGTTTTTCCCCCTATCAACATTATTAGTGAGGTTTAATTAGAATTATTGCTCATGATACTGATGGGCTAAGCTGATTGAAGCTCTTTAAATCAAAAGGCAAGGGGTGTTCTGGACTGCAGGAAAGAAGCAAGATTGTGTTCCTGTGGGAAGGTGTTTTGAGCCTCTTCCTTGTCTCTTTGTCACTTAGAGCATGTCCTTCACCAGAAACGTGCACTGCAAGGTTTGGTACATGTTTGGCTGCAATTTGGTTTTGTTTTTTTTTACTCAAAAATTAATTTTAACTTTTAAATTAATTTAAAATTAAGTACCTGTGTGATTATGAATTCCTGGGTTCTTGTGAGAAATTTGGTAAATGAAAAAAAAACAAACCCCTCCAATTAAATTCAGGAGCTATCCATGCAAATAAAATAATAAAGAAAAAGTTCCCACATAAAGAAGAAATAAAATATGGAATCCCTGAATTCAGCCATAGAAGGAAGTAAGTGAGAAGCAGTCAACAGAAAAAAAGACTGGTTATTAAAACTGATGGAAAATTGGGACATCTGAAAAAAACCCAGAAGGTTTTGCCAGGATGTGCTGGATGTTTACATGGATATGCAGCAATGCCTTCTCAGAGCCCTGATGGAGTGGGGGCAAGAGAATCCTGGAAAAGGGTATAAAAAAATAGTCTAAATTTCCTTTTAAAACTGTTTGATCACCAGCAAAGAAAGGGGATCCTGGACCTGGCAGTTGGTGCAGCTCATCCTGCTCACAGTTAATTGCCAAATTTCCACTGACTCTTTTATCATAACTGGATTTTGCCTCAGTTGTGTTCTTCCACCGTAATGAGGTTTGAAGGGTGCAATTGCCTCTTTATCCTAGAAAGCCAAAAGAATGGAGGAAATGAGTTTTGCAGAGCTGCTGAGGGTAGTAGAGGAATAAATAAATCCAGCTGAAGGGGGGGACAAGAAAAAAATACTGATTTTTTTTTTCCCCACTAGGAAACAAATAGCTAAATTGAAGTCCAGAGGCTGTGCCCTCCAAAACCTGAATGTCACCTGTGTCACAGCTGGATTTCAATCAGTTGGAAAGAAAAACCAGTGGTACCTGTGTAGTAAAAAGGTTTTAGCAAAGAGGAAGATGATACATGTATTAGCTTTGCAGCAGAGAAAGATAATTACTGCTAACCATATTTTTTCCCTTTTTTCTTCCCCTCACCCCCCAAACTGTTACTTGATTAACATAATCAAGTTACAGTGGGACCAATTGCTCTCAATTAGTCCTTGGTTTGCCAATTACAGCTTCTACTTCAGGCTTGATAAAGGCAGGGGAGGTTGGTGAGCCTCAAAGCGTGGCTGTTTTCTCTGTGCAGGATGTGCTGAACTCGTGGAGGGGATGACTCCTCTCAGCAGCATTGCCAAGCTCACACCCTGAAATGATCAAAGGCACAGCGACACAGTTATTTAAGATACCTTCATGTCTGAGAAGATTTAGCACTTTTATTTCTTGGCACAGTTCGAAATCTTCCCTTAAAAAGACACTTCAGAGTCAAAAAAAAAAAAAAAAAAAAAGCTAATTTAGTAGCCCTGACAAAGCTGGTACAAAAGATGACACAGCTGTGAAGTGGTTTGAAAAACCCCTTTGAAAACAAAACGTGCCCACTGTAATTTGGGATATTTACTGGGATGAGCGAGTCCCCTCTGTGTTTCTCCGTGTGAAAACTCCTAGTGTGTCACTTTTTTTTTTTTTTTTTTGTTTCCCACATTGGTAAGGCAAGAATTCCCCATCCATTTCTCAGTCTCAGCCTCTGCCCTCGATCCCTGCAGGAGTCCCAGTGCAGGGAGTTATCACTGGGTGCTTGTGGCTGTCACTGCACCCTCCTCCCCAGGGTTATTTTGCTGCTGCCCGTGGCTTGATGTTGGCAAAATCACAGAACCACACCATGGTTTGGGTTGGAAAGGACCTTAAAGACCATCCAGGAGTGGGGTTCTTTGTCTTTGACAGAAGATCAGAGGGTTGAATCAGAATTTTAAACCCCCTCATTGACTGGGTTAGCCCAGAGGGAAAAGGTTTATTGTTGTTCCACAAACGGTTGTTTTTTCCAGCCTGAACCTGGAATTAGAGACCTTTCAGTCTAATGGGCCCAGAGTTAAACTCTCAGAAGCTGAGGGACTAAGATTTTTTTTTTGCTATTACAATAGCTACTGTTCAGTGAGATGCCTGTGCCAAGATACTGCCAGGAGCACTTATCTGTCCTCAACAGCAAACAAAAAGTGGAGGCGGAAGAGTGAAATTAAAAAAAAAATATATATATTGTTCAGTCAAGATAGATTAATAGTGGTGCACACCAGCCACACTTCCTTGTGGGTTATATCAGTTCTTTGTATTTTTGTACGATCTAAAAATGTCTTTCCCTGCCTTTTTTTTTTTTTTTTGCCTTTTTTTTTTTTTGGTTTCCGTTTGGGGAAATTGGATTGAGTGTTCCCTTTCTGTGGTACCAAAAATGCTTCATTTTGCTATGTAAAAATGCTCATTTCAGGGCACTGCAAATACTGTGCCTTGAGTGAGTTTTAGCACTTTTATGAGGATTTTTTTTTTCCAAAGGTGGTGATGTTTTAGTGATGTGTAAGGAAGCATTAAATCAAATGGCTCGCTGGGGGCTGGAGTGCCTGGGAGGCTGAGGTGAATTGAGCTCAGCAGCTGCTGGTAACAAGTCCCTTTAGCAAATGAGAGGTTTTGTTCTTTGCCTTTTTGTGTACTGGAAGGATGATGAGCCTGTGGCTCATCCTGGAGGATCCTGAGATGCTGCAGAAAGCAGTGGAAATGCCACCTGTGTTAATTAGTGCCCAAGCTAGAAAGGTAATAAAAGAAGGGATGTGGACCTCTGCAAGCAGCAGCCCTGGGGATCTAAGAAAATCAGGGAGAATAAATTCAGCTTGGTGTAAATTCAGTGTTTTTAATGCAGAAGGCTGCAAAGCACAGACACAGGATGAGTTTCTTGCTGGAGGAGTGAATTTGGACATGTGTTGCATCTCTAGATGGGCACTGATTTCACACACAATTCTGCATTTTCTCAGTTGTTTTCTGCTGGTGTAGGAGGCCAACCAGTGCTGCACAGGTTGTGGTTGTGTGTAAAATGGCCAGCCCTAAATTTTAGCCTGCTTTTACAAATGCATGCTAATTAATTGTTCATTACCACACTGAGTTGTGCTCCAAAACCTCTCAGTGCAGTTTACAGTGTGTATCTCGTCCTTGCAGATGATCCTTTGTGAGATGTGCATTCATTGCAGGGCACCTAAAACATCTCCTAAAAGCTAATTAATGAACTGTACATCTTCCACTCTGAGCAAAAGACAAAACTTCCAGGAAGGAATTTTTTTTTTGTGGGACCAGTCCTTAATTTCACTTTCAATACTCTGAATATTTGACTTGGAGTGGAATGGAAACTTTCTGCTGAGTTGTCACCAATAACGTTCTTTTTTTTTAAAAAAAATTAGGAATCCTGGTAACTCAGACACTTCTAATTAGGCCTCATATCTCTGATTCTATTTTTGGGAGGCATTTGGCTAGCTGAAAGTGAGTGTGCATAATTATCATGCCAGCTCACCCCTGGCACTGCTTTGGATGTCAGCAGTTTCACTCACTGAGGCTGCAAGTCGTGAGTCATCGATTGTTTTAGGATTAGAAATCTTGTGCAAGGTTTGGAGGGGTTCTCTCCATGATTTGTGACTTCCTCAAAGTGTTTTTAGGAAGAGAATCTTGTGTGTTCCTGTGCACAGCCAGCACGGGGGATTGAGCATTCTGGAAGCTTTATAAAAACCATTTTCTGGTTCTTTTTATTTATTTTTTTTTCTGGCATATTCAGGACTCTTACTGCCCAAGAACCCTGAAATATCAGCTGTGAAATTTTCTCTGATTGTAATTAGTATTGTGTTATTTTTCATAATCTTGGGGGAACAGCAAGGGCAAATCTCATCTTTTCTTTAATAAATTTTATTCTGCCAATCCCAATATCTATGGAGCATGCTAGAAGTGATATTGTTTTAAATTTAATGTTTTGATTTGAGAACCAGTACTACATTTTTTTTCTTTTTCAGCTGAGATGACTTTATTTGGTTATGTTGTTTTGAGTTTTTCTGTTTAGATGGGTAATAAATTCTCCATTTGAAATGGAGTCCTGCCTTAAAACCCACACCATTACAATAAACAAGTGCTAATGACTTTTGGAATGAGGAGCAGGGAGAATCCAGCTCAGTATTTTCAAGGTGAGCTCCACCTGTGGCTTCAGTTTTCACTGAGGCTTTGTTTTTCATCCTTTTATTCAAGCTGGTAAGGCAGAGCTGAAGGCTAAACCAGATGTGATTATTGCAAGCTTCAACTTCAGGTAATTCTGAAGGGAATGCATGAAATTCTGGAGTGAATCCAGTGGGACTGGGTTAAACAATCCGGGGATTAGATCACATCAGGATGGAGGTTTCCCTTCAGGAGCAGCTGAACAGCAGAAAGCTCAGATTTATTCATGCAACCTTTAAATACAGACCTGTTTGGGCAAGCAGTGAGAACTTGGAGCTGCCTCGCTGTTCCTCCTTTATGTGTGCACAACTTGATGTCAGCTTGAAAGCAGCAGCAGTTTAATCTGGGAGTGCAGGCTTTAAACTTAATTTTCAGTTGTTGATAACACCATCAGTTGCATGCAAAGAACTGTTTAGCAAAGCCTGTGGTGTTCCAGGTAGAATCACCTTCCTACTGGTCAGGTTTTGGGGTTTTTGTAGCCTTGTCCACAGTCAGTTTGAAAGCTGTGTCTTAAATTCCTCCCCTTGAAGTGAAAAGGAATTCTGTGAGCTGACGAGGTGGGGATCTCGGTCAAAGGCTGGATATTGATTTTTGGAGGCCTTTTCCAAAGGAAATGATTCTGTGATTCTAAATGTTCAAATTTATGTTATTGGTTGATATGAAAACATGAAGTAGTTGAGGCTGTTTTGCTGCTGGTGTCCCTCCTGTAAATGTACAGTTTATAAGTCAGGGCCAGAGTGACTCTTTTCACTAATTTAAGCCAAGTGCAAGTTTTCACAAAAAAATTAAAATCAGGGTTTTAGTCCCTCTCCAGCTCTCCTGGAGCCCTTTTAGGCACTGGAAGGGGCTCTGAGTTTTCCCTGGAGCCTTTTCCAGATGAACACCCCCATCTCTCCCAGCCCTGGCTCTGTAGGAGAGCTGCATCACTGGGTGTTTCTCTGAATTTTCTAAAATTCAGCAGTTATTTTGTTTCCCTTAGGGGGTTTAAAACCTTTAATTTGGAAGCTGGTAACTATATCAGTGTGTGTATCAGTGAGCTGTCTTTGTAACCTTTGTAACCACCAGGAAGTTTGGGCTATGGGGGTTTTTCTCAAATATTCCAGAAATATTCCAGAAAGGTGAACTCTGTGGGACAGAGGGACAAAATGAGCCCTGGTCCCATGACCAGCTGAGTTCCCCCACTATTCCATAGCCTGATGGTGGAATCCCCCTCCAGGGCCTTCCCCAAATCCTCCAATCTAACCACAAAAAAAAAAAACCAAACCCTTCCCAGTCAGGCTTCCAGGAATCTTGGGGTAGCTTGGGGCTGAGCCCCAGGTTTTGGAGGTGCAAATAACCCAAATTCTCTTTTTGTGCTGCCTGGCTTTCACATTTCCATGCTCCCCACTCAGAGGAAACATGGCTGGGGTGATGCTGCCATTCCTCCTTCCTTCCCTCACTCAAACTGGGTTTATTTTAAACGGGGGCTGGGGTGGTTGAACAGCTACGTTTGCACTTCTCTGTTTTCAGGAGCTTTTTTCCGAAACTGTGGAATTTCTTATTCTGCATGAGCACAGCTCACGGGCCTTAAATCTACTGAAGTTTGTTAAATGCATCACAACTTCACCACAAGGCAGCCAGGCCATTTCTGCTTTTCTGGCTGAAGTGAGAGAAAACAATCACGCAGAATTGGAAGGGCAGCAGGGTTTTTATTTTCATTTTCTCTTTCTGAGGCGCCAGTGCGTGTTTTGGGGAGTGATAGATTTGCATAATTTTTTGTGTTTAGTTTCTTTTGGTTCCAGCAGAGGAAGTTTTGCAGTTCATGGGAATCCCAGGCTGGGCGAGCAGAGGGTGGGGATTGTCTGGGATTGCGGAGCTGCGTGAGGCTGAAATCTGTGGTGCAGAAAAAGACATGGGACATCATAAACTCCAGCCTGGATTATTATTCCAGTCCACTAAGCCATTGCTCTGAAGACTCAGCAGTAATGAACTCGTCATGTGTGGTTTTGGTTTATTAAAAATGTATGTGACTTTTTGAACTTTTAAATAGCACGCACACACACGCTGGGCGAGTCCTTGCTGTGCTATCACAATCTGGCCTCGTTGAGCTATTTATTGTTTGTCTGGCTGTGAATATGCTCTTTATGTCTGTTCAGTTCTTTCATGTTCATTTTAAAGGAGCTCCCACTCAGAAGCAGAGACACCAGTGGTTTAAAAGAATGGCTGTCTGTCCCTGCAGTGCTGCCTTCCAGAAAAACTGAGAGTAATTATACATACAGCTCCTGTGGAATGAAAATTGGGCACTTGGTATTTAATAAACAGAGATTTGCTTATCATATAAAAAGTAGGAGACTGCTTAGTGTTTTCATTTATAGTCCTAAGTTGCCTGAGATTTGGAATTAGGTTTTTTTTATAATGCAGTTTTTATCTAGGCTGTGAAATGTCCTATTAAAATGTTCATTAATGTTTCTTTTCTGGAGCCCTGTTGGATAAACACGAGCAAATGTTTGGTTTTGTCTGTTTTCACAAGTGACTTTGATCATCTCACCATTCCTGCAGTTTTCCACTGAGCTAACTTTGTATCAGTCAAATTTCATTCTAATTGCAGAATTCTTTTCAAGGAAACACGCGAGACCTTCTTTTGTCTGTTGATTGTGTCAAGAATTGGAGGGAGAATAGGGCACTCATGAAAAAAGAAAAGCCTTTTTGGGCCAGGTAGAGTTACTATTCTTATTTATCATAAAAATCTAAACTTTTTTGAATGGCCTGACAGTGTGGGGCAGGCAGGAGAGCCACTCTGGCCAATCCACAAGGAATTCAAAGTGTTGGGAAGCAAGCTGGGACCAGTTGAGTGCTGAGAGCCCATGCTCAGGCAGGATTATTGTTTCAGTTCTGTTCCCATTTTACACACCAGAATCTGTCAGCGGGACGGGGAGATCTGGTATGTTCTTAAATATGATGTCAGCAAACCCAATGTGAATAAATATGTATTTCACTGCCAGGCTTTGGGGGGAAACTGATGAATGGAAAAGGAAAATCCCGTGGCTGGCTGAGGAGCTGGCCGTCCTCAGCCGTTCCAAACAAGCAGAAATTACTGCATTTTCTCAGTAAATCTTAATTGTTTGATCCTTGTTCTGTGGCTCTTGCTGTGTCATCTGATGAATGCCATGAATTAAATATAGTACATTCATTTTAACCACCCACAAATAGTCCTTCCTCCCTATCTCAGCCCAGCCAGCTTTAAAAATAAGTGCTATGTGCTTTTATTTACCACATCCTGCACCGCATGACACTTCCAAGGATGGAACCAAGGAGAGCACATAGCAGTGCTGTTCCATGATTGGAAATTAGATTACAGATTAGAAAGCCCAGAGGGACCTCTCTGACCAGATAAAACAGTCCCCTGGAGGCCATAAGATTGTTTTAATTGGGGCCAATCTAGAAAGAAACATCCAATCTTGGCATAAACACTTTCAGTGATGGATGAGCCAAAGGATGCTTGGTGTGTTTTAGTGGGGATTGCTTTGCCTTGTGATTTTTCAGCTTTTGGGAAGGGCAAGAGGTCTTCCATTCCTTCCCTGGGACTGATTTATCTCTGCCTTTAAATCCTGCCTTGAAAGAAGCCTGGCTTTAGCTGGCCAGTAGGTCTTGCTGGGCTTGCGTCGGCCGGAGGGAAAAGTCCTCTATCAAATGTTTGCTTCCCAGACTTGTGCAATCCCTGTGGGATTAAGTTGTTCCTTGGCCTTCTCTGCGTGGGCTGGACAGAGCACAGCCCGTGAGCTTTTCATCTGCAGGCTCTGGTGGTTTCCAAAACTCTTCCTGTGTCCTGGCCACGGCTCCTTGCGCTGCATTTCTTTCACTGGATTTAAATTTCACCCGGATTTAAATCATGTGAAGGTGTGCTTTATATGGCTGCTTTTCTTGTCATATTGTACCTGCACATTCCTGATGGTTTTTTGAGGGGGGAAGACCAAGTACAAAAAGGAAGTTGCTAATGGGGACATTTGCAGAAATTGAGGGGAGGCTGCGCTTGTGTTGTACCCTGGAAATAAAAACACATAAAGGAAGCACCATCTATTTGCAGAACCTTCAGCCTCTTCCTCCCAGCAGGCTCCTGGCACAGGCAGCATTCCCTAAACCTGGAGGCAGGAGCCCCCTTTGCTCCCCTTTTCTCCCCTGCAGTTTGCAGTGACAGCGAGGACGTGGCCGCAGTCCCTGGCGTGGCCCTGCAGGATCTTCCCACAGCTTCCCCCGGGACGGGCAGGCTCTTTTGCAATTAGCATAATTGACTGGGAAAGAATCCTGTGTGCCTGGGGATAAGGAACTGTGGGATTAAACCTAGACACATGGTGCACACGCTGGAATGAAGGCTGCAGTGGGATGGGAGGGAGGCTCTGTGCTCTGGGAACATTCCTGCTTGGAATAGGTGTCCTCGGTGTGTTTTGCACACAGATCCTGATTTTCTTGGGTAGAAGGATGCTGAGGTGGTTTTTGCATTGCCACACTCTCAGTCTTGACCCATTTTACCAGCAAATCCTTGTCATAAAGCATCATTTTTCTAAAAGCCTCCTTATTTTTTTTCCAAATGAGCAGGTGATTCTCCAATTTACTTTGAGTAGAACTTGCTGGGGGGAAAAATTACTTTGGTGAGGCCAGGATTTTTTAATGAAAACTATGAAATATTGCTGACATGGGATCTCAGTTCCTCCTGATCTATGCCATGGATTTGAGCCAAAGCCAAATAAAATCTCAGCCCTTAAAGCCTGGTTTAGAGATCCCTTTTTCACTTTCCAGCCAGTTGTGTGATGTTGAGGGAGGTGTGTGCACATTGGAGCTGTGCTGGGGACACCAGGGGGAAATCCCAGTGATCCCATTGCCAGGGAAGGGTGGGATGGGGGGGAAGCCCCCCGTGCCCAGGTCAGGGGGTGCCTGGAGTGCTCTGCAGAGCCCCTTTGTTGTGCAAGCAGCTCCACTGCTGTGGCGCCTACTTTAATTAAGGCTCTGACAGTATTCCCATAATAAACCATATTTTAAAAGGGTTTATTACTCAACTGTAAAATCTGCTGCAGGCTGGGACTTGGACTAGGAAAGCTTCATTCTTTAAGTGTTTCCTGAACTTAAAAAACTATTTAAAAAAAAAAAAAAAGTATGGCTGCAAAGAAATCTTTCTTTGAGCGCATAGATGAAATCTTTGTAAAAAGAAGTTTGCAGTCCTGTAAACAATGCCTGTTGAAGTGGCTGGTGTTGACTGTGTTGCTCAGGGTATTTTTAACCATGAAATATCCATTATGATCATTATGTAATTTGAATACTGGTGTATCTTATTTTATTGTCTTGTGGGATGAAAAGTAAAAAGCCTCACTTCGGGCTGGGGCTTTAGTGCTTGATGGATTTCAAACACAGCAGAAGAGAGAATTCCTGCCTGTTAAGAACCTTCCTGTAAATCAGAACAAGTGTAGGAAGGGACAGTGTGTTAATGCCAAGCAAAACTGCAACTTCTCCACGTTTGGGACACACTCGTCCTGCTATGCTCTGTTTTCAGCCAAAGGCCCAAGTCAGAAACTCAGAATAACATCTTTTCATGAGGGAAGTGCATTATGTAGGAACTGACAGAGCAGACCAGGATGTGAATTTTGGAAAAAAATTTTTTTCCAGGTAACTGGACAGGTTTTCCTTGTTTTGTTGTGTTGTTGGGTTTTTTGGTTGGTCTGGGTTTTGTTCTGGCTTCTGGTTAGGGAGATGAGAAAATCCCTGCAGAAGGGACTGAGCTGTAATTGATTTTCCCTTCAGTAACTGGATGTTCAGAGATTTCTGTAGGACCAGAACCTGTGCCAGCAGGATTTCAGCAGAATGTTCTGAAACACAACAAGGTTTTTTTCCTGGTGTTTTTATTCCTCCAGAAGCAGCTTCCTACTTTGGGTTGGCTGTTTAAGTTGAAAAGCTCTGCTGTTATTTACCATGAATGTGATAACATTTAGCTGCTTATTCTGGATTATATTTAGACATACACCACTTGATCCAGGCAAGAGACCTAATACCCTGCAAGCCTGGACCACTCACTTAATGGCTTTCTGTTGCCTTTGTGACAATCCCAAGTTCCACAGAATGAAGGGATTTGTTGAAAATAAGTAGTTTCCAATCCTAGTGATTGAGAGTGGGGCTGCAAGAGTTTTTTTTCCTCTGGCAGTTTTTGTCAGAGAGCTTTGATTATATCATGCAGCTATTCAAAACTAGAAATACTGTTTTTGCAGCAGTCATGACAGTATTTTTCATGTGGTTACAGTGGTATCAGTTTTATTCTGCAGCATCTGGGGGCTTTGGTTTTGCTTTGTTTTGTTTGGGTTTTTTTAATCCAGAGTTAAAGAGTCACCTTAAATTCTGAGCTGCTTTGACCGTGTCTGAAAAATTAAATATTTTATTTTCTGTGCTAGTGAGAGAAGATGAAAGAAATGTAAAAACTCACAAGTCAGACATGCTTGGTGTCAAAGCCTGACCTGGGAGCTGGAGAAGCTGAAGTTTGATGATCATGGAATGGTTTGGGTTGGAGGAGACCTTAAAGCCCATCCAGTGCCACCCCTGCCATGGGCAGGGACACCTTCCACTGTCCCAGGCTGCTCCAAGCCCCAATGTCCAGCCTGGCCTTGGGCACTGCCAGGGATCCAGGGGCAGCCCCAGCTTCTCTGGGCACCCTGTGCCAGGGCCTGCCCACCCTCCCAGGGAACAATTCCTTCCCAATATCCCATCTATCCCTGCCCTCTGGCAGTGGGAAGCCATTCCCCCTTGTCACTCCATCCCTTGTAAAGAGTCTCTCTCCATGTTTCCTGTAGCTCCTTCAGGTCCTGGAAGGCCACAATTTGGTCACCCCAGAGCTTCTCCTCTCCAGGCTGAACAATCCCAGCTCTCCCAGCCTTTCCTCCCAGCAGAGCTGCTCCATCCCTCTGCTCATCCTGGTGCCTCCTCTGGGCTCTCTCCAGCAGCTTGATGTGCTGCTGATTTAACAAAATCATCCCGGAGTCACTCAGATTGGAAAAGCCCTCTGAGATCTTCGAGTCCAGCCTTAAACTCAGCTCTGCCCGGTCCAGCACTGCCCCACACCCCGATGTTCTGTGGCCTCACACAGGGAGGGGGGAGGTGGTCAGTCCTGCTGTGTCCCAGCGCTGGCATTCAGCTCTCCTGCAGCAGATGGCAGTGCTCCCAGTGCTCCCAGTGCCTCCTGCTCAGGCTGTCCTGCCTCCAGCACAGCCATCAGGGCTGTGCTTTTTTGCCTGTGTGCACATCAGTGATGGATCTCTGTGTTTCCTGTCCCAGACTTTGCAGGAGGAAGGACCAGAATTGCTGACAGGGGATGAGGGAGTGTCCTTGGCCCACCTTAGATCCAGGGCTGTACTGGGGGAGGGTGTGTTTGGATCTTGGCTCACCTCCAGGCTGCTGCAGGAGGTGCATGCAGCACTCCCCATGCCTGCAGAGTAAAGAATGACTTCCTAATATCTAATCTAAACCTGGTGTCTACTTTTAACCTTCCCTTCTTCTCTTAAGGCTGTTCCCCCTTGTCCTGTCNTCCAGAGTTAAAGAGTCACCTTAAATTCTGAGCTGCTTTGACCGTGTCTGAAAAATTAAATATTTTATTTTCTGTGCTAGTGAGAGAAGATGAAAGAAATGTAAAAACTCACAAGTCAGACATGCTTGGTGTCAAAGCCTGACCTGGGAGCTGGAGAAGCTGAAGTTTGATGATCATGGAATGGTTTGGGTTGGNATGTGACAGGAGAGACTTTGCACGGGTCTCACCAATTGTTTAAAGTCTGAAAGATGGTTCAGTCAGTGTCTGTTCACTGACCTGTCCCAGGCCATCCCTTCCTTCACATTCTGTGTTGAGCCTGCTCACTCAGATGACAATAAAGCTCCCCTCTGGCACTTCAGCAGAAAATTTCATTCAGGGTTGGCAGAAACCGTCAAAAATGGAGCCCTTGTTTGTTAACCACCTGCTTTTGAAAACTTTTCTCTCCGGTTGTTGCCTCTTGGAGTGTTTTTTCTGGGGCTGGTTGATCCTCTTAGAGATGGGAATCTCTATCTAGAGAAGTGCTGAACTTCCTTAATTATCCCATCTCTCAGACATCTTTTTCCTCCAGCTCCTTTTTAAGGTCAGAATTTGTCATTTCAGGATGCATCTGATGAGTATTGTACAGAAGTTTAAGCTCTCCTCCTCCTTGCTGCCCCGGCTTCCTGCGTGGAAGGTTCAGCTCATGCAGGGCTGCCCACTCAGGCAGACTTTGTGCCATCAGCAAATTTCCATTGCCTTTTACTTTTCAGCCATCAGATTGTTTGCACACTTTTAAACTTCTCACCAATCTCTGCAGGAACCCACTAAAAATATCCACTGGCAGCTCCTCACCTGTTTCAGAGGATCAGGGGATCACTGAATGGTTTGGGTTGGAAGGGACCTTAAAAATCATCCCACTCCAACCCCCTGCCATGGGACAGGGACACCTTCCATGAGACCCATGAGACTGTGCAAGCTGGCCTTGAAAATTTCTGCATTTGTTTTATTCTTAGTGTATTTTAGCATCTCTCATCTCCTGGTGGGCCTGAATAATTCTTCAGGTTGGGTTGTGTGTTGTCTCAGCCTTTTCTGAGAAGGCAGAATGAACTCTGAGCTTGCATCCATTTGTAGAATATAACAACTTTTTAAGGTACTTTTGGCAGAGAGATCTGTTATTGTTCTGCAGTTCAGGAGAGTAAATAAAATACACAGAGCATATTTGGGAGGAGAACAGCAGCTCTCTGGGTGATTGTTTTCAGCAGTTGCAGTGGAAATCTTTAAAGACACTTTCAGACATTCAGCACCGGCCAAGGCAGCTTCAATTCTTAAACCGCGTAATCGAAAATAAAATGCCCTGCCAATTCAGTAAAAGGATTCATCCCATTGTCTCTTCTAAATTTAGGGAGACAGAACATCTGGCATGGGAATGCACAGAAGTGTCTGTTGATCTCAGTTGTGAGCCTTCCTTCTGGTCTGCCCCTCTCTGAAAACCTCAGCTCTGTGTTTCTCTTCATTCATCTTTCTCTTGCTTTTTGAAAACTGGATTTCCCTAAGCTTTTTTTGGTTTGTAAATCTGTTACCTTTACTGTATTTTCTGTTGTCTTTTCCTTCTATCTTACTGCCTTATATTTGATGTTTTTACATTTTTTCCTCTTATATTTTTCCTCTATTATTTTTCCTCTATTATTTTCCTTCCTTGATTCTCATCTGCCCTTTTGCTTCTTTCCCTGCTCCTTTATCCAGTCCCAGTTTCTTCCCTTTTCTCTCCTGCCTATCCCTTTGTATCCACTTCAGATTCTTCCGTTCACAGTGCTGGAACACATCAGAAATTATGTTTTCCCCTCTCCCTTGCCCTTTTAGTTACTGAAATATGTGCATAAGAATTCAAATGGGCTTCTAAAAATAGTAAAAGGATAAAACTGTTTGTTTCAGCTTTTTGGTCTTTGCTTCATTGGAACTTCTGGGAGGAAAGGCCCAGAAAGTCTAGAACTGATTCAGCTGCAGGGGAAAAAAAAAACCCAACAAAATAAAAGCCAGAAAGAAATATAGCCACCACCTATTTGATTAAAAACTACCCAGAATAAAACAAAAGTCCCAAATCTCATGTGTGCTCTGTCTATGGACAGGGTCAGTGTCATCCTAAGAGCCATTTTATATCCTGGGTCTCTTTATTTCTATGAAGAGCTTTACTGTGGTTTTTTTCACGGTTCTGGTTGTTCATATTAAACCCAGCAGAACTTGGTGTGGGTTTAAAAAAGGAGTGGTTCTGTCAGGGCCATTTTTAGAGAAGATGAGAGCCATGTAAATTGTAAAAGAGCTGATGGATGAGAATTCCTTCCTGCAGGAAATGTCTGTCCAGGCTGGCAGTTGGGAAGTCCTGGCGTTTTCCATTGTCCAATAGATTCTTCTTGCCCAGCAAGAGGATTTGCTTTATAAGACTGCTTAGATAATTCTCAGATGAAAGTAAATGGATCGGATTTTTTTTTTATCATCCTGTACACAATATTATGAGTGTTAAAGTTTAAATTCCATCCAGATTTGGATCTGTGGATGCCTGTGACGTGATTGTAAAGATCCCCAGCCCTGCCATGCTCCAGTGTTCTGTAGCTTTATCTCAGGATGAGGATTCCTGAAACTGCGTGTCCCAAATTCTCCTGGACTAATTATTGCAGTGCAGAAACCTTCTAAAAATAAACTTTCTCATTAGATACTAGGTTTTATAACAACTTTTCCCTTCAGAAAAGTTGTATTTTCCTCTTGAAAGAATAAACTTTATGGCTTTATTTCCTTCCCCATATAGAACCCCCTGAAGTACTGCTAAGGCAGACAGGGCACATTTACTGGCTGCTTTTAAAAAGTGTTTGAGGTGAATTAAAGGCTGAGACAGGGAGCTATTGGACAAAAGATGATAATCAGGAAGCTTCTCATGCCAGGTAGTGGAGTTTTGTGTTTGCACAGGCTTGGTTGTGGTGGATTCTATTAAGCAAATGTTTGTTTTCTCTGGTGATGAGGAGGGAAATTAGTTTCTTTGCCTTGTGTCACCTCTCTGAGCACCTCTCTGCCTTAGACCCTGCTTTCTTCCCTTTAAACCTTCTGCACCTCCCTCCTGCTGCTCCTGCAGGTATTGACAAACCAAGCACAGTTCTCTTGGCCTTGTCTTAGTGGGATGAGTGATTTCTTGAGTGTTCAGCTCACCCATCCAAGGGAGAGCACAGAACTTTATCAGATGGGGAAAAAAACATCTTCTTACTGCAGCTCAGCTCTCCTGAGAGGCTTCGGGATTGTTGTAGAATCATGGAACATTAAGGAGTTGGAAGGGACCTTAGAACTCAGCCCATCCCACCCCCTGCCATGGGCAGGGACCCCTTCCACTGTCCCAGGCTGCTCCAAGCCCCAATGTCCAACCTGGCCTTGGGCACTGCCAGGGATCCAGGGGCAGCCCCAGCTTCTCTGGGCACCCTGTGCCAGGGCCTGCCCACCCTCCCAGGGAACAATTCCTTCCCAATATCCCATCTAACCCCTAAGCCATTCTCCTTTGTCATTCCATCCCTTTTAAAGAGTCTCTTTCCCTGTTTCCTGTAGCTCCTTCAGGTCCTGGAAGGCCACAATTTGGTCACCCCAAAGCTTCTCTTCTCCAGGCTGAACAATCCCAATTCTCTCAGCCTGACTGACTTCAAACCCCTTTTCTCTTTGGGATTTGTTCTGTGCTGCATTTTATTTCCTTCTTTGCTTTCATACTGGTCCATGCCTTCCTGTGGTGGAAGCAGGATAGATTGGGTAGCTGATAAGGTATTTCCTGTAAGGAATCATCTCCATAAGGGAATCATTCTTTGCAGATTTAATGAAAGGAAACCATACTAAATCATAGTTTTGGTCATCATGGCTTGCATCTCTCAGAGAAGTCAGGTGTCCAAAATATTGCAAAATACCTGTCAGCAAGCACTGAGGTTCTCATCAGGAGAGAGTGGAAATGAGCAGAGGATTTTACCATCTGAGGATGGTAAAATACAGAGGCAACTTCAAGCCAAACCCCTGGAACGAAGAGAAGCAGCCTGGAAGCATTTAAGCTAAATTGTGTGACAGATAGAAACTCAGAGTCATTAATAATATCAAAAAAGGGAGGCTGTTTGTGATGAATTGAGAAAACAAAGCTTAACACTGAGAATTAGCAGCAGAGTAGACATCCCGAAATTCCCTACAGATGTGTGAGGTCACTTAGCTCCCCAGCAACCATTTTTCTTAAATAAGTGAAGCAGCAGACAGATCCTCCAGTGAGTCTTTCCTCACCAGTAAAAAAACATAGCTGGACTGTCAGGGAGGAGGGAGTGGCACTTCTTGGCTGTGTCTCCCACCTCAATTCTGCTGTTTGAAGAGGAGTGTGATTGATAATTCCATCTCCAGCAGGAGGAAGAGCATCATCATTTGGTTTTAACAGGAGGAAACCTGTGCATGACAGCGTGGAAGGAGAAGAGGGGGGTAACTGGGGCTCCTGTTCAGGTTCCTCCTCCTGTTTGTTCATCCCCTGGTGCTGCTGGGGACACCCTGGTGCTGGGGACTGCACTCCTGTGTGCAGCATTCCAGGAGCTCCAGAGGTGCCCCTGGGCTGGGGATGGCCAGAGGCACGCAGGGACTTCTCAGCAAGGGGTGACTCAGTGGCCTGGGGTTCCTCAGCCTGGAAGGGACAGCTGCAGTGTGTTAGGGCTGGAAAGCTCCCTCCCTCCCAGCACAGGCACTGGAAATCCCTGCCAGGCTGTGTGGAGTGACTCAGATGATTTAAGAAAGCAGAGGTCCGAGTAGAGGTAATACTGAAACTTATTAGCTTGACCTGAATGGGGGGGGGAAAATCCCCTAAAAGTCACCCCAAGGGGGTTCTTTTCAAAGTTGAATGCAATTTCTGTGACTTCTTGATGTGCACAGCTCTACCCTGTATTCCTTCTTTCTGCATCCTCTTGGTAATGAACCAGAGGCACTTTAAAAAGAGAAGAAAATATGTTAATATCTTGTCTTAAGTGGAAATTTCCAGAGGCCAGCTGAATCCTTCCTCAATAATTAATGCCTGAAAGCATTTTCCTCCAGTTCTTATTTAAATGGAAATAGCTTTAGTGTCTGATATCATAAAGCTGCATTGCACTGCCTGGTATTGCTTTACAGGACTTGACATGAGGTGGGAAACAGGGAGGTGTTTCCAGGAGTCTGCCTTTACTGGGACCTTGTAGGACAATCCCAGCTGCTGTGTCCCAGCCCTACAGGCCATTAGGCTCTGCCACGAGCATCAGGCAGATCTAATTCAATTTATTTCTGTGTTTCTTCTGCCTGAGTCACAGCGCCATGAGCAATAATCCAACCTCTTGCTTCATTGCCTTGAAAAGCTTTTAATGCTATTTCAGCAACTGGTGTAATATTTAAAGAAAATAAATCCTCTTGGCTTTTATTATTCAGCTCAATGCTGTGTACAGTAGGTGAATAAGTTATTTGCTAAATGTTTTAGGATGGTGATTATGTAAGTAATGAGCTTTTACGTTTTGGCACCAGAGAGTACCAGAAGTGTGTGTAGTACTTTGTAACTTGATGTAGGAAGGAAGCTTAATTTGCAAATTAATCCAGTTTCATCTTCCTGCTGTGCCATGTCATTACAGAGGACTTGGGAGAGCTTCCTTCCTACATCAAGTTACAGAGTAACTTCTGCAAATTAATTTGCAAATTAATCCGGGGGAAACGTGACAATGAGCTTTGTGTTTTATAGCCAAACTTTTCCAAGTCTCTTACCTCAAAGGTAAGGTCTTAAATCTGTGTAGAGATCCCTGAATAAATCAGATTTTCTCAAAGATGTCTTTGGTTTCTGTCAACATCAGTGCCAGCCACAGGAAGCAGTGGGCTCTGTGAGAATAACATACTAAAAATGTGGTTTAGTATGAAAACTGGATTTGCAGTCCTGCTAATCAGAGTGATCTGGTGGCCTGTCATGTATATAACCCACATCTCCCTCTAAATGCTTACAAAGCAGGAACTGGAGTGCACACATGCATTTTGTTTTTTATTTGGACTTCATTGACTGACTTCTCGGGCTTCTTTCTAAGTGAATCTAATTTCCAGGTATGTCCAAAATCTCCTGGAAAATTCTGGGGATCTGAATTCCTTGCTGGAAGGAGTTACTCTGTACTGGTGGCTCCAGAGCCAAAGAAAACTGGAAGAAATTTCCCAGCTGAAATGTGGGCATCTGGAACCATGGCAGGGCTGCCTTCCTTTCCCCAGGCAGGTTGTGCTGTAACCACAGGAAGGGTTTGGATGGTGGAAAACACTCAGTTATTGTCTTCTCCTTTAGTTTTGCTTGCTTATAAATGCCATATCCTGTTCTTCCCAGGGTGGAAGCTTAGCAGAGGCTCATGTTTTCAACTGTCATTAATTTTGGATCAAAACCATGGATGCAATAACCCACGGGGAGCAGCATTTCCATGCTGTGGTGTGTGGGCATTGCACCACCAGATTTTGGGTTGAGAGGCAGCCTCTGCCCTCACAGCTCAGTCCTCCAAAGAACCAGGCTGAAAAGTTATTTTCTTCATTAATGCAAGTACAAGAAAATGTGAATCTGATGTCAGCACATGCATTAAACCCACCTGAGAGTGAGCTTGCTGGCTGAAGAGAGCAGTGTGGAGCTCCTTGGCTGTGTGCAATGCAGGGTAAAAATAAACTGTGGAATTGGGGATGGAGGACAGAGGTTTGCCAAATTTAAAATTTGTGTCATCTGTTGAAAGTAACAAAAGATGTTATTGCTTTGGATCAGGGATTAAAAAAAAAAAGTGTGAGTTGAGCATTGGAGTGTTTGGCAAAGATGCCACGGAGCATCTCCCTGGGTTCCTCATCCCTCCTCTGCTTTGCCCCCTGTTCTAGAAAAGATGCAGTTCCATTTCCCTGTTGGTTCAAAAGCTGGCTTGAACTTGTGCAGTGCTGCAGGAGAATAATGTAAATGTTTCTTGTGAAAATGCCAGGTTTTAGTTTCATACTGAGTGAAATGCTGAGGACGAGGACCAATGGCCATGAACTTAAAGACAGGAAGTTCCACCTCAACACGAGGCAGAACTTCTTTCCATGAGGGTGGCAGAGCACAGAACAGCTGCCTGGGAAGGGTGTGGAGTTTCCCTCTCTGGAGACTTTCCAAGCCCACCTGGAAGTGCTCCTGTGTCACCTGTTCCAGGTGACCCTGCCGGGGCAGGGGGTTGGACTGGATCATCTCCAGAGCTCCCTTCAACCCCAACTCTCCCGTGATTCTGTGGATTCCTAATAATCCCATCAAGGGCAGCTGGTGGACAGCTATCCAAGCATAATTCTCAAAAACTTCATAAAAAACTTCCTTGTGCTGCCTTTTTCTCCCCCAACGCCCCTTTTCCACTTCATCATCTACGTTTCTAAATGTGCCTTTCCTTCACGTGCCTCAGACTTCAGATAAGGAAGCTTTGTGCCAAATGAGCCAGGGCTGCAGTGATTTGAGGTAGTTATTTAAGTGCTTTTTGTTGCACACACACTCACACAGAGGTGAGGGATGTGTTGGATCCGAGCAGGGTTATCCCAGCAGTGGGAAGAATATCACAGCAGATCACTCTGCTCAGCGACCATTTCAGTGCAGACACAGCCATGGCTGGCTTTAACTGTTATTTAAAAAAAACCAAAAAAACCAAAAAACAAACCAACTTCTGAGCTGTTTGATAAGGAAGCTGGACTTAAAACCGAAGCCTTTCTCATAACCTCTGCTCCCTCCTACGCAAAGCAGCAGCAGGAACAGGCTGCATCTTGGAGCGGTCAGCGCGGTGGCAGCGGGCCAGTGGCATGGTCACTCTGCCTGTCCTTTGTCCCCATGCAGCTGGAGAGCTCAGGGCAGCAGCTCCTGCCTCTGGAGAGCAGTGGGAGAGGTCTGTGCCAGCCTGGGGAGGAAAGAGAGGTGGCCATCCAAGGAGGCGTCGTTGTGTGAAGGCTGTGGTAATGTGCCAGCCTAAGACACCTCCCGAGCAGGGCCGTGGCAGCTGTGACAATAAACTGCCCCTGCAGATATGATCTGAGCTGCCCATCCTGCTGGGTGAATCTCTTGAGATCCCTTAACTTGATACCTGAGCTAAAAATATCTTCGTAGCTGTTTAACCACAGTTTCCTTTTTAGCTTTTAGAGCAGTGGTGGTCACTGGGCACTTTCGGATGCCCTGTCCCCAGCAGTGCCTGAGTGATGTGTGTGGATTTGCTGTGAGTAAAACCTTAAGCAAAGCAGGTCTAAGGAAATCACAAAGCCTTTTGGGGCATAAGGTCAGTGGTGGGCACAGCTGTGAGAGAGGCAGGTGGTCACTGAAATAAAGTATGAGAAAAAATGAAGAAGGTGGAGGGTTTCAGGTTCTGGAAGCTGCAGGGTGGCTGGGCAGTGACAAAGTCACGAAGTTCAAGCCAGGCTCTAATGCTATTCCCATCAAAACGGAATTCTTTGAATAAGAAGTTTATAGTAAAAGAAGTTAAGCCAAAAAAGAGCAATCTTTTCCTGAAATAGAAAGTCCAGCATCCTCATATTTTACAGTTTTAGTGGCACTTTCATTCCTTGAAAGTACTGCCAAAGGGTTTCTTTTCCTTACTGCTTTGGTGGCTGGTCATGTCTGTTTAGCTGTAGATTTACAGTCACCTTGGCCATACCATAATAAGTGATTTTGAACATACTGGGCTGTTGTGCACTGAAACAGAAGATACTTCTGGCTGTTTGCTACCTGTTTGTGGAGCTGCTGATTGTCAGGATGCAGAATCCCCACTCTGCCACTCGGCAAGACTGGCTGGTGACACAAAGTAAGGGCTTTCTCTCCCATCCCTGCGAGTCCTCCAAACCAGGGTCTTGGTTTCTTTGCCCAGGTTTGCCCTCACACCCTTAGGATGATGCAGGAGCTGGATCCAGGCGTCCCAGCTGAGCTCTGGCGTCGTGTGGTGACTTCATGGGGAGAGGAGTCTCCACAAGCTTTTAGCAGCACTGAGTTAGCAATAGCGAAACTTTCCAAAACAAGGGTTGTTTTAAATACATCTCACATGGCAGCATCTGTTTCTTTCTCCCTGCAGTCCTGACGTGGTTTCTCCCTGCCCCCAGCAGCCTGGGTCCTGCACTGACCCATCGTGGCTCTTGCCCATCTCTTCTTGCCCAAAAGTGCAGTTGGGGGCCCAGCTGTTGATGGAGCCTCTGAGAATTCCTCAAGCTGGTGGTGAGGGATCCAGGTGTGCACTCCTGCAGTGCCTCTCTGCAGAGAAAGGTGTCTTCAAACTGACAGAGAGCAGAAATTAGATGGGATATTGGGAAGGAATTGTTCACTGGGAGGGTGGGGAGGCCCTGGCACAGGGTGCCCAGAGAAGCTGTAGCTGCCCCTGGCAGTGTCCAAGGCCAGGTTGGACAGGACTTGGAGCAGCCTGGGACAGTACAAGGTGTCCCTGCCCATGGCAGGGAGTGGGCAGAGATGGTGTTTAAGGTCCCTTCCAACCCAAACCATTCTTTGATTCCATAATATTGCAATCTCCTCCTGCACTTTCTGGCAAAAGGGTAAAGGTCCAGGATTAAACCTTGATCACCCCAGCCAGTTCTTGGCTGGGAGCAGCTGGGTTTATTTTTGCCTCCCTGGCTCTGGGATGGGAGGCTGGGCTCCCTCCTGCATGCCTGGATGGCGTGGTGCCCGTGCTCCCAGCCTGCCAGCTCCAGCCTTGGCTCTGCTCTGTCCTGCTGGCCCTGATGGCATCTCTGGGTCCTCTCCTTCCCACAGCACGAGTGAGGCAGTGAGGTGACGTTAAACCCTGGAACAGCAGATAAAAGGGCCTGCCTGTATTTATTGAGTGTCACAGATAAGTAATCCACTCTGCTGTCTGTGTCTGCAGAAACAGCAAATAAAGTATACATGGCCCTTGCTTTGATGTGATGAAATCTCCAGGGGACACTCACTTCAGTGGCACTCGCAGTGCAGCTGTAGCTGAATCTCGCAGTGGAAAATACAAGATTTTCATGTCTTCATACATTGCTTTAAAAATATCACTCTGGTTGTATGCTGGGCAGTCCTGTGTTCTGAAAGCTAGGGTTGGGGTTTGTTTTTGGATTTTTTTTTTCCAAAATGTTATTAAAATCATCTTAACCGTTTTTGTTGGAAGGGGAAAAATTAATAGTTATTTTGTGGTTTCATACCCAGCGTTAAAACAACAGTCTGGTTTTCATTTAGACCAATAAAAGTATGGAAATTCAAAATGAAGGTTCTCTCCATGTCCTTAGATCAACTTGTTGGCCTTGCTGAAATGCATAATGGGTGGAGAAGGGGAAAAACCTCAACCTTACAACTCTTAGCTTTGTTTTTGCATATAGCTCAGCTTTTTTGTTGCTGGATTTCAAACTTGACGTCACTTTCTTGCCTGTCTTCTCCAGCTATAAAAACTTCCTTGATTTGGTAAATGTGCAGCTGCTTAGAACCCAGTGAACCGCAGACGGTTTTTTTTAAGAACCTAAGCAGTAGTGAAGGAAATTAAGCAGCAAACACACGTCAGCAATTGAATTAACACACTTTCAGATTTCGGGGTGTAAAGCTGGCTGTTGGGGATGACGGGTTTTAGTCACTTCTGGTTTATGGTGTGGTCAGAAAGAGAGCAGAGGTGCAGCTGGGGCACAGAAAACCCCAGCCAGCCCCAGGGGAGCAGCCCTGGCATGGGGGATCCCCATCCCCAGGGATGCCCTGACAGCCCCAGGGACCTGGTGCAGCTGCCCTGAGCCTGAGCCTGGCCAGGGGTCACCCTGCAGGTTCCCTCCCAGCTCTGGTTGAGCCCAGGGCAGGGCAGGGCTGAGTCTGAAGGAACCTTTTGTCACAGAAAGGGGAGCTCAGGGCTTGGCAGGGGCTGCCCAGGGAGCTTTGCAGTGCCCATCCCTGCAGGTGTCCAAGGAAGGGCTGGCCGTGGCACTCAGTGCTCTGGGCTGGGGACAAGGTGGGCATTGGCCACAGGGTGGGCTCAATGACCCTGGAGGGTTTTTCCAGCCTCAGGGACCCTGGGATTGTGTGAGCTCCTCAGTGTGTCTGGGGTTCCCATCTGACCAGGTGAGCAGCCTGTCACTGTCCCCAGAACAGGCACTGGGCACTGCAGCAGGCTGTGTGTCCTCAGCCTGGCTGTTACTCCATCTCCTCAAGGCCTGGAAAAGTCACTTGTCCCGAAGCTGTTCCTTCTCTGGCTGCTGAGAACAGCCCTGGCTGTTTGCAGCCCTTTGATCTGGGAAATGACAGCCCTGCAGCTGCCTGCCTTCCCTCTTCTCCCCTCTCCTGGCCTGCTCAGCTGGGCTCGTGTCCTTCCTTCCTGCACTTCCCTTATCATTCCCCGGCCAAGCTCTGTGTGTAGGTGTCTATTTACACCTGACAAAACCACAGCTTATCCTCCATCACCTCCCTGCTGTGCAGCATCCATCCCCATGAGCCCAGCACCTCCTGAAGCTTTGCAGCTTGTGGAGACAGCTCCACAGTGACATCTGAAGTCTCACACAAGGTGCTTCAGAGCCACCTCAGCTTTGGCAGCACTGAGTGTTGTTGTGCAGGTTGTACCTGCTCAAAGGCAGGTAAATAAACCTGGAGCAAATCCCCACCCTGAGGGGCAGGGAAGCTCAGCTCCATCACTGGGAATTTGCTTCACAGCCTGCAGGAGGTTTTGTTTATTTTCCTTTCCCCGAGGGAAAATGAGTATCCAGAGTAACCTGGACACAGAATGGTGTTTGAGATGGGATGTTACACCTTTGTATTTGTTTGCTTGTTTTTAGGGCTTTTATATAAAGCACAGCAAGAAGGTGCAGTACATTGTGATTATTTGTGGTGGCTGTGAGAGGGGGCCTGGTGGTGATGGACATCTGGGTGCCCAGCTGGGCACAGCTCCTTCCTGAGAGGGGACAGGGGGGTTTCTGGGTGAGATCTGTCCCCTCTGCTGTGTTCAATGTGTTCAGCAGTACCTCTGGTCCCTGCCTGGCTCCTGTGGTGTGCCAGGAGGAGCTGGGACCAGCCCCAGGGAGATGGCTCAGGCTGCTGTTCCTGCTTGGAAAAGAGCCCTGGGATGGTTCCTGGGTGCTGGCACCACATTAAGCTCAGGGCTTGAGCAGGAGCTTAGGCCAGGGGTGGATGTGTGAGGTGCTCTCCTGCTGGCATCCTGTCCTCCAGGGCAGCCCTGCTTAATCCCCTTTTCCTTCCTGCAAGCCACACCACGGAATCCCCCTGTCCTGAGGGCTGCAGGGAACCTGTGCAAGAGGGCAAGGATGTAGGAGGATGGAGGTGACACCCTGCAGGGGACTCGTGGAGCTGGGGCAGCCCTGCCAGTGCCTGGGGCAGCCTTTGAATGGCACAGAAAACCAGGATGAAAGCCAGGGCCCTGCCTGGGGCATGCCAGGAGCCCTGGGTGTCAGGGGAGGAGGAAAGCAGAGTGACCTTGGAATAGATCCTTCTTGGAAAGGTCTGAGTGCAGGGGTGAGAGGCAGCTGGACCCCTCAGCTCCTTCTTGGAGGGAGGTCTGGAGAGGGAAAGGGAGTTTCTTCAGACCCCCTCGTGCTCAGCCAGTCCTGCTTCCTCCATCCAGCAGCTCCACCACCACCTACTGCCAGATGCTGTATTTCTCCTCCTTTCCTCTCCCCAGGTTTGGTGGCTTGGTCAGTGTTTCTCTCTGCTCTCCACATTCCTCTGTTCCCCAGAATATTTGTGGGAAAAATATGGAAAAAAACCCTCAAATTTTTTTCCCTTTTTTTTTTTTTCCTTGGGGACATTTCAAGGTTGGTTTCTGATGGGATTTGGGTCAGGCTCCCACCAGGAGCCTCAGCTGGGAGAGCTGGCAGGACACAATGCTGTGCCATGAGTTTGGGATGGCCCTGCTGTGGCAGGGAGGTGGGGCCAGGACAGCCTGACCCTTTGTGGGATGAGCTGTTCCTTTCTCCATGTGACATCAGCTGAGCTGCTGTCTCTGCTGACAGGAGCCTGGGACATCCGTTCAGTCTCAGGAAGAGGGACATGGAGCTGAGCTCCACCATTAGCCAAGCTGGTGGATTGCTCTGTGGCATGAAATTAAATAGCATTTGAATGCAGGCGGTGGGGCTCATGCTGCTTTGTGCAGCTTTTTGTGAAGATTACGAAACAGCAGCAAAAAGCAGATCTTGCTGTAATTAGAAGATAGAAGAGTTAATCATAGGGAGGAGTTAGGATTCATACTTGCTCTGAAATTTTCTAAACTGCTTTAAAATACCTTCAGCTGAAGGAGCTGAAGTTCACCACGAACCTTTTGTGTGCTGAAGTGCAGAGTTTCCTTCATTCATTTGAATTGCAGCACAGAAGTCACAGGGCTCTTTCCCCCAGAGGTTCAAGAGCTTCTGAGTTCATTTTGTTGATATGTGAAGTCATTTCAGTGTTTGTCAAGCCATACAACCATTTACTCGATGTCCTTGAGGCAACCCAGGCATTTTATTGCTTTTTATTCACCCTTTGAGAAAAGACTTGAAACAAAAAGTCACCAAAGTCGTTGAAGTTTTGAGTCAGGGGCAACCAAGGGAGAGATGGGAGATGAACCCCCCAGGAGCTGGGGGGGAGGGTCGTGTGTGGAGGACACACTCTGCATAATCCACCATTAAAACTTCATGAAGAGGTGTCCCAGAAAAAAAAAAATACTACAAAGCACTAGGCTTAATATTAAATTCTTAGTTTTAGCAGTCTGGTCATTTTCAGGGGAGGAATAATCAGCTTAACCGCAGCATTCCCATATTTAATGTTCCGAGAGGAGAGGGATTGTCTGATTTTTTTTTCTTTTTTATTTTTTTCTTTTCACAGTAATTAATGGAAGCCAAAAGCAGCAACTGGAATCTGTGAGCTACTCATCCCGCTACGCCCTGGGACTGTTTTATGAGGCTGGGGCAGAGCTTGCTGTCCCCTGGGCTGCTCGGTACATCACCGATAATCCCTGCATACGCTTCATCTCCATCGATAACAAGAAGCGCAATATAGGTCAGTGCTCCCATTATCCCCCTTGAACACAGCCACAATGCAGGCTGAGCACAGCCACAATGCAGGCTGAGCACAGCCACAATGCAGGCTGCAGATCAGGAGAAATGCTGTTTAATTGAGTGTTGCTGTTCTGAACAGAGCGGGCGTTTAACTCCAAGCCGCAGCGGATGGCGTTCAGTGTCACATTTTGGCCCGTAATAAAAGCACACAATGAGAGCAGAAAAAATCAGCCCCCCAGCACATGGTTTATGTTACTGCGTGTATGAAACCAGTGTCAGGGGATTGGAGACATCAAAATGTTGCTATTCCAAGAAAAGAGCTGGGGTTCCTTTGTTTAAACACTGATTCATGCACATGCCACTCTGTCTCCCGTCACCCGGTGCTCTGCAGCTCCTGCTCTTCCCACAGGGCTTGGAAGTAGGAATGAGTTGTGTAATTGGGGCTGCTCAGCCCGGTTCAGAGTTGGCCAGGCTGCTTTTGTGGTCAGGGAGAGTCCCTGAAATGGCTGCACGTGCTCCTTAAGGCTTGGGGAATATCCACCAAGACAGAATATCCCCCTTCTCCTGCCTTTCTGGAAGATGGCAGCTGAGGAAGTGTATGTTTTATTTATTAAATGTGTTTCACCTGCCAGGAGTGTGGTGACATAGAATAGCTCAAGAAAAAACACTTGCAGACCAATCAGAGTCACAGAATCCAGGATGGTTTGGCTTGCAAAGGATCTTAAAGACCCAAAGTTCTATTCCCTGCTCATGGGCAGGGACACCTTCCCCCTGTCCAGCCTGGCCTTGGACACTGCCAGGGATCCAGGGCCAGCCCCAGCTTCTCTGGGCACCCTGTGCCAGGGCCTGCCCACCCTCCCAGGGAACAATTCCTTCCCAATATCCCATCTATCCCTGCCCTGTGGCGGTGGGAAGCCATTCCCTGTGTCCTGTCCCTTCATCCCTTGTCCCAAGTCTCTCTCCAGCTCTCCTGGAGCCCCTTTAACCACTGGAAGGGGCTCTAAGGTCTCTCCAGAACCTTTTCTTCTCCAGGCTGAACAGTCCCAGCTCTCTCAGCCTTTCCACTCCATCCCACTGTGCAAGTGCAAATTTGTTGTTTTCCCTAAGAATTTAGCCTGTTGATCTGAAAAAGAGTGAAAAAACAAAACAGAAGTATGGCTGGACTGGCCAAAATAAGGATGCATCCACCCTGCTGTGCTTTCTCCAGCAGGGACTTATGGTGAATATGTGAAAAAAGAGTGTAAGGAAAGCCAAATACAGAGTGATCTTTTTTTTCTCTGGCATTGTCTCCTTGTTACTGACAGTGTTCAGCTGGAGATTTTCTTGCATCTGGGATTGTATTGCCATTTTTGTCTTCAATGAAAAATACCTGATAGTTGATAGCACTTACTGATATTATCCTTACCAGTGTCAGGGAGAAACTCACCCCTGCTTTCCCCACCTCTCTGCACGTGTGGTCTCAAAGCCCCCAGCACCAAGAGCAACAAATATGGAACCAGGATGGAATTATCAAACAGCTCTGCTGTCTCCAGATGCAATTGAACCAAGTACAAAGCACATTATTTGGGATATATTGTTAACAAATCCGTAGAAAGTACCAGAACATCAGTGCTGGCACATACCTTTCCCACTGAAATTTCCCTTGAATTGGGGGAGAGTTGTGTTTATATGAGCAAATTTTTTCCAAGAAGAACAAATTGTGTGTGTCTCTTCCTAGGAGACAGACTTCAGGCAGCGCAGGCAAGGGAGGCTGAGTGTGAGATTTATTTACATGTGAAGTCCTGCAACCAAAACACATGAATAAAAAGTTCCTTTATGCTTGTTTTAGCACATATGCAAGTATTTTGCATCTGCATTTTTCTTGCTGTGCTCCTGACTGCCCTCCAGAACATTTCAGTGGGAGGAACAGGAGCACCTCGCTGTTCCTTTTAACTCCACTCATTGGTCTTCCCATTCTTTCATTCTTCAACCTTGATAATTTGGACTCATCTGAAGAAAAGAATGGTGACAACCAAAAAGTAAACATTCAGAGAAAGCAGAATTGCTGGGTGAGGCAGCTGAGATCTTGCAGGGCAGTCATCATTCACAAAAAACCATCACTTTCTCCAGTTGTTTCTTCAGCTGATGTATCCACAATTGAAGGAGGCTGATCTCACCCTCACTGCCTCCTCAAATAGGAGCTTTTTAATAAACAGCATTGAACAATAGAGATCCAGAGAAAATAACTGTAGCTGATCGTTGTCCCCTGGCAGAAGGTTTGGAACTGGCTGGTCTTCAACCCATTTTATGGTTCTGTGATTCTGTGAGCTTTCTGCTGAGGCACTGACAAATACAGCATCTCCCTAAAGCAGCTAGTCCAGCCCTCAAAGGCCAAAAGGCAAAGGCTGGCCCTCGCTGTGGCAGCCCAGACTGTCCTTGTCACTTGTCTGAGATGTGGCAGTCCCTGCCTGGACTCAGTAAAGCAGAGACATCCAACTCGTGCGCGTTTCACATTTTACCAGGGAAACACAAACCCGCCTTGTTGTTACAATCACACAGCAGGGTGGGTTTGGTAAAGCAAATTCTCTGCTTCCACCAGTTCCTGGTGTAATCAGGAGCCTCCAGGAGGGAAGGCTTTTTCCATCAGCTGAGGATCCCAGCTGCTGTTGGTAGAGCCCTGTCCCTGCCTGCAGAGGTGACGTTACGTAAGGGAGAGCCCACGAGAAGCGTGTGCTGAATTCCCCGGGTGCTGTGCATGAATATTAAACACTTGGTGGGATTGGCTGCCTCAAACACCCCATCCATATTTATACCGGGTCGGGGGGACAGTGGGAATTCTCCAGCATAAATTATTGCTGGAATACCGCAGTCTTTGCATCTCTCTGCATTCCAGGAGGACTAAAGATAGATGACACATAAAAGGGGAAGTGGTTCCTTTCTTTCACTCCAGGATTGCGGGGTTATGTAATTTAAAGGGAAGATCCACTTTACAGGTTTTTAGCATTGTATAATACCTGAGTATCCTCTTAAATTCCAGATCAGAGATTCCTTTCCTTCCTGAAATAAGAGTTTTTAGGAAGATGAAAGAGTTAAAGAACTATTTAAGTTTTTGCCTCTTTACGCAGTCAGTTGTGTTGTATTCCCCTGCCAGCCCTGCCTGCCTTTTAGAAGAATAATCAGAAACTGTTGGTAAGGCTAATGAAATGCTGGGTTTCTGAATATAAAATAGTTTGTGCCATTCTTTCCATGGCTCCTCCCAAATGTGCCTTGTGAGACAGAGTAGATTTTATTCCAGGGAGAATATGGGACCTTAGGAACCATGGGAATTTCTGAGGGTAACTGGGGAAGCTCGCCGAGCCTCCTTCTGAACAGCAGCGTGGCATTTTGGAAGTGAGCCTCCATCTCTCTTGCTTTCTAGGTGTAGTGAAGTTGATCACTGCTCTTTTTTAAGCTTTCAGATAAGGTTTCATGAAGCCTGCACGTTGAGTTCTCTTTTGGCAGAGTGTGATGCCTGCCAGGGAGCAGGGATGCAGTTCCAGCCTGTCCGGGGCTGTCCGGCTTCTCTGCTGCCCTCCACGCTGACCCAGCAGCATTTCCTTCTGCCAGGGCTGGTTTGGTGTGGCAAAAACCCTTTCCCTTCCTCTCTTGCTACCTGGGACCAGAATGGGGTTCAGATGGCAAAACGCATCTCCCCAAGAAGATCAAAAATTCCTGAGGATCAGGAAACAACCACACCTCGGTTTTTATTGGGATCTGTTTTGGCTCCAGGTTTTGGGCAGCAACGCGAGAAAAATACTCAATGCTGTTCCCCTAAAAGGAGGAGAGCATTCCTGTGGGAGATGTGTGCCTATCACATCCATAGATAGTTTTCTGCTGGAGACCAGGTTGCAACCCTTGGATGATCCCTGAGCACTCCAATAGTTGTAGCAAACCATCTGCCTTTGAAGCTGGCCTCACTTTTGAACAGGAGGTTGGAGCAGAGACCTCCAGAGATTCCTTCCTCCCTCCCTCCCTCCTGAAATTCTGTGACTCTGAGGCAGACAATGTTCTGGTGAGGATTTACTGAACACACCAATAAATTAACTGGGAAGTGAATCTAAGCAAGCCCCCCTGGCAAAGCCAGGAAATTCAAGCTCTGTCTGCATTTGCTGCCCAGCAAGTTTAATGTTAGCACAGCTGAACCAGTAAAAATCTTCCATCTTCTCTGTGGATGTTTTGTGGATGCATCTGTGGAGCTTGCAAATTGAACTGCAGGTTGTGGCTGCTTACTTTTATGCCTTTGTGAAAGTAGATCTCCCTCTCCTGAGGGTCAGTGGGTTTATGGTTTCTGCAGAGTCTGTGAACCACAGATGTGCTCCACAGTGGCCCTCAGACGTGATTTTCTCTCCTAGAATATTGCAGTTTGGGCAAATCCAGGTGCCTTTTGCTTTCTTGGGGATAGCAGGTGCTGTAGCTGCTTCTCCCTGTCTTTGCCAAGACTCCTCTGGCAGCTGAAGAGCAGGTGGGTCCTTCTTAGGGTGCCCCATTCTGTATTCCCAAGAGCGCTGTGCTCTGTCCCCCTCTTGCCCCCTGAAATCCATTTAAGCTGCCAATTCCTCCTCTTCCACAGTTCCCTGTCTAACCTGTCACACTCTCAGAATGTGATAGACACCATGCTGACTTTGGCTTTCATGCTCTGGTGGGGGTCTCTCTGCTAAGGCAACTTCAAGACCCAGGATCACACCTCATCTTTTCAGTTCAGGGACTCTGAACCCTGACCTTGGCATAGATTCACCACAGGAAAGCAGATTTTGCATTTTGCCAGGAGGAATACTTCGGTGGGCAGAGGATGCACCGTGAGCTTTCTCCAATAACATCTGCCTTGTTCCATTGTTGTAATCATAATTTCATGTGTTTTATTTTACTGTAATTTCTCTGTCTCCCTGCTTCCGTGAGACTGATGGCAGGAAGGATGTGGCCACCACAGGAGCTGACTCCACACCCTTGGTGCCATCTGAGAGCTGCCAGGGCAGGAGGAGATCCCTGTGGGAGGACTTGGCACCACTGTCCTCGCTGTCACTGCCTGGAGCAATTCACCCACGAGCCTTTTCATCCCCCTGTGATAGTGACAGCAGCTGGGCCAGAACACCTCAATTCTGCACTAAATGTGTTCCTCAGAGCTCAGAGCCACCTTCCTGACACCAGGTGTCCTTGGGCTGCAAGCCACTGTGCTGGGGAAGTGGCCCTGGGCTCTGTTCTCTGTGCTCTTCTCCAGGACACCTTTTATTAGCCCCATCCTTTTTCTGGAAGATGATGCTCCCAACAGGCTTAACTTAACCCTGTATGAATTCCCACTGTCAGCAGTCTGTCCTTCCCTTTTCCTGCACAGCCTGTGGGATTCCTCCAGCTGGGAATTGGTGACGAGTGTTGAGACAGTCCCAAAACATTTGGAAGCTGATGGCTCCCGCCTTCTGCTCACAATCCAGATGCCTTTCCCCTCATTCCCAGCTTCGAGGTCAAGATTGAGTTTCCTGTCACTCAGGGCCCTGTCCCAGGGGTGCTCTGCTCACACAGGAAGGGGTTTGGTCTTCTTAGTCTTCTGTCCCTCACAGTATCTGTGGAGAGACATCAGAATACCTGGGCTTTGGGTTTCTGCCCCAAAAAGGGAAAGGAAAGCCTGAGTAGCATTTCTGCTGCTTTTCCAGACAGCTGGAAAAGCTGATGCCCACAGAGATACATCCTGTGGTAGCTGTGAGACCAGGGAGCATCTTCCCACCCTTTTTGCCACAAATTCACACTTTCCAAGAGCAAGGCTTGGCTGAGTTGGCCCACCCAAGAAAGAGACTCAGAGAGGGGTTCCCTCCACAGGAATTTAATGCTGTGGCTTTCACACTTGCAGATTTGGCACTGCTGCCCCTCTGAAGTGGTCAGACCAGGACAGAAAGCTCACCAGAGAAAGACATTTTGGTTGCCTTTGGAAAGCTGGAATGTGTCATCTTCCCAGAGGGGATCTCCAGCTTGAGGAGCTGGAGAATTCTTCACTGGCAGAGCAGAGATGAGGAGTTTATCAAGCTTGATACCCAACAGCCAGAATGGTCAGAAGGTGTTCAACTGCCTCTTTCTTTGTGGATTCCTTGGTCTTAAAACACTCATTTGCTGAAACTAAAATCTTCTTTTTGTTCCTGCTGCCTCCTAGGCCAGAAGCACAGCTGTCAGCACGTGGGGCAGACAGGTGTGAGTGAGCAGTGCTTCAAAAGCACCTCTCCTCTTCCTTCCTTTCTTTCAGACTCTCCTGAAGTTGGGCCCTCAGTGGTGGTGCACACCACGGTGACCTTTGGAAGCGAGCACCTGGACTCAGAGCCTGCAGAGGTGCAGCAGATCATCCTCAGCCACCTGCAGAGGATCGTGCCCTCCCTGCCTGAACCCAGCAGCATCAAGTGCCAGAGGTGGAGATACTCCCAGGTACTGGGGGACCTGCTGGGGCTGGGCTTTCCGTCCTCAGGGAGCAAGAGGAAAGGGGATGGCTGCTCCATATCCACAACACATTCCTCCACGTAGCCACGAGGACTGGCCAGCAAAAGCCAGGTCATTTTTAGCCATTTTTGGACACTGTGGGCCTGCCCCAGCAGCTCTCCTGGTAAGCAGGGGTAGGAGTAGTGTGCAGGAAGGAAGTAAAGCCCACGTAATTCAGTGGGATCTTCACTGGTATTTGAAAAGCATGACTCAGTGCATCCCTCTGCATCCAAAAGTGTGTGGTAATATTAGCAAAATTCCCACCCCACCAGAGAAGAGCAGAAGTACAGACGTACTAATTGTTATTATTTGATTTGGCCCAGCTCAGTTTAACAGAATGTTATGCGAAAAGTATTTCAAAGTAAACTACCTAAAGGTAATAATAGCAAAATGTGTATATTTTGTAGTCTTCTCTTAAAAATCCAAGGAAATTGTTGGTGATCTCCTAAAGTACTGGAGTGTATCTCCATGTTTACCCAAAGCCTCTCAAGTTAAATTACATTAGTGAATTTGAACGTGGAGATTGATGCAAAATATTTACTTTTAAAGCAGTCCCCTAAAAATTTTTCCTTTTTTGAAGTTGCTGTTGTGGAGTCTGCTCATGCCCCTTGATCTGCATCCAGTTAGATCGTGGGCTGGTTAGCACAAAGTTTATTTTTCTGCGAGTAAAGCACTGGTGGATTGCAAAAGCAACCTTAGCACGGGGATTAATACTTCTATAAAACATATAAAAATCGTGGTGTGTTTTCTGAGTTCCTCTTTGTCAGTTCAGGGGGGTTTCTTGGGAAGAACAGGTGCCACTGCTGAGGTTCCCTGGTTGTGACATCTGGTCTTTTCTCCTGCCTTACCTGCTGGGAGCTGCTGGTGATCACCAGAGCTGTGGGTGGGAGTGAGGAGAATCCTGCTCTGGAAAGGGTTCCCAAACCCCATCCCAGCTCCTGCTTCTGGTGCTGCTGCCAGCCAGGGCTCTGAAATTATCCAGCAGATAATTCCTCCAGGAGGAATTATCACCAGCCTGTAATTTGGTGGATGAATGTCAATATGGGCTAGGTTGCAGATAAGTCCGTGTAGGTCAGACCCATTATCTCAATAAAGAGATCACTAATGCCACCCTATAAAATAATCACTGCCTAAATGAAATATCTGGGGCAGAGCTCCCTCTTTCTCCTAAAGCTCTCTTTACTTTCAATTACAGTAAGCTGTTGCCACAGAGGCCAAAGGGATCTGATGAGATGGGTGCATCTTTCCCCCGACTCCTTTAGATGAGATTTATCCTACTTGTTAATTAAATCCGGCTGTAACATCCTTCACATGGCCAAACACAATCCTGGGATTAAAATGCAGACATTACAATTATCCATGGCAGATGAGGGATTAGGACTTCCAAAATTCTACTGACACTGCTTAGCAGCACAGCTGCAATCCTGGATCCCCTTGCTCTAATTATGGTGAAGGCACCATTAGCATTCAGAGCCAACAGCTTCCCAGCCCACCCTGTGCCTTTGGCACAGTCACTTGATATGGAATTGCTGAGGCTGGAAAACACCTCCAAGATCATCAAATCCAACCTTTGACCAAATACCAGGAAGGGCAGGAGCTGCTTGGTGCAGCCAGCATCAAATAAACACTGGGTAGCCATAAAGGAAGGACATTCAGAAAAGCTTTTTTCTGCCAGATCTTTCTGCATTGTTTGTACTCAGCTCAATCTGTAAGAAAAATTCAGGAATAAATTGAATATTGACTTAAAACCTGTCTGAGGGAGAATCTCTGTCTAGTTTTCCCATACCTGGATAGACTCTGCTGTTAAGCTGAATAAAGGGTAAGGGGTTGCAACTGGTTATTTCAGCTGATTTCCTCCTTTAGAGAGATGCTAACAGCCAGTAGCAGAAAATGCAGCCAGCAACATAAATGTGGGTGCTTTGCAGCTCATCCACACTTGGCAGTGGCAGAGAATGGCTGGGCAGTGGCCAGCTGAGGGTACATTTGAAACAGTGGAAAAATCCCCTGGATTTAGCAAGATTCCCTGGAAGCTGACAGTCCCACGAGGGATACAGTAATGGTTTACTGGGTGGAAATCCAAGAAATAATCAAAAGAAAATTGTGCTCTCTGTATCATGCTTGAGCTGGTTGGACATCAGCAGGAATTTCTCCATGGAAAGGCTGCTCAGGCCTTGGCAGGGGCTGCCCAGGGAGCTTTGCAGTGCCCATCCCTGCAGGTGTCCAAGGAAGGGCTGGCCGTGGCACTCAGTGCTCTGGGCTGGGGACAAGGTGGGCATCGGGCACAGCTGGGACTCCATGGGCTGGGAGGGCTTTGCCAGCCTCAGGGACCCTGGTATTCTGTGATCCCAGAGACAGGAGGTTCCCTTTCCTCTGTTGAACCTGTCTGGGATTTTGCAGGACCCCCTTGGCTGATGTGACATCACCCTCACACCTTTTGAGATCTCTGCCCCAGGGTCAGACAAGTAATTTCTGCTGAGAATAAAACAGAACAGGCTGTAAAGTTTCTAAATTCCCACACATAGTAAAGTTTTACTCTTAACTATTCAACTCCCAGAAATAAGTATTTTACTTACAGTACTTTGATGGTTCATGTTTGGATTTGCCTTTTGGGATGGGAGGCCAGGCTGGACAGGGCTTGGAGCAGCCTGGGACAGTGGAAGGTGTCCCTGCCCACGGCAGGGATGGAATGAGATGAGCTTTAAGGTCCCTTCCAGCCCAAACCATTCTGTGATTCTGTGATATGCTTCTTTCTGCTGTGAAATTCAGGTAAATAGAATGCTTTCTCTTCCCTCTCCATGTTTTTCATTTTCAGGTTACAAGAGCTGTGCCCAATTGTCCAGGACAGATGATTCTCCACACTCAGCCTCTCCTGATCTGTGGGGGTGATGGATTCACTCGTTCCAACTTTGATGGCTGCATAGAGTCTGCCATGAGCCTTGCAGAGGCTGTGAAGCCTCATTTGCAGCAATTTCAAAGCTGAACTTCCTCTGGATTTGTTATGAATTTTGCTGTGATGGATTGGATTTGAGTTCAACATCAACATCATCTTGCAGAAAACAAGCAACAGAAGAAGTGTCGGTGCACTGGAATAATTATTGGGATGGAATTAAACTGAATTTTCCAGGATCTGTGCTGAGAGTGGTTACTTTGATTGAAGTAAGGCTTTCCCTGGCTCTAGGCAGAGGCATGGAGCTCCTGCACTCTTGCCAGGTCTCCTGATACTTTTGCAGCCCATGAAAATTATGTCAAGGACAGGAGCCTGACTTGAAGCAGCACGAAAATTCATGAAGCTGCAGAGTTTATTCCTTGGAAACTCCCTTGGAAACTCCTCACAGGGTGCCCAGAGAAGCTGTGGCTGCCCCTGGATGCCAGGAAGTGTCCAAGGCCAGGCTGGAGAAGGCTTGGAGCAGCCTGGGGTAGTGGAAGGTGTCCCTGCCCATGGCAAGGGGGTGAAATGGGCTCAGAAATTACTCAGAAATTAACCGAGAAATAATTTATTTGTTCTGAACTGAATTTTTAACTTGCCCTTCCTCTTCAATCACGTGTTACAAGTCTGGTACCTCTCCACCACAGCACTAAAACCACCAACATTTTGCAGACAGAATTTAAACCATCAGGGGAGTACAATTCTGTTTTTCTCCTCTGTTTTTCTTATTTTACCCCTGCACTTCACCCAAATCTGACACCCTGTGTCACAGCACCTGACCACTGTGATTTACTGCTGCCTTTGGCCATTTCTAGTAGAGAGTGTTTTAAGTGACTTTAAGTGAATTTAAGACTTGTTAATTTTAGAAGTAGGCAGAAAGCTGGATGTGAGGTGTCTTTGGCTCGAGGCTGTTCTGTTCCTCTCCAATGTTCTCTGAAGAGCTGTGATGCTCTTTCAGGGGCTCTGTATGAGCAGCAGCCTCTGATAGCAGCAGTGACAGATCGGGGGAGATGGCTCTGACTCCATCCATTCTCTCAGCAATCTCTCAGCTTTGGTCACCCTGATGCCTCAGAACACCTGTTGATAGCAAATCACGGATTCAGAGATGTTTTTTGAGTCATGAGATTTTTAATTTGGAGCTTTTTCGGATTCGTTTGAGTCTCAAATTGCTCCTTCCTTATATCCTGGGATCACTGAGGTGGGAAAAGCTGTCCTGAACCATGAAATCCAAGCTGTGCCCAGTGCCCACCTTGTCCCCAGCCCAGAGCACTGAGTGCCACATCCAGGCATTCCTTGGATACTTCCAGGGATGGGCACTCCAAAGCTCCCTGGGCAGCCCCTGCCAAGGCCTGAGCAGCCTTTCCATGGAGAAATTCTTCCTGAAAATATCATGCCCATCTATCAAAGCACCTCTGTCCTGTAGCTTCCCTCCAGATGAAGATGATTTAGATAAAACCTGCTTGGGTTTTTTTTAAGGTGGAGGGGAAAAGCTGTTGGATGTGTTCCTGTGGATGTGCTCCGGGCAGTGGAACGCTGGGAGCAGGGAGATGTGGAATTCCCACGCAGGGCGGGTGGCAGGGGCTGATGTTTCAAAGAGGCCACTGTGTGCAGAAGGGTGGCAACAGAGGAGACTTGTCTGGTTGATTTCCTGGGGTTTTCCCTGATTTTTGATTAACTGGCAGATCCATCCATCCCCGCCGCTCTCTCCCTGTTCCCAGACAAGGGGGATGGCTGTGTCTGCTCCCATCTGTGCCACGAGCCCAGCCACTGCCTGGAGTGCAGTTGGAGCCTTCCAGCTCCCAGACCACGATGTTCTTGTCTTCCTCATCACAAGGAAAGCCAGGGCCATGGGTTCTCAAAGCCTTTCAGCTCCCAGCTGTGGTAACTTCCACCCAGGGAACAGCCCTTGGCAGGGCTGGCCCATGGCACCCTGTGCAGCCACTGCTCTTACAATGGGATCAGAGAATGTGGGAACAAGGCTGGAATGGATGGATCTGCCAGTTCATCAAAAGTCACATCCATCCAGGGAAAATCCGAGGAAATCCACCAGACAAGTCTCCTCTGTCTTCAGGGACCTGGGCCGTGTTTTTGTGCAAGCATATGAAAATAAATGAAGAGATTAATTTAGTTTTGGAGAGTTGGGTTATTATTTTTTTTAAAATTATTTTTAAAAGGCAGCTGCAGGTGGGAGGTGCTGCCCAGCTGAAAGCACCCCTGTGACCACATTTCCTCTTGCTTGAGGGGCAGTTTTCTTCTGGTACAGCCCCAAGCTCAAAGCAGAGGTCTCTGCTGCTGCAGTGGCACCAGCCTGGGGTGTGACACTGGCAGAGGAATTTCCTCCTCGAGTCACTGAGAGGAAGAGGAACCTGACCCTGTGTCACCCGAAGCGTGCAGTCGTGTCTGGGTCACCAGTCCCAGCCTGGCACCAGGGGCTCTGTGGGTGCCTGGGCAAGGGCAGTGTCTGCTCAGCTGCAAATTCCAGCCTGGCCAGCTCCGAGGGCTGGTGACAGCCCATGGGGAGGCTGTGCTGGAACCAGGGTGCTCTCTGAGCTGCCCAGTGAGCACCTTGAGCCCCGGTGCAGAGATTTCCCCGCAGCCGGAGCCGGTTTTGCCTCTAATCCAGCCTCTGGCTCAGCTGTGCCGTGCCTAAGCCGCTTTGTGTGGCAGAGCTGAAGCCCTGAAATCCCGGAGCCTTCTGCTGCCGCTGTGCCCGGCTCACGGCAGCGCCTCCCTTCCAGCCTCCGGGGGATTTGTGCTGAATTCCCACATCCAGGTGGCACCTCCGCCATCAGCCCGTGGCAGGTGCGGCCCCACGGGGCGTGGAACAGCCCCTTTGCCGAGGAGGAAGAGGAGGGAGAGTGTCTGGCTTTCTTTTCAGGAAAAGCCAAGCAAAATTTCTCCCCCGGAGGTAAATAAACGGAAATAGGTGAGAAATAACCCGGGGAGAGTTATGGCTCAACCCCAGTGGAGAGATTTTGTGTAGAGCAAAGGGAGTGCAGGGCAGGTTGCTGTCACCTTGGAGGGCTGTGGTGATGAAACCCGTGGAGACCCTTGGAAAGCCTCGTGATTCTCATCATTTCCCAATTTTCATCCCGTAACAGCTGAGCATCACTAGGGAAAAACCCAGCCAGGTGTGTGTGTGTGTGGCTGTCGGGGACGAGGCTGCGCTCCGAACATCTGGGGAAGGGTTTTTAGTGCCGAGGGCTCACACGGGCGAGGAAGGGGTTTTCGTGCAGTTTTTAGCAGCCAGCCCAGGCTCGCCCCGTCCCAGCCGCGCTGTGGGAAAGCGAGCCCGTTCCGCTGTGCCCCTGCCAGCCGACCGCCGAGCCGGTCACGGGGACGCTGCGGTGAACCACAGCTCAGTGCGACATTATCTGCTGTGCACAGGGCTCCAGCCCAGCCCAGCCCAGCGGCACCTCCTCCCTCACCTGTGCCGGCCCGGACATCCTTCCTTTCTCAGCGCTATCAGCCGCTCGCATCTCCCCCGCCACGGGCCGCGGAGCAAAGCTCGCCCTGCTGCCAGCACCCAGGCTCCAGTGATGGTTTGACCATCCTTTTTCAGCGCAGAGTGGGGGGAAAAATATATATATTTTTTTTGACAAACGTGGTGGGCAGTGAGCGCTGGAATATAGGTCAGCCTCTGTCCCGGCAGCTGCTTGCCCCTCCCGGAGCACTGGGAAAGGGGATGAGCTCCGGGAGAGGAGGGGATCAATCAGCCGCTCTCCTTCGCCACCTTCTCCGGGCGCAGAAAATCCCCCGCAGCTTAGCGAGGCTCGGCCGCCGCTCCCGCTCGCAGCGAGCCCTTCTCACGTGGAGGGATAGAGCCTCAAAACACGCCGGGACAAAGGGGTTTTTGTTGCCGAGCTGCTCGCAGATGTGTTATTGCAATAGCGGGGAATTGCTGCGTACAGGGAGAGCTGGAGCAAGTCTGGTCCAAACCCTGCATCATCAGCGCCCTGCATCCCGCTCGTTTGGGGTTTGCTGCCTCCCTCAGAGCACCTGTGCAGTGCAAATCCCACTTTCCTTTGATTTAAGAGGCAGTCCTGGGGGCCGGCTCGGGAATGCAAGCTGCAAGCACAGCAGGACGGCAGCGAGTGTAAATAAAGCCCGTCACGTAGTGCAGCTCTGGCCAAAGGACTCGCCAAAGGACTTTTGAGCACCTCTGAGATGGGGACAAAACTGGGGTTTCTGCCCCAAAGGTGGCTGGAGATGGCTCCTGGCTGTTTCTCCAGATTAAAGAGCTCGTCTTAATCCCACCGCCAACACCGTATGCTGGAACTGGGAATAGAAACAGCGAATGAAAGGGAGCCATCTGCACCTGGTCCTGGCCCCTGACCGACCCTTTATCACCCTGCTGCTCCGGGGTGGGGGGTTTCTTTAGGTGCCCAGGGCTTTTCCCTTGGAACTTAACTCACAGGTGGGATTGATGCTGAGCGAGCAGCTCAGCTCCAGAGAGAGGAATCTGGTCAGACAGGGAGAATTTCGGGAATGGTTCATGTCCCAACCACATGGTCAAGTGATCCTTGGCCAAGGTGAAGACATGATTTGGAGGAGTGTATTTTTTCTTTGCTCAAATCTGCCTAAAAATAGGTGATTTTTTTTTTGGTGGGACTTGTCTTTTATTCTTCTTGTCTACAAGTATTATTTTTTAATTTGGTCAGTAAGAGAACGATTTTTTTTGTATGGATAATTTAAAAAGAATTATTATTTTTTGCTTCTGATTTTCCCTGGAGGTCATAAGTGGAGATGAAAATCCCGAGCCATATTTGCTGATGCAGTGCACTCACAGAGGGCTTCATGTGGGGGTGCTCAGCCTGGCCTGGGTCCAGGCAGTCATTTTGAGAGGAATAAGACATCCAACTCCTAAAAACTAGTGAGAAAAACAGAGCTGGGACACTGAGAGGCAGATTTTCTGCCTGCATCTGTGAGCACGGGGTGCTAAAGAAATCCCTGCTCCCAGGGAGCGGCCAGAGGGTTAATTTTGGCTCCCTCTGCCTCACTTTATTCTTTGAATAATGAAATTAGTTGTTCCAGAGCCTTTTGAAGGGCTGAGCTGAGCCTTCTTGCAGAACAATACACGCTGTGCTCTCGATGTGAGTGCCCTTATGGTGAACTTTGAGCTACACATCTGCTATAAAGAAGTAACTCTTATTCCCAGTTGGCCATGGCTTGGGAAGGATTCCGGCTCCGTCCACGCCTCGGCACAGCTCTGTTTGCTGCATGGAAGCCTGGCCTCGGAGCAGAGGGGTAGGAACCATTTGGAAACCTCGTTAGAATGCCCTGGCACGTTCAGAGCTTTCCCCGGGCCAGGGAGAGCTGGGGATGAGCCCTGCAGGAGCTGAGCACACGACTGAGCTCCAGCCCATTCCCAACAAAGCCCCTTAAATCCAGCATTAACTTCCCGGCTGTGCTGGGAGGCTGCACCAGGAATTCCCTTGGGATGCTTTGGGTTGCTGTTTAGGGAATCCCAGGGTCCCTGAGGCTGGAAAATCCCTCCCAGCCCATGGAGTCCCAGCTGTGCCCGATGCCCACCTTGTCCCCAGCCCAGAGCACTGAGTGCCACGGCCAGCCCTTCCTTGGACACCTGCAGGGATGGGCACTGCAAAGCTCCCTGGGCAGCCCCTGCCAAGGCCTGAGCAGCCTTTCCATGGAGAAATTCCTGCTGCTGTCCAAGCTGAGCCTCCCCTGGCACAGCTTGAGGCCCTTTCCCCTTGTCCTGTCCCTGTTCCCTGGCAGCACAGCCCGACCCCCCCTGGCTGCCCCCTCCTGTCAGGGACTTGTGCAGAGCCACAAGGTCCCCCCTGAGCCTCCTTTTCTCCAGCCTCAGCCCCTTTCCCAGCTCCCTCAGCAGCTTTGACTTTATGGCAAAGCTGGTCCTGCAGGTTTCACTTTGTTACCTGTGCTGCTGGGGCTGAGGGATGCCCAGGATGGGGCAGGGGGGAGGGTAGTGAGGGTGGGCAGGCCCTGGCACAGGGTGCCCAGAGAAGCTGTGGCTGCCCCTGGATCCCTGGCAGTGCCCAAGGCCAGGCTGGATGGGGCTTGGAGCAGCCTGGGCCAGTGGAAGGTGTCCCTGCCCATGGCAGGGGGGTGGAATGAGATGGGCCCCTTATCTTGTAAATCAAAACAAGCAGCAATAAGGGTGTAGGGAGGAGAGTGAAATGGTGAGAGCACAAGGTGTGGTGGCATCTCCCTGGAGACCCTGGCTCCCAAATGGACATGCCATTTGTTAGTTATTGTAGGCAGCTCTGATGGCACCAGTGAAAAGCACCGGTGGCAAAAGAAGCGGCAGGCTGTGGGTGTCACAGTGTCACCTCTAGCATCACCAGGTGTCTGTGTGGGATGATTCATGCAGTCACAGTGACTTGGTCACACGAGGTGTTAGATCAGATGGTTTCTCACACCGTCTCATGGAGTTCAACATGAGAAAAGACAAATTCTGGGTTTTTTTCCTCCTTTGCTCCTTTTTCTTTTTTTAGGGTTGCTGTTGGCTGTGGGTCAGGATTGTCTCATTTGAGATGATTTTCCCCTCACAAGCCTCACTTCTGACCCTCGTCCTCTCAGTAGCTGGTGGCACTTCCATCCCACATCAACATCCCTCAACACCTGCAGTGGGAGGTGCTGTGCCCAAAACCAGGGTCTTCTCTCCAAAACCAGCCCTTGACCATGTGCTTTTTACCAAGCCCCTAAATCTGAACTTGTTGAGTGCAAGTCACAGTGAAGAGCACAGAAACACAGATTTGGGGCAGTTCAGTCCTCCAGAATCAGGGTCTGTTACATTTCCCTCACATATTGCAAGAGGAGCAGTTTGGGTTCATCCCAGGATGCTGAGAAATGGCAAAACTAGGATTCCATGCAGTGCTTGAGTCATTCCTGTGTCTTTTTTCCTAACGGGACCGACTGCAGCTTGAAGCAGCAGGACTTGACAGGCCTTTTGTCCCTGCCCCGAGCAGCCCATCGGAACTCAGTAATTCCCTCTTCAACACACGGCGAGGAAACTGCTCCATAATCTTCTTTTCCAAAGCAATATAGGCCAAGCATCTTGATCCTTTCCTTTTCAGCCTGGATCACGGCGGAGATGCTGGACGTGGCTGCAGGATCCTGTAATCCCCTGGGATGGCCAGGAGCGTGCACCCTTTGCTCTGCAGGACTCGGATCCATGCCCAAATCAGGATCCTGCTGCATCACCTGCCCAGGGACCTGGCTTTGAAGGATCACAAGGGGGTCCAGGAGCTGAGCGGCTCCAGTTTGAGCAAAGCAACCAAGTGGGGTCTTTTTACCCTGGTGGAAAAACCACTGGAGATGGCTGCCACAGAAAAGCAGAGCTATTGCCAAGCACGGAAATGTCTCCTGGTCTGTTTACTAATATTTGGTGCTCCTTTTCTGGACGGCGTTCAACCCGAAATCCAACCGCGCGCGTCAGCAACTTCCTGCCCTCCTCCCCAGCCTCGGCTCCCACACCCGGGGGAGAAGCAGGCATGGGAAGAGCTGGTGAGAGGCCAGGAGGGAGTTGGGTTGTTGTTCCCATCTGGCAGGAGCTGTCCCAGGGGTGCTGGCTGTGCTCGGAGGGGCACGGGGACAGGCCAGTGGTGTTTGCTGCATGCCACGGTCCCCACACCCGGATCATGGCAGGAGGGCACGGATGGGCTCTGCCTGCCCAGCCCCTCGGGCAACCCCAGCCCGTGCCAGGCTGGTTCCTGATGGCAAATGAATTGGATCTCACAATTGTGTCTTTATGATGGGGATGTTTACAGCTGTCCCAGGCTGTGGGGGAGGGATGGGAGGGACGGCGGCTCCCGAAAGGTCAGTGTGGCACATGGGGCTGCCGAAACCCTCCCAGTACAGCTGGCCTTGGGCTGCCTGCTGGGCACACACAGAGCAGCATCCAGCGTGCCTGCTGCTCTCTGCTGAGCAGTAGCTGTGCCTTTTACTTTCGTTGCAGGTTCTTCGGTTGTTTGAGGATTTGTCATTTTCCTATCTGGCCATAAAGCAATGGGATCTGGGGTTTTACTTCCCTGCTCTGCTTGAATCATAAAATTCCAGATGAAGAGAATGGTTTGGGTTGGAAGGGAGCTTAAAGCCCATCCAGTGCCACCCCTGCCATGGGCAGGGACACCTTCCACTGTCCCAGGCTGCTCCAAGCCCCAATGTCCAGCCTGGCCTTGGGCACTGCCAGGGATCCAGGGGCAGCCACAGCTTCTCTGGGCACCCTGTGCCAGGGCCTGCCCACCCTCCCAGGGAACAATTCCTTCCCAATCTCCCATCTATCCCTGCCCTCTGGCAGTGTGAAGCCATTCCCTGTGTCCTGCCACCCCAGTTCCTGATGATTCCTTTTCCACCTTCCCTGTATCCCTTCAGACCCTGGAAGGAGTGTGAGGTCTCCACACACCCTTCTCACAGCCCCAGCTCTCCCAGCCTGGCTCCACAAGGGAGGTACTCCAGTCCCCTCAGCAGCTTGGTGCCTTCTCTGGACCTACTCCAACACTTCCACCTCCTTCTTTTCTTGGGACACCAGAACTGTGCACAGGAACTTCCCTGTCCATTCACACCCCTCAAGGGAGGTGCTGGCTCTGAAAACCCACCCTGAGAGCTGGTCAGGAGGGCAGACACGCTCCCCAAGCCCACTTTAGCTCAAGTCCACACCACTGGGCAGATCCATCCTAATCCAACCTGTCCCTGCCTGCAAGATGAGCAAAGAGCAGCATTTTGCAAGGGACACTCATCATTCCACTGGTACCAACACTTCCAGGGCAGCTCCCAGTTTCAGTGGCTTCAGGTTTAATAACTTAAAGCTCACTGTGTTCATCTCATGTTCTTATTTATTTGTGGCAGAAATCAGCATCGGATCTCCACAGAAATTGTTTACTTTGCTGTTGTCAATAGAAACTAAAGGTCAAACAATCCAAGCTGAGCCTGTGGCTCAAACTCGGTATCTGTTTATATTTTTGCTGATGAGTATTAATAAAAATATTTGTTTGGCCAAGGAGGCTTCACAGCTAAAACAAAGGTGTAGTTGAGAAGTGGGGGAAAATAATCCAAGCCTCCCCTCAGCAGAAAGCACAGGCTGAGGGAGGCTTCACAATTGCAGTCACCTCGTAAATCCATCTGCACTGATCAAGGTGTGTATTTTCCCCTGCAGCAGCATCCCAGCCAGGCTGAGACACCACAGCCCCCACAACAGCATCTCCTGATCCCTCCAGCTTCCTGGGCAACCCTTAACACCTTTAGAAACACATCTGGGCAGGGTCCATTGTGGCTTTTTAATGAGAGAAGGGCAAAGGGATACACTTGGGGATTTTCTCTGGCTTCCAATCTTTCCATTTACAAGAGTTTTGGATATATGGCTTCAGCAAGGCTTTGGGGTTTTTTCTCTTTTGTTCTTGTGTGTCAGATTCCAGTTTCCTTGGGGAAGAGAAGCATCTATGGAGTCAAAAGAGATGCTTGAGCCCTCTCACTCCACCTCATCCCATCTCTGCCAGACCATGCCCAGGCCCCCAAGCAGTCTGCACCAAAGCCTCTTCCTTCCCTGCATGAGTTGAATTAGAAAAGACCGGCTCTGGTATTTTGGAAATGAGTTTGTGGTGCCTGTGTAGTGGTTAAGAGCTCTGCATCATCAATAATTAAAGCCCACTTGTCTCCTCCCAGTGAGGAACTGAGGCTGTTTGGTGGAGTCTCAGTCGATCTGAAACAAGGGCTCACTGGGATGAAACCTGAGCAAAAAAAAGAGCGTGGAGGTCTCATTTTGAAGTCCTCTGCTCAGCACCTCTGTGGGTTCAGAGGGGGCAAAGCCACGAGACAACTCCAGCAGCATCACACGATCCGCCCCGCTAGCACGGGGCTGTGAGTAATTCCGAAACCCTCACCTCTGAGGTGGAGCCAAATGACACAAAGTGAATCACCCAGAAGCCCGGGACCCTTTTCTGCTGGCACAAGAAGCTGTGAACACGTTGCAAGTGGCGCAGGTTTCTCTGCTTATTCAGCATTTTGGCTGACTTGGCTTTTATCCCGCCGATATTGCTCAGCGGTTGGATCCCGTGAGACAGCCCGTAGCTCTTTTACTCAGAAGCCTGGCAACACAGGTGTTCTGAAACGGAATGGTTTGGGGGAGTCACATTTTTCCATCCCTCGCTCGCTGAACATCATCAGGTGCTCAGCTTGAATGAGGATGTAAAGCAGAAATCACTTGCTCATCACATCCGTCTTCACAGGGGAAGGTCTCTTTGATTTCCTGTGTGAAAATGTCTGTATTGCTGCAAATCCCCTGAGCCCAGGATCCCGTCTTGAGCTTGGCCCAAAAACCCAGGGAAAGGTGTAAGAACAAGGAGAACAGGCAGGGAAATTTCACCTGGGGGCTCTCACGGCTTCTGGTGCTTTGCTGCTCAGGGATTTTATGAAATGGGTCATTTTGGAAGCCATCAGCAGCCTGGAAGGAATTAATCGTTCATTAACTCATTCATCACCCTTTAAAACTCACAAAAACTCCTCAAGTCCCCAAAACCAGGGCACTCTGCAGGGGGAAATGTGTGTCCTGAGAGCATCACCCTCCTCCTGCCCAACCTGAACCTGCCTCCAGCTGGAGCTTTTCCAGGTAACCAAAGAATGTGCTGTAAAGCCTGGATTTCGGTAAAGTGGGGGTTCCCCTGCTGCAGCTTGTGCTGGTCAGTCTGAGGCTCTGGCTGTGCCCCTCTGAGCAGAGCCCAGATCCCAAATCCCTCTAGAATTACCCATATCCCCACTGAGCTTCACCCACGTGGAGCTCCTGGTGTCCCCAGGCAGGGACATGCCTGGAAATGGGGATGGAAATGGGGATGGTGGCACCTGCAGCTGTGTTTTGAACATTGCTTAGGTCCTGAGGAATGAGCCTGGAGCTCTGGAAATCTGCACTGACCAGGAAATCACTTGGTTGTGCCTCACACAGGGGCAGCGAGCCAGGGGTTTGCCCTGGTTAATGAGCTAAAATGCAAATAAAGGAAATATCCTCATTTGTGTCAGATCCCTTCTGTTTTACATCAGGGGCAGTTTGGTCTCCATCCCTCAGAGGGCTGTGAACCTGTTAAGACTGAAATAACAGAGAGAACATCAATGCAAGGAGGTAAGGGCAGTGTTTCATAGGCAGTGGATGTGTCCTGGTATCCAGCACTGGACAGTGGGGCACTCCTGGGTTTAACCACCCTATTTCTGTGCTCTTCCAGGAGATACTGGAGTTCAGCAGCTGGAAACTGAAATCCCAGCACCTTTTCCTGTGCCTTGTGCTCAAGGAGAGGTGTTTTTGCAGGGGCACTTTGGAAAACCTCAGAAAATGCAAGTTCTTTTCTCTCACTCAGTTACCCAGAACATTTCCTTACACAAAACGCCTGCTAAACACCTGCTCAGCTTGGGCTCTGCTCGATGTTTTTGAGGTCCCAGGAGGTCCTGACATCTCCAGTGGCATCATCAGAGATTCTCCTGCTTCCTCTGGAAGGCCCCACGTGCCAAGCCTCTTCCCTCTGGTGGGATTCCCACCCATTCCCACTTTTTCCCCAGTCATAAAATCCTTTCTCCACTCCCACCTGCCCTGCCCGGGGGCTGGGACAGCTGGAGGAAGAGGAAGGATTGGTCCTGGCTGCCCCTGCTTCAAAGGGCTGATCCAGGGATTTCTTAATTAACCTTGCACCCCACTTAAGGAACGTGAAATGATGTGGAAGCACCCGTGGAGGCACAGCTGGTTTGGGGAGGATATTGTTTCTTTTTCCTGTGTGGACATATGGGCTGTGTTAACATTTTGGCATGTGGCAAGGAGGGCAGGGAGGTTTCTTCCTTCTGCCTCCTCCCACAGCATCGAGGATCTTTCCTCTTGCTAGCTTGGATGGGGAGTATCCATAGGTTTAAAAGGGAAAGGGAATTTTGCACTGGGAATTAAGCCCTGGGGATGAGGTGGGAGAGCAGCCCCAGGAAGGAGAGAGGGATGTATCTGGAAATGGGCAACTCTCTCTCTTGTGCCATCCTTTTTGGTTCCCACCTGGGTCCCCATGGACACAGATTAAAGTCCTCACTGCAATGCACCTTTATTGAGCAGCAGGAGGGCAGTTCACAGCCCAAATGTGGCTGTTCCTGTGTTTGTCCCTTGGAGAAACTTTCCTGAAGAATTGCAAAGGGGAAATAATGATGGAATCCCAGCATGGTTTGAGTGGGAAGGGAGCTTAAAGCCCATCCAGTGCCACCCCTGCCATGGGCAGGGACACCTTCCACTGTCCCAGGCTGCTCCAAGCCCCAGTGTCCAACCTGGCCTTGGGCACTGCCAGGGATCCAGGGGCAGCCACAGCTTCTCTGGGCACCCTGTGCCAGGGCCTGCCCACCCTCCCAGGGAACAATTCCTGCCCAATATCCCATCTATCCCTGCCCTCTGGCAGTGGGAAGCCATTCCCTGTGTCCTGTCTCTCCATGCCTTTGTAAATATTCCCTTTCCAACTTTCCCATCAGCTCCTTCAGGATGCAATTACTTCACCTGGGAGCTTCTCTCCAGGCTGAACAACCCCAGCTCTCCCAGCCTTTCCTCCCAGCTGAGCTGCTCCATCCCTCTGCTCATCCTGCTGCCTCCTCTGGGCTCTCTCCAGCAGCTCCAGGTCCCTCCTGTGCTGGGCCCCAGGGCTGGGGCAGCTCTGCAGGTGGGGTCTCACCTGAGCACAGGGGCAGAGGGGCACAATCCCCCCCTCCCCTGCTGCCCATGCTGGGGCTCAGCCCAGGGCACAGGGGGGTTCTGGGTCCCAGCTCTCACCCACAGCACCCCCAGGTCCTTCTCCAGGGCTGCTCCAGCTGCTCATCCCCAGCCTGCATTGATCCTGGGGGTTGCCCTGAGCCAGGGGCAGCCCCAGCACTGGAAATCTCATGAACCACCCCCTGTTTTAATGCCAAGGTTTCCCCTGGCAGGTCAATGTTGCTTCCACTGCAGCCCAAAGGAAAGGACTCATTCAGATATTCCTAATTTTACTTCCACCGTGCCTTTATTCTGACATTTCATCAGCTGAGGGCTCCTCAGGGTGCCCTGGGGTGCTCTGCAGGCTGTGGTTGGTGCTGTTCCTGTGCTGAGGGGCTGAGAGGAGCAGAACCTCCCTGCAGCTGCCTCCACCCCTCTGTGAAACCTCCCTGGTGAGACTGATGATCAAAATCCAGGTCATGACGCAGGTGTGTTTGAGAAACCCTTTCAAGTGATCAGGGGTGGGGAAAAGCAACAATCAGGGCTTGCTAGATCAGCAAGCTCTGACCTTGCCTGCAAGGTGAGAGGGCCACAGAGAGGAATCAGGTCTGGAGCACAGCCTTGAGCAGAAAACTGCTCCGCTTAGGCAAGAAAAATGACTCTGTAAAACCAAACCAACAAGCAATGGAAACTGAACCACAGGTTTTTGGGCTCCCACACTTCGTAAAATGTTCATATTATATTCATATATGTTCCTTATATTTGTAATACAAGGATTTTTTCATCTCCCCTGTATCCTCTTAAGATGTGGTATCTGTGCTTTGAGACATTCAGAGGATCAGGACAGGCACTGCTGGTGGGACAGCGTCCACACTCATTCTCTATTAAGTCATTTTTAATTAAAACCAATTCATTTTGGGTGTTTCCAGAGCAGAAACCAGACCTACCTTGACTTATAACGGGATAATACTCAACAGTTCACCAACCCAGATAAGCAGTGTGAAAACAAAAAAACAAATTAATGGGTATTTTGAGAGATGGCTGAAGGTTGGCAACCCACAGATCTCAGGATCAAGACAACCTTGCTTTGTGCCATAAATCCTCATCCCTGGGTGGAACTGGGCCTCATTTTGGAAAACAAAAGTGCTGGGTTTATTCTTCTATCAAAGAGTCACTTTGGATTAAAAAAAAAACCCTGAGCCTTTTTTCTCTCTTACAGGATCTGTGGATGCCTCACATGGTCAAGAAATGGAGATTCTTCCTGACCATAAACACCACGTACAATTTTTGCTTGTTGTAAGTGTGACCAGATGCTGATACCCTGTGGAAATGAGGAACTCTCCTCTTCCCAGCCTCTCCAAGAACCTCAGCACTCTGACTCACCCTGAAGGAGGGGAGGGGAAAAAAAGGAATGGAAAGAACGCAAAGCAACTGCTGTAGTGTTTTATTTCTCCTAGATTTAGTGAAAGGGAACAAGAACTTTGAAGCTGGAGACAATAGAGGTCTAAGAGTGATGCTGAAGTGTTATTTCTCCTTGAGCAACACTGGGATTTTTCTGTTCCTGCTCCTCTTTTCAGCCAGCAGGAGTCTGTGGTTTTGGTTTGTTGGGAGGAGCTCCGAAAGCCAAACAAAGTGAAGGTGGAAATAAAAGCCAGAGGTGAAGGTTTCTTGGGAAACCAAAGAAATCTCTTTAGATTTCAGCTCTCAAAAATTTGCCAGAGCTAAAAGCACGAGGGGCAGGTTGGTTTCAGCAAGGCTGTGTCCACAAATAGCCCAAACACACACCTCCCTGAAAGTGAAGATCAGTCAGAGATCACCTCGTTCTAAACCCCTGCTGTGAACAGGAACCCCTTCCAATAAAGTGCTCCAGCCTGGCCTTGGGCACTGCCAGGGATCCAGGGGCAGCCCCAGCTTCTCTGGGCACCCTGTGCCAGGGCCTGCCCACCCTCACAGTGAAGCATTTTTTCTTAATTTCAACTCTAAACCTCCTCTCTTTCAGTGTGAAGCCCTCCCTTGTCCTCTTATGACACATTACTGCAAATAATCTCCCTCCAGCTGAGTGGTCTCTGCTCCAGACACCCCAAACCACGAGCTGCTGCTCCTTCAGGTGTAACTTGGATTGGCACAGACCCCTGCTGCAGGCAGGCTGCTCTTCCACCAGCTCCAAGAAAATTCTCAGGCATCGCCACTGTGCTGCAGGGGAGTTTAGGATCAGAGAGTCCAGATCTAGAAGGCTGGAGCTCAGATCCCTCATCGATGTCACCATAATTGTGATTTTCCACGCAGGCGGCTGCGAGGGAAGGAGGCACGAGGGGGTGCCCAGGCAGACCTGGAGCACCACCAAGGTTTGTGAGGAGGGTGGGGGTCCTGCTGGGCACCCCCCATCACCAGCAGCACCCCCAGCAGAGCTCCCAGCTCTGTGCCAGCTGGGCAGGACAGGCAGCACCACACTCCCCCCATCCCGGGCACCTGCACTGCCCTTCCCGCGGCTTCCCGAGCCTTCTGAGGGGAGCCACCGTCATGCCAACCCTTGGATCTCCAAAATCCAGGTGGCACGGCCTGATCCAGGGGAGTGGTGCCAGCTGCAGGCTGTGCACAGGGCTGTCAGCACCACCTCCAGACACGGAGTGCTCCAGGAAAGCTCCTGAGCAGCAGCCAAGCAGGATGGGTTCCAAGCTGCTCGTGCGCTGCCCGGAACCCCGCCACACTGGGGAAGGCAGCTCGCCCTCCCCGAGCCAAAAATGGAAAGGATTAGCACATTTTCCATCCCCCAGAGGGAACAGGAAGCTGTTTTACCTCTGGAAAAATGGGTTGTAGTCGCTGACTGCTTCCTAGGGGATTGCATGGCACTCCTTGCCCACTTGCAAGTGGTTTTAGGTAGGGATCCCCATCCGAGCTCCCCATGAATAATTTCCCAAATGCAGAGAGCCAGCTCAGCAGTCCTACCCCCAGCACTTCCAGGAGGTAACATTTTGTCAGGAAACACGATGCTGGGGAAGCTGATCACTTGTCCTAGGCTCTCCCAAAAGAGGGGCTGCTCACAGCCAAGGAGAAGCAGCTGGCACAGGGCACCCCAGCAGCAGCCCCTGCTCCCAAGGGCATCTCCAGGGCTCATTTCCTTCTCCTTCTTCCTTTGTGCCACTCCTGGATGGCAGGTCCCAAGGTGAGGGTGAGGTTGGGAGCCTGGTCAAAGTCTGATGACAAAGTGACCTTTGCAAGCAGAAGGGAGGCTGCAATTCCAGCAGCAAACACAGGAATGGGGCAGGCAGGGAATATTTTTCCTTTTCCATAGCTGTGCTCTCTGCCCACAGCTTTTATTGGTGGTTTTGGGTTTTTTTTTTTTTCAATATCAGTTGTTTCAAAGCCTCACTCTGAAGAACTTCCCCCCCAGTTTAAAAGCCATGCCTGGATGCAGAAAGCTGAAATTTGGCAGGGAAGCTGAGACAAGTTCTTTGGAGCAGCTTCCTGTGAAAGATCTGGGACTTCCAAGTTCCACACCAGGGTTTCACTGCACATTTTTCACCTGTTTTGTTTTAAGAGGCCCATAAACCACCTGCCCAGGAAGATTTCTCAGCACATTATCAGTGCTGGGAGGTTTGTGGGTGTTTCTCACCCTTTGGGCAGAGAAAGCCAGGTTTGCCAAATTTCCCTGTGGCCAAACACAAGAACCTGCACCAAGGAGGTTCCCAGTGACGTTTTAAATCTCATATCCACAATCACACCAAGAGGAGGGAGTGCAAGCTCCTAAATTCCCCTGAATGGGGAAAATCCTCAAAAAAGAAGCTTTAACCAACAGTCCTCCAAGATCACAACAGCTCAGCCACAAAGAAGAGAAGGTCTGGGGTCTTTTCTGCCTTGGGTTGGGGTTGGTTTTATGCTGGGTTTTAGGCTTGCTTGTAGACTTTGTGTAATCAAAAATAGAACTGTAAATTCATCATCTGCTTTGTTCTGTGCAAGTAATTCTCTATTCACAGCTCACCCTCATCCTGCAGAGCAACTCACATGCTCTGGTTTGTTACGCCAGCATAGTCTAATTCCAGAGATCACAAAAATAATATTTCAAGTCTAATCCCAAAGAAAGGATTACCAGGGATCAAATCCATTATTTCACAATAAATCCCTTTTATGTCTTTTTTTTTCCCAGCAGTGATCAAAGCAAGTGGATTTCAGCTCTAAAATGCTGCTGCTGTACAGCAGAAAAGATCCTTGCTCAAGGCACAAGGCTTAACATTTACTTGCCTTTTTTTTTTTTTTCTTTTTTTTTTGCACAGTATCAAAGGAGATTTATTTTTTCCCCCTTGCCAAAAATAAAGCCTGGTCTAGATTCTCAGCTGCAGCTGAGAGCACTGGGAAAGAAAGTAGCTACAGCCCATTTTTGCAGCTTCCTAATCTTGTAGGACAGTTTCTAATCTCCTCAAATTGTCAGCAGCCCATCAGTGCTGTTTCTTCCTCTGAGAGTCCAAGCTGAAGAGAGAAGCTCTGGCTGAAGGAGGGGAGATTTAGAGACCACCAAAGGGTTTTTTTTCCCCTCTAAATACAGGGGCAGGCTTAGCTCACCAGTTGCAGTGTTTTTATCATTGCTGTTGCTCCAGTTTGCTGTGTGGAGCTCCAAAATGACCTCCAGCATCCCCCTGCCCAGGGCTGCTGCTCACCTGCTTTCCATGAAACACAGAGGCAGCAGGCACAGCATTCCAGAGCTGCTGGCCTGGCTGCTGTGGGCAGGGACAGCCACCTGCTTCCCCTGCATCACATCCCAGGGAAGAGAAATGCAAAGCAAACCTGTGTCAGCCTCCACCTACACATAAATAGCACAAACTGGGCAAAACAGGCTGTGCCTGTCAGGCTCTTCATGGCTCCTCTGCTGCCTGGGCCATGTTTCCAGCCCTAATCTCAGCCTGTTGGAATTAGCACTGCTAAAGCCAACAGAATGATACAGGTCAGATCAATTATGGTGGAAAAACTCAGTTATGGTGGTGCCATGTGCAGTGCTATAAAAAGGACTGAGCTGTGCATGTGGCTGAAGAAACAAACAGCACAAATGCCTCCAACACTGGGATGCCCTTTGGTCTTTCAGCCCTTTCTATACAGGCCACAATGAGAGGAGGAAAAGTGCCATCAATTGTCCTTTTAGAAAATTGCCAGCCCTCAAATGTCCCTCTCCACCACCCTCCCAAAGACCAGGAATCACCTCCTTGTGGAGGTTGCTTGGAACCTTTGAGGAGGTGCAGTTGATCAGGCTTGTGGCATGAAAATTTCCACCAAAAATTACAGAATCATTAAGGCTGGAAAAGAGCTTTAGGATTATCCAGGCCAACCATCAACACAGAACCACCAACATAATAAAAAACCAGATTTTCCCAACATTTCCTAAAAAAAAGAAAAATTTAAAAATCTGCCTTGTTCCCCTAGGGATGCATTGAGTCCAAGGCTGGGACTGCAACACCTGAGGACACAGCCTAAGAAGAGGAATGCTGCCTGTGCTGGAGGTTCATCCCTTTTCCCAGGAATATGGGCAAATTCCTGCCCACCTTGGGAGCAGCACTGAGGCAAAGCCTGCTGGTTCATGCATCAGTCCTGCAAAGTCCAGCAGGATGGAAAACTTCCCACTCCACACTTTGGAGTCACAGGAACCAGGCCTCTCAAGACAAAAAAAAAGAGGGAAGAGGAGGGAGATGTTGATGAAGAGGAGGTGGGGTGAAGGTTGTGCCATCACCCCCCTTGTGCTTTCATCCCTTGGAGCAGTGATTCCAATGTGGGATGCAGGAGATGATCCAAAGTGCAGCAGGAGGAAATACTTGGATGGTATATAATTTATAAATACACACACAACTGAGGTGCATGCTAAAAGATGTTTCTTATGGAGAGGGAAGCACAATAAAAAAAAAAAGTTTGGAGGCCACTGAATCGCCACTCCCAGCTGGAGTTTCAGCCCAAAAAGCTCAGGAAAATCATCTGCCACAGCAGAGCAGAGCCCCTCAGCACCCTGCAAAGCTGAGGGGAGGTTTTGGTGCCAGTCACAGGCTGCTTCCAGGGAGAAATGGCATATCCCAAAATTCCCTTTCAGCCTGTGGTGGAATAACCAGCAGCACTGCAACACACAGCAGAAGCCTCCGAGAGGCTGCCATCAACTCATCAAAAAAAAAAAAAAAAAAAACAACGATAAAAAAAGCCCTCAGTGGATTGACCAGTGCTCAAAAATACATCCCAAGGATGCTCTTGCACGTCAGCCTGCTCTGGCACACTCCTTCTGCACAGGCTTCCAGATGGTCCATCTTTTTAGCCCTTCCTTTATTTTAAGCGGACAGCCTGAGGCACAGCAGGACCATATCACTGCTTTATTTGAGAGCAGGGAAAATGAAAAGTTCTCCCAGCAA
>VZTZ01018438.1:84880-158959 GCA_013400955.1 Drymodes brunneopygia
GGAAAAAAAAAAAAAAATTAGTTTCTCAGGGTCTGCTGTGGAACCAATTGAGTTTGGGAGGCAAACCTTAAATCTTGATAATTATGTGCTGTTTAAGTGTGGTACTACAGCAGGGAGGGGAAAACCCAGCCTTGCATCTCCAGGAGCTTCAGAGCTGTGAATGGAACAAGTTGCTTTTCCATGTCCAGAAAAAAGGAGGGGAAAATCATCAAGGACAGCGGGCACATGCAGTAGGAATCCAACTGCTTTTCACCATTTCCCTCTTTTCTCTTTCAAAAAGCTGCTTGGTGGGAAATCAGCAGAGGGGAGGGAAGGATCCCTCAATGATGCCACCAGATCCTGGCTGTGACTGTGGTGTGGCTCCCTCATGTGCTGAGGCTGCCTCCAAAAATGTGTGGCTTCAGCACACACCCAACAAGTCCTGCAGTCCCCAAATTAAAGAATCTGTTGGTTTAGGAACCCAGATTGAGGCCTGCTCACATCTGACCCTCCCTTGTGCCTCCTGGCCCTCCTTTGAGAGCTCATCCTTGGAAGATGCCAAGGGGAGCAATCTGAGTCAATCAGAAACACAAAGACACTCAGCCTCCAAAAAAACCCCTGGATGGGAGCCAAACAATACAAGTCTTGAGAATTATTTTAGGCTAAATTCTTCCTCAGGACATGATCTCCAAGGGTGAGAGCTCGGCCCCACCGAGGCCAAGAGCAAAACTCCTGCAGACCTCAGCAGGACCTGGCTCCCACCCAAAGCAAACTTTTCAAGTCTCAGTCAAACTCTTCAGCTGCAGACGCTCATTTCTATTATTTCTGCAGCCTTTTTGTCTCACCAAAGGGATCCTTCCACCCTGGCCATCCAAAAGCCGTTGACAAGACAGAAGAAATTTAATTTGCAGCTGAAAAAAGAAGTCTATAAATTTCTTTTTCTTTTCTTTTTTTTTTTTTCCCAGTTAACATCGACGTGTCTGTGACACGGTCTCCAAGCGTGGTGGTGTCAGTCTGGCTGGTGGAGGAGTCTGACATCCCTCAAACCCTCTGGGCACTGGGATTGTGCCCTGTTCTCTTCCTGCCCAGCCCCTCACCCTACAGGACCCTGCCATGGGAGCCTTCCAGGGACCATGGTAAAAGCAATTACGAACACAAGCATTTTGATTTCAGCCTTGCTGCCTGTGCCTGTGCCAGCATTGTTTGTCATTCCCAGCAGACCCGTGGCATTTTCTCCTCCCAGGGAAGAGCACTGATGTGACAGTGATGCTGGAAGTGCTCACTGCTTTGACGTTTGGAGCCACGGTAACGAGTGGAACGTGAAGCCTCCATTTCACAGCAAGTGAAATGTGACTTCTGGTGGTTTGTTTCAAAGCTCCTGGAAACCAGAGGTTGCACCATTCTTGCTGTCAGAGGGAAACATCCATGTGGTCACAAGGGATGGCTCAAAAACACAGCTATGAGTGTGCCAAAAAGCTGGGAAACAAAGGACAGCCAGTGCTGGACTAGTTCTGTTCTTGGAGATCACCGTGGTGATGCAGGGATGAAGATGCATCTCACACCAGCTCTGTGGCCCATGACCACATGAGCAGAGGTGACCACAGTCTCTGCCCACGGCCAGATACCTCCTTCACCCAAGAAATCCATGCCAATCACCACAACCAACCCCTGCTCCCTCTGCTCCCAGCGTTAAAATGCCAAGAGGTTTTGTCACAAGAGGAAATCCCCACCCCGAATGCCACAGCTTCAGACCCCAACTCTTCACCAGAACCCCGAAATTTCCCCCATGTGGAATCATTCTCAGCAACCAGGAACACAATAGGCTTTGGGAGGAACGAAAATAAAGCAGGTCTTGCTCCCACCTTCATCTCCTCTCCACATGTTTTGTGCAGTGGGAGCGGGGCCGCACCCTCCTCGTTCCTGTAGATGCCAGGTTGGTGACTTGCCACGTTACTGGAGCCCACAAACCTCGGGCTTGGTCCAAGGAAGGAAGTCAGGCTCTGGCAGAGGCAGCTGCATTGAACTTGCTCAGACATGCAGATTTCCAGAGCTCTCCACTCCCACAACCCAAAGGACATTGCAACACCATCCCGAGAGCCTGGCGTGCCAAAGGTGTCCAGGTGAGACCCAAGCCACTGCAGGAAGAGGGGAATTTTAGACCTTGGGAAATGCAGGGCTGCAAGAACCTGGAGAATTTCCTAAGATTTTCCCCTCAGGACATGTGGGAATCTTGAGCTTTTTGTGTCGTTTTCTTCACTCACCTTTTTCAAGGGAAGGCTGGGAGAGCTGGGATTGTTCAGCCTGGAGAGGAGAAGCTGCAGGGTGACCAAATTGTGGCCTTCCAGTGCCTGAAGGAGCTACAGGAAACATGGAGAGAGACTCTGTTCAAGGGATGGAGTGTCAGGACAAGGGGCAATGGCTTCCCACTGCCAGAGGGCAGGGATAGATGGGATATTGGGAGGGAATTGTTCCCTGGGAGGGTGGGCAGGCCCTGGCACAGGGTGCCCAGAGAAGCTGGGGCTGCCCCTGGATCCCTGGCAGTGTCCAAGGCCAGGCTGGACATTGGGGCTTGGAGCAGCCTGGGACAGTGGAAGGTGTCCCTGCCCATGGCAGGGGTGGCACTGGATGGGCTTTGAGGTCCCTCCAAACCCAAACCAGTCTGGGACTCTTTGATTCTAAAAACTACAGGAACCACACCCAGCTCTTCCAAAAGCCTTCTGGTCCTCCAAAAGAGATATGAGCAGGAGACAACAGGGCAGGCTAGAAGACAGGGCTCCCATAGACATGAATAAATTTCTTTAGGATGGCCTGGATGCTCAAGCTTACTTCTTGTTTTGGAGGGGTTTTCACAACAGTTTGGCACATTAAATAAAATCTTTGGTTCCATTCAAACACACATCAGGAGATGTTCACTTTGCTGGATGTGTTGATCATCTTGGCTTTCCCAGGTTTAGAATCACGGAATATCCTGAGCATGGAGGGACCCACAAGGATCATTGATCCAGCTCCTTTCCCTGCACAGACACCCCAACAATCCCACCCTGGGCATCCCTGGGAGCTCTGTCCAAACACTCCTGGGGCTCTGGCAGCCTCGGGGCCGTGCCCATTCCCTGGGGAGCCTGGGCAGTGCCCAGCACCCTCTGTGGAGTGAACCTTTCCCTGATCTCCAACCTAAACCTCTCCTGACACAGCTCCAGCCCTTCCCTGGGTCCTGTCCTTGGTTGCTGAGAACTGAAGAACTTCTGGGAATAATCTGCTGCAAACTGCTTTCCCAGAGAGAGAATTTCACAAGTGAGCGACTTCTCCATCACCCTCAAAGAACAAGCCCCGAGAGTCACGCAGGATTTCTCCTTCCTCCCTCTCTCCTCACCTCAGATCAACCCCCTGCAAGGAGTGTTCAGCTCTGCAGTCATCTGTGAGTCACTCGTGGCACCTACACACACGTGTAGCCACCTGAAGCAAGCTCCAGCAGAGGCAGGCTTTGTGCTGCAGGGAGGACTCGGCGTCCCCTGGGCTGCACGTCCCCCTCCCTTGGCAGCTGCTGCAAAGGCTGCTCCTCCTGCCATGGACACCAGGGAACACTGAAACGAGACCAACCCCAAACTTCCAGCAACAGAAAGAAAAGGATGGGGAGGGTGGTGGTGGTGAGGGAGGAAGGTGTACAAAAGAAATATATATCCCAGGGTCCCTGAGGCTGGAAAATCCCTCCCAGCCCATGCAGTCCCAGCTGTGCCCGCTGCCCACCTTGTCCCCAGCCCAGAGCACTGAGTGCCACGGCCAGCCCTTCCTTGGACACCTGCAGGGATGGGCACTGCAAAGCTCCCTGGGCAGCCCCTGCCAAGGCCTGAGCAGCCTTTCCATGGAGAAATTCCTGCTGCTGTCCAAGCTGAGCCTCCCCTGGCACAGCTTGAGGCCCTTTCCCCTTGTCCTGTCCCTGTTCCCTGGCAGCACAGCCCGACCCCCCCTGGCTGCCCCCTCCTGTCAGGGACTTGTGCAGAGCCACAAGGTCCCCCCTGAGCCTCCTTTTCTCCAGGCTCAGCCCCTTTCCCAGCTCCCTCAGCTGCTCCTCATCACACCTGTGCTCCAGACCCTCCAGCTTCACCATGGTCAGATGGGATATTGGGAAGGAATTGTTCCCTGGGAGGGTGGGCAGGCCCTGGCACAGGGTGCCCAGAGAAGCTGGGGCTGCCCCTGGATCCCTGGCAGTGTCCAAGGCCAGGTTGGACATTGGGGCTTGGAGCAGCCTGGGACAGTGGAAGGTGTCCCTGCCCACGGCAGGGGTGGCACTGGATGATCTGCAAGGTCCCTTCCAACCCAAACCAATCTGGGATTCCATGGTTCCATGTGAGCTCAGCTCAGAAGCAGGGGATATCTGTGCTGTACCAAATCCCAGATGCCCTGGGACAGTCGCTTGCTCAGGACCACAAAACTGAGCTTGAGAAACTACAACAGTGGGGAAATGTGAGATAACATCAGCCAGAGCTGGGATTTCTCTGGAGGGAGCAGCCATTTTCTTTCCCCACCAAAAAAAAATGGGGTGGAAATAAAAGAACTGGGGGAACACAAGGGTTATTTATGAAACACTCCTGATGAGGAAGATAAGAGCAATTCACAAACCTCCAGAGAAGGCAGCAGACCAGCCCATCTGCAAAACAAGTGCCCAGGAGGCCTGGGAGGATGGAGAATGGCCCCAGGCTAACAAACTCTCACACCACAACCACCCACTGAATTCTGGTAAGAAGTCTCACCCTGCTGGAAATCACCTATGCTTTTCCTTAACAACTTTATGGTTTCAGGTATTTTCGAGGATTTTTTCCACAACAAGATGTTGTTCCTGGAAAAATTTGTATTTATTAAAACTGAAGCTTTTCACAGAAGCCTGTGGGAACAAGCAGCAGCCTGATGCTTCTGGGATGACACTTAAATTCCCCCTATTATTCAGCCCCTGGGTCTGAACCCAGATTTTCCACCTTCAGTTTAGTACTTGAGCTGGGATATCTTCTCTCTGGGATCTCTTCTCTCCTTCCCAGTCTGAGACCCCCCTTCCTGAGGCCTGGGGTTACATTTAAATTACCGAGCTTGGCAAGGTAATGACCCTGTGGCAGAGACATTTCCCTTTGCAGGATTTTCACATTGTGAGGCCTCTGGTCACCACAGGGGAAGTTCCCAGAGCCTTTTGGCTGGTGATCCTACTTCCAGTTTCACTTCCAAGGCCCCACTTCAGACCCCCTTAGGCTCTGCTGTCACCTGCAAAGTGCTGCCAATCCCACCGGGCTCTGAACCCTCTCCTTGGGAAACCACTTACACTGGACTGTGCTGTGTCTGGTCACCTGCATGGCTTGGAGCACATTTTCCCTGAGCTGCTGGCAGTAATTAATTCCTTTTGAGCCAGCCCAGGTTATGAATTGTGTTTCTGTGGTTTTTCTTGTTGTGCTGTCAAACGTTGCAGCGCTGCACCCCGAACGTCTGAGTGAAGGCTTGATGAGCTTGTTTCCACATTTTTTATCCGGGGCACAAATTCTGGTTGGTGATTTCAGATCAGGTCTCCAGCTCATGTGACATGAGCAGGCAATACCCACACTGTTCTCCATGCAAAGCACAGATGCTGAACTGTGGAAATCCCAGAATGGTTTGGGTTGGGAGGGGACTTAAACCCACCCCTGCCATGGGCAGGGACACCTTCCCCCATCCCAGGCTGCTCCAAGCACCTCCAACCTGGCCTTGGGCACTGCCAGGGATCCAGGGGCAGCCACAGCTTCTCTGGGCACCCCACCCAGCACATCTGTGATAAATTACTGCAAATTTAGTACAACTATTAAACACAGAAGGAAGTGAGGTCCGTGTAACTCTCTCATCAGAGCACACACTTCAGCACCCCACCAGATCACAATCTTAGCCTGTGTCTTTGTGGCTGTCTATTCTTTTGAGATTGCAATCAAGCAAAAGGCAAAGAATTGCGTGCTCTAAATAACGAGTGTTTCATCTGGAAATCATTCTGCTCTCACAGTGTGCAAGAGCTGTGACTGTCCCAAAAACGAGCTAGGTGTCCAGTGGAGCAGCTGCTCTGCTCCCTGGGCTGGGGAGGATCCAGCAGGAGACCACACTGTGAGCCCTGGAGCAGCTGGGGACAGCACCAGGCAGCCCCTCTCTCTCCCCATGGCTGCCCAAGACAAGGCAACACCAAATCTACATCAGAAGATGCTCCCCTTGCTCAGCCTGGAGCTGAAGCTGTCCTGCCTGGTGGCTCTCTGCAGCTCATCCTGGCCTGGACAGCAGGCATTCCTGCTTTCCCTAAATCCACAAACAAACAACTCCTTCATCCATGTCTCCTCCACAAACCTGGCTGGGCAGCAGCAAATTTCAGCCTGGGAGCCCCAAGATGGACTTGGGCAACCTCCCCATCATCAGAGTCTGCTCCTGGCAGAGAACCAGAGCAGCTGTGGCATTTTCTACCCGAGCAGTGAGAGGGGACAAAGCTCCCCATGGTCTCTGCATGACCTGTGCCAGGACCCTGAGGTCTGTGCCCACCTTTTCTCCGTGGACAGCTCGAGGTCTCCAGGTCTGTGGAGTTCTCTGAGTTCACCAAGAGGTGGAAACAGAGCCCCCTGACCCTGCAGGACTCACATTAAAAAACACCTCCCAATTAGGGTCCCCCCAGTGAGGGAGGTTTGTCCCAGCATGCTCAGAGGAGACTCCCCACATCCTGATGTCTGCACAGGCGAAGCTGAGGGCTTTCTTTCATAGGATGCCAAGCTCAGCCTTTTACTTGCACCCTCCAAACCCTCACACTGGAATGATGGGCAAGATCATTCCCTGAGAATCAGTAAAAACACTGAGCTGATCATTATTTTCATTTTGAACTTGAAAGGAGCACTTGCCCACCACAGGTACTTCCTCATGGTGTTTAGACAAACGAAACAAGTGAGTTCAAGGAACAAACCTGCATCAGAAACAAGCCCTGTCATTGCTTCACATTTTTGCTCAAAAGGCTTTGTTTGCCTTCCCCCTCCCCACCTCCAAAAACTCCCCACCAGACAACTCCTGTTCCACTCAGAGCTTTTTTCCACAGCCTGTTGGAGGAAGAGAGTGGTTCTGTTTTGCTCAGCCTAGGAATTAACAGCATGCTGTTACTACAGGTTTGCACACAGGGCTGAGGCTGCAAAATACACCTTTTTATAAAAAAAAAAAAAATGTATAACTAGAAGCCTAAGTTACCACTGAACACTGAAGTTGCAAAAGTTTCAGTTATGCAAGCACACATTTCCTGGGTGTGAACATCTGACAGGCAGTAAATGAGGTGGAGAAGGAAGTTAATAAATGAGCACAACCAGCACAGTTGGAAAGTGAGTGGATTTGAAACTTTCTAAATAAAATCAGTCATTCAGAGCCCCGTGCTTGCAGTCAGCCCACGAGGCATCTCGACTCCACAGCTGTGCACAAATGCTTGCTAGCACCTCTGGAAGATGTGGCAAAGGGGGGAAAAAAGGCATGTACAGGTTCCTTGGATTTTGTGGAGGAGAAATGGGTGTGGCAGGGAGCATTTCCTTCTGTCCCTTTCAAAACACTGCGCCTGTTACCTGAAAATTTAACCCCCCAAACATTCACTCTTCCCTTGAAAGAAAACCTTGGGCTGCTCTCCCTTCTCCAAGGGGCCCCACACTGCACTTGCTCCAGTTTGCAGGTGCCTCTCTGGTACTGGGGGCACCAAGCTGTTCCCAGTATCCAGATGTGGATCCCCAGTGATGAGCAGAGAGAGCAGCCTGGTCTAGGGGGTGGCATCCCTGCCCGTGCCAGGGAGATGGAATGACGTGGTCTTTAAGGTCCTTTCCCACCAAAACCAGTCTGTGATTCCATGGCTCTGGGATTCTGCCTTCTGGCCCCAGACCCCCTCCAGCATCACCCTCCTCCTCCCACCTCCCCATCCCTTCTTTTCCTTTCAACACTTCCCGAGTGGATCCCATGCCTGAATTTTGTCACATGAGCACATTCCATCTTTGCCACCTTTCTCCTGGCCCTACATCACCACAGCCTATGTGCAAGAAGTGGCATCAGCTTTCCCTCTACAGACAAACTCTTTTTGGGAGCATCTCAGTGGAATTTAGACCTGCCAGCTTCCCAGAGAGCAAGTCCAGTCTGCACCCTCAGTGCCAAAACTAAACCAGAGGGATGAGTCCCTTTAGATTTTAGCAAGCAGGGAAATAATTCTGCAGCCAGCCCATGATTTGCCACAAATTTCCTGAATATTCTGTGATTTTTCTGTGTGCCTGTAGCTCTTCATGACTTTTCATCCCCTATCACTGCTATGTTTGAAAGGCAAACCCTTACTTTGCCCCAAATTCCCTCTGAGAGAGAATATTTCAGTGTGTTGGTTCAAATATCAAACCACACCGAAGCTTCGAGTGCCTCAATTTGGTCCCTGTTATCAAACTCAGTAAAAAAAAAACAAAAACAAAAAACCCTCACAGATCTCCATGGCCAAATCTGCTCAAGAAAAAGCGGCACCAAACCAAGCAACAGGAACTCCCCATCCAAAAATAACCACATGTCCATCATTAGTGGTTTGGTTGCTCGTAGGGAGCCACAGTTCAACAAGGTCATGCTCTGTCACTCCATGAGCAGGGCTTGATTTCTCAAAGGGAGAACAGATTTAAGCAGCACTTTTAAGCTCTTTGTGGAACATAAACCACAAATTGAAGTGTTGACAGTGGTGCTTCTTGATTTATGATTACCTGGGAGCATTGAGCACTGATTGGAAAGAGGGATTTTCCCAGTGTGAAAGGGAATCCCTTGGGTGGGTTGAGGGGGGATCTCCATCCTCAGGGGTGCCAGGACTCACCTGGATGTGACCCCCAGGAACCTGCTGGAGATGCAAGGTCAGCCCCAGGCACCTCCAAGGAGGCCTCCCTACCCAAGCTTTCCCATCAGCAGGCTGATATCATGGCAGATCCTGCTTTATTCCCTCAGAACACTCCACAAGGTCTCTGCCTACCCAAAAATGCCCATTCAGTGCCCATTTAAAGCTGATGTGAGGGTGGGATGTGGCCAAAACAACCCCCACGTGGAAGCTGAGCTCAGGGCACCTGTTGCTCTGATTTTTCCAGAGTGCTGTGTTTATAGTTGGTAGCAAAGGTTTTCATAGATTTTGTGTAAACAATCCATGTTTTATAATTGACCAAGGACTGTTTTGTACTTTAGACGTTGTTTTTCATTCTTCTTTCTGGGGTGGAGAATGTGATGGGCTGTGTTTCTCACCTATGGAATTTCAGAGGTGGTAACCTCTTTGTCCAATCCATGACTGTCTGTAAAAAGGTATAAATATAAGAATAAAGAGAGGTTGGGTCTCTTTTTGCTCTCTGCCCAGCCTTGGTGGCTGAGCTCCTGAGTTGCCTGATTGTTTCGTGTCTAACAGAGCTTAGGGCACCCATCCCACCTCAGGGGCTTTTCCCTTTTCCCTGCCCAGAGCTGATTCACAGCCCCAGGGGCACTGAGCTGGGCAGGAGGGGGCAGGAGGTGGCTGCACACCAAGGTTTGCCACAGGAGAGGTTTCTCCAGTGCTTTCCCAGCCGAGGAGGTGCCTGTGGCAGCAGAAGCTGCTGCCTGTGCCTTCCTCCCTGCCACGGCCATCAGCAGATGCTGGATCCTGGCGTGCCTCGTTTTCCTTTGCTTCTTTTTTCTTTTTTAAAAGTTTTTTTTTCCTTTTTATTTTAGGACTAGCATCTGGTTGGCTCTCTCCCAAGGCTGTTATTCAGCTCCACAGCAGTGGCAGCCCACAAAGCAGGGGGCTGCAGCAGCACCTACCCCAATTCCCAGTTACTCACCTTTACCCAGCACTATCTTAATTTTATTCACGGGCAACCCCTTATTTACATGACAAGCTTTTTTTGTTTTCTTTTTTTTTTCTCAAATTCCAGGGGATTTTTTGCCAAAGTGAGGTAAAATAGGAGCAATAACAACAACAACCACCACGAGTTGTGCAACGGGGACGGCCGAGGCTGGGCTGGCCACAACCCCAGCACTGTCACCAAACAGCACTTCTGCCACAGCACTGGGAAAAGCTTGGAGCAGCACTGGGGAAAGCTCAGCAGCACAAAGAAAGTCCATGAAATCATGACAACCACCTTGGCAAGGCCTTCCCCCCCACCCAGAGCAGCACAGAAGTGTAACGCAGATACCACCAAAATTTTCAATACTTTTTTTGTTTTGTTTTTTAATATAAAAGAACACATGGCTGGGACAACTCAGAGCAGACCCTGGCTGTGGGAATCACACCCTGGGGCTGTTTTTGATTCGAGGGATGGCCAGACCCAGCAGCCAGTTTCCAGCCTGTTATTGTGTCCCTTGCAGACATTTAGATGTCTCACATTCAGTCTGTCTTGCAGGACAGAAATAAAACCTTGAGAGATGCCAAACATCTCATCTGCACGAGGTTCAGTGTTTAAAACCTGCCAGTCCTGAGCAGGAAGGGCTGAACCAGGTGTTTACCTGGGATTCTCCATTGTGTGGGATTAACATCATCCCCCCTCGTTGCTATCAGGTCTGAGATCAACCTGCATCTTGAGTTGTCTTCCTGCAGCCTCTCTGGGAGCTGCCACCACCCCTCTCTAAAAGCTCCTCAGCCAAAGCTGCCAGGAACTCCTTATCCAAAAGCCAAAGGCGTTGTTTTGGCTGTTTTCCATTCAGGCAGTGACATGGGAGGGCAGTTCAGTCCTTGCCCACCAGGCCTCTCCCCCACAGGGTCCCAAAGGAGATTTTTCTGACTTCCAACACCTTCCTGGTCAATTTATCCCACAGAATAGCCCAGGTTGGAAGGGATCTTAAAGCCCATCCAGTGCCACCCCTGCCATAGGAAGGGACACCTTCCACTGTCCCAGGCTGCTCCAAGCCCCAATGTCCAGCCTGGCCTTGGGCACTGCCAGGGATCCAGGGGCAGCCCCAGCTTCTCTGGGCACCCTGTGCCAGGGCCTGCCCACCCTCCCAGGGAACAATTCCCTCCCAAAATCCCAGTGCAGTTTCTCTCCTAAGGTCTAACCCCACTGACATCCAGAGCTCCCTGTTTCTATTTCCATCTCCTGCTGGCTCTTTCAAGTCTTGCTGCGGTTTCCACTTTGTAGGGAAGTCCTGTCTTCCCCTCCTGTCTTCCCCTCCACACCAACCCAGGTTTTTCTGCCAGCACAGCCTTCCTGGCCAGGCCTTTGGAGCATCCACTGAGACATCCCTGAGCAGCTCCCCATGAGCTGGGACCAAAGAGCAGCTAATTCCTGCAGCCATGCCCAGACTCGTTTGGTGCCGAGCCCTCGGTTAATGGGTTTCATTTGCACCGGGAGACTTTCCGAGGTGGAATTACTGTCTATAACATTTAGCAATTCCAAGAATATTTTATAATTCTGACAGCCTGCATCACCCTGGAGCCTGCCATGGTAAACATGCTCTCCCCTTTCCCTCTCCTGCAGATGGCAATTTAGGCAGTCAGGGAGGTTTCATGTTTGTTCTCAAGCATGAGCCAAACTCCATTATTCCCTTTTTTTTTTAAATTTTCCTGGAAGGACATTGACCTTCAGGCATTGGAGAGGATTTTCTCCCTTCCCTCTCCACATTTTCAGTGGTTTGGTGACAGACACTGTTTGCAAGAGGCAGGATCCTAGAGGCCAAGTGCCTTTCTAGGCAGGGCTTTGAACTCATCAGGACATCCCAGGAAAGCCATCCCACCTGATCCCAGCAATGCCACTGGAAAGCACAGGCACCAAGTAGCTTCACAGCTGGCATGGCATTGGGTAAAGTTGGGCTAGAGACCCCCAGCAGGCTCTTCTGACCTAAATTATTCTCTGATCCCAAGCCCCATCCTCTCTCCTGCACTGGACACTTCACCAGATTGCTCCTTCTTGTTCTCATCCTTCACGGGGGATGTGCCAAAAATCCTGGATAATTTAAAAACCACATGAATACAACTTGTTTTCCTGAGATTTAAAGGGTCACACATCTGTGGCACTGGGAGAAAAAAATACTTTTGAAGGTGCAAGAGAGTGTTTCTGTGAAAAAACAACCGCAGTTAGACTTGAACAACTTCCTTCTCTTTCCAGGAAGAGAAGTGTTTCACAAACCCTGACAGACATTGGTTTTCCATGGCAGGACAAACCAGCAAAGATTCCTGCAAAATACAAACAGCACAACAAAGAGAGTTCATAATTAAGGGTAATAAAGAGCAGGTTTGAAGGCTGCAGAAACAGCAGTGGTGACTTCTACGAGGGGATCAGCTCCAAGGGGTTTCATCCTCCTGCCTCTTTTCCCCCCACACCCTGCAGTGCCTTGGCTGGAGCCCATCCAGAGCCATCCCCAGCAGCTTCCAGGGACACTTGGAAGAGCAGCATTGATTTTCACCCCCAAAAGAAGCATCTGTTCCAAGAGTAACCCTTTAGCAGGCAGCACAGAAAGACAGCACATTGCTCCGGCTGGGGACTGCCTGATCATGCCTTTGGCTCCTGCATCCAGCCCAAAGGATGGCTCAGGACCACTTCATTTCCCCAGTGTAATTAACACCAGTCCCACGGCCCGTGACAAACGAGGTGAGAGGATTTATGGCTCCAGGAATAGCTGGGCTCTGCATCCAGCAGCCAGACAGGGGGATCCTGGCTCTTCCAGAGGGGATTTGTGTGCCACTGAAGTGGCTCCAGGGAAGCTAAGTCACTTCTAAGCAACTTCAGGTGCTATGGCTGCTGGAGCAAAATGGGACTAAAGTATGGAGAGAACTGGATTTGGGGAGTCAGAGGTGCAGGGGCATTAAATAAGCTCTACTCAGAAGGTGATCCCAAATTCAGAGGGAGCAAAGAGCTCCCCAGACTCCTGCCAGGGCTAGGATTCTGTGCTGTGCATTCACACACACCCCCACTCCATGCTCTGCCACCACAGCCTCACCCAGCCTGTGCTTCCAGGTCAGGGAAGGAAATGATCCTTAATCCAGGGCAGCCACGGCGTGGGCTGGACGCCAGGAGAGGAGAGGCACTGATGGGCAGAGCAGATGTTGCTCCTGTGGCTGCAGGAGGCAGGCCCAGGGCCAGGGGTGAGCAGGAGTGGTGCTGATCCAAGCAGGAGAGAGAGAGAGAGAGAGGCTGGGGAGGTGCTGCAGGGTGGCATTTGTGCTCCAGCCTCAGGATGCAGCTCCAGGAGAAACACCCCGAGGCTGCTCGTGCTCCCCAGGGATGGGGACACACCTCACTCCTGGGAATCTCTGTGAACCCTGGCACTGCTACCTGGGCAAACCCCAGCAGAGAGCCAAAAATCCACAGCCTCAACTGGCCTGCCCTGTGTTTGCAGCTCCCACAAAGCCCAAAGAGGAAGAGCAAGGAGCAGTGGGAAAGCCCCAATATCTCCCTTTCTTCCATGATGGAGGAAGTCATGGCTTTCACTGTGTGACCCATAGATGTGCATTCCCCAATTTTAGGTCCCACTGTGTGACCCACAGATGTGCATTCCCCAATTTTAGGTCCCACTGTGTGACCCACAGATGTGCATTCCCAAATTTCAGGTACAATGCACTGAGCTGAAAGAGGTGGGAAGCTGGAAAACCCCTTGTTTTTCTTGGTTTTATTTGTTTTGCTTACTGTAGCCACCAAAATAATTTCCTTTTTCTTTTAAACTCCATTCCCAGACACTGGCCTGGCTTAAGACAAACCCAGTGTGGGCAGCCTATGACCAAGGGAAGCAGTCTGGGACAGTGGAAGGTGTCCCTGCCCATGGCAGGGGGTGGAATGGGATGAGCTCTAAGGTCCCTTCCAACCTAAACCATTCAGTGATTATATTGTATGATTTAAAAAAAAAATGGTAACAAACATACAAACATAACAAAAATCAAGTTGTAAGAGTGAAGATCAACCAAAAGACAAGAAAGGAGGATAAAGGTTACAGCTGCAGTGAGGAAAAGCTCTGGAAGAGCCATTTATTTTCCATGACAGAGCACATTGCCTAAATCAACCATTAATCACCACAGCAAGAGAGCTCAGTTGAGGGTCCTCCCCCAGGAGCGTGGACCAACGGGGTCAAAACCTCTGCTTTTGGGCTTTGTAGAGGTTCCTCACCAAGAAGAAACAGCTTGAACCTCTTCACTGCAATGATTTCATTTTAAAATATCCTGGGAAGTCATTTAGATGTGAACAAGCCATGGAAAATGTTAGCCTGCTGGAGGACTTGGGAGAAAGACAACTGAAAACAGAAGTGAGAAACGGGGGGAAATTTCAGGCTGAGGCTGCAACACCACAGCATCAAGGGATTTTTTTTTTTCTAAATATTATTATTATTACTACTTAAAAAAGAATTTTACAAGCCGCAGTCAATAAGGTTTGGCCATTCCATTTTCCCAAGTCCCTGTGAAATCCAGTCTGGGCTCTCAGGAAAGAGAAAAAGCAGCCAGGCTGTGACACACGGAGGAATTTTGGTAGGGGCAGCGCGGACTTTCGGGAGCATGAACCAAACCAGCCTCTTGCTGCTTGAGCTGCCTCCCCAGCAGCTGTTAAAACACGCTGGGAGATATCAAAGCAGCTCTAATTAACTTCCTGCTTCAGCCCTACTTCAAAGTGTTTCTCAAAGCAGAGCTTGTGCAGGGCAGTTGGTGAAGGAGAGCGGTTTTGGGGCTCGCTCAGCGCCGGCTCCAAATGCGCGTGAGATTCTCCAGTTGCTGGTTTTGCTTAAAAAGTGGGCAGAAAAAGGCTCCATCTCTAAACCACTTTGACACAGGGCATCACATGTCACGGGGGAGGAAACCAGCAAAGCAGCAAATGAATCAAATCCTTCCCTCAGCCATCACCTACCAGTGGATGATCCAGCCTGGTCCTTCCCAGGAACGTCCCCTCGGGGTTCCAGCTCCATTTCACCTGCAAACCTTAAAGCAATTTGGGGTTTGGACCCATCAGAGTGGCAGAATCCTAGCATGGCGTGGGTTGGAATGCACCCTAAAGACACAAAATTTCACGGGACACCTTCCACTATCCCAGGTTGCTCCAACCTGGCCTTGGGCACTTCCAGAAAATCCAGGGGCAGCCACAATTCCTTGCAGTGCCTTTGCTCACCCAGGGCCACCTCAGGCTCTGGAATGATGCTAAGTTTTGATCCAGTCTCATTTTTCCACCCCCACCCCAGTCTCAAGACATATGCTGCTCTGTTTATTTACCCATTTGTTTTGATCTCTCTTTTTTTTTTTCTGCTCCAAGAGACATTTTCCCACATATCCACGTCTGCCTCCACTCTGACACGCCAGGATCTCCATCACCATCCACTTAAGCTGCGAGGAAAGCAGTAATAGATTCCTCCTGTCCCTGCCTGAAGCTCTGCCTCGCTCCAGCCCCATCCCACACCACTCAGACCTACACAAACCCTTGCCATGCTTTGTTTGAATCTTTGTATTCCCAGAAAAAAAAAAAAAAAAGAAAAAAAGAAAAAAAAGAAAAAAGTTGTCAAGGCCAAAAATAGAACATTTTTCCGCTCCGAAGAACAAGCAGCAGCATTCCTGGGAATTCAGACAAATGACATTGGTCAGGAGATGTCTCACAGACACCAGGGACATCCCAGAGCTGCTCTGGTGTCCTGCAAAGTGGGAAAGTGCTTGGGATCCCTCTGTCTCCCTCTCTGTGGGATGAAATTAGAAGTGATGAGCCTGTTTCTGCTTTGTGCTCTGGGAGAAAGGGTGGCTGCTCTCCACAGGGACTTCTTAATTTATTTTTTTTTTTTATTTTAAAGAGAAAATGTCTCCTGACTAAAACCTGATGCTGTTTAAAGCACAAGCCTTCACTAAGCACAATCACAAAAATACCATTTCGGATTTCCTGTTAGAATATATACAATATTTCACCTGACTGTATGCAATACAAATTACCTATAATAGTGATTCTATATCTAATATTGAATAAAATTGTATATAATTTTGAAACCATATTCAATGGTTTGTGGAGAGGAGACATTCAGGGAAATTTTCAGAGAGCTTCAAATGCTCAATTTGATCATTGTAGGTCCCTTCCAACTGAAAATATTCAGTTCCAGTCAGTCACAAATCACCCAGTTTTATTTCACTGGGAGCTGCTCTCGGTTTAATTGAATTTCTTTAGCAACATGGGCTTGGGTTGCATCAAGGCAAAGGGGGAGCTTTGTTTTCAAAGACATCTGCAAAGTTTTGGGAGCCTTTAGGCTCCTTTCTGAGAGGGAGAGGAAGGGCAAATCCCAAACTTCACTGACTCTCAGCTACACTGAAACCCCTCCAGGCAGACTTGGGTGCTTGGGAACTGCACCGGGGACTCCATGAAGGGAATGTGGAAAACCTCTGGCCTGATTTACACTCGTTGGGCAGAGCATCACAAGCACATGGCACAAATATCACACCTTTGGGACAGCAAAATCCTTCCCTGGCAGCTGGGGGGAAAAGGAGCACAACCTCCAACCCAGGCCAGGCGTGGGGGAGCTCCCACCTTTGAGTGCTGCCACATACCCAGAGCAGGGGCAGGCTTGGGAAACCACAGCCCTTCACAGGAGCCCTCAGCGTGGCTCAAGCAGCAGTGCCTGGATAAGCCCCTGTGGTTTGCAGCAGCATCAGGTCCCCTCAGGCCACTCTGTTGGATTTAATTCCCAAATAATCTCCTGCTGCATCAGCTCCTGGCCCTGCGGCTGGAGACGCTCTGCACACCCTGGTCCCTCCTCATCTGAGCTGGATTTGGAATCAAAATGGTACTACCAGCCCTCTTTGGGAGGTGAAAATACCTCCAAATGCCTCCTCAAAATATCTCCATTTACTGGAGGAGGAAAAAAATTTCCTATTCTATTCAATGGACTTGTGGGCAGATTTTACAGCACAGCCTGGAAGCTCGCTGCTATTGAACTGAAAAGGTGAGGAATCTTTCCAGCCCAGGATTTATTTTTCTTTTGATGGGGGTGGGGATAAAAAAATCACTGATTTGGCAACAGTTTCTCATGGGAAAGCATCCATTTGAGCAGGGATTTTCTGTGCAAGCAGTGGGGTCAGTGACAGCGTGTCACAGGGAGAGGAGGGCATGAGGGAGAGGGGAAAGAAATTCAGCTCAGGGCACTCACTCAGGGTCTCACTCATTAAATTATTGATAATTATGTGCTGCCAGGAACCCAGCTAAATCAGAAAAGCAGGGAAAACTGCAGAGGGGAAGATGGGAAGGTGGAGAGCTCACACCCTGTGGTGAGAGCTCAGCAGCAGTGGGAAGTGCCTTCGTTCTTGCTGCCACACCAAGGAGGACAAACCCTGTGCTCAACAGGAGTGTCCAGGGAGGAGAGAGCCAGGCTATTGGCATTTCCTGTGGATTTGGGATTGGCTATGGATCAGCACAGGTTTGAGGTCCACAGGTGCTGGATTCAGCCTCAAGCCTTGGCTCCTGCCATGAAAGCCCCTGGATGAAAGCCAGGGCTCTGCCACCTCCAGGCTGAAACGGTCCAATATCAGAGAGAAAAAGCCTTTAAAAAGATGCTGCAGCTCAACCTGAGGATGCAGCTCCAGCTGGGGGAGGCTGAGGAGGTCAGATCACAGGGCTGCAGCTGGTTACAGCCCCAAAGGGGCAAATACCGACATAAGGAGAGCCAGAGCAGCACACGTGGCTCTGCCTTTATTTATTTGTGCTACAAAGGCTGAAGGGAAGGAGGCTCTGAGAGACCACAGCTCGACCTGCGCCGAGCACGGCGGGGCCGAGGCACAAATCAGAGCGGGGACCACATCAGCTCGTGGTGGAAGACCACAGATCAGATAAAAAGTCAGCTTTTGGCAGCAATTGGAGCAGAAGAACAGAAAAGCTGCAGCCCTGGTGAGACCAAAGTGTCCAGAGAGTGCAGCCTGTGCACACCCTGTGTGCAAGAGCAGCGGGCACCTCTGTGGGCACAGAGGGCAAAATCCTCACTGGGGCTTTGCAGGACAGCTCAGAACGGAGCACAAACATCAGCCCTGTTCAAGACACACCTGCAGGGGGTGGAATTAACCCTTCCCCAGCCATCTGCACGGTGCCACAGCCACACCTTGGTCCCGAGCAAGCAAAGGGATAAAAAACCTGGATAAAAACCTCCCAAATGCAGCAAAGAGGGAGAAAACAGGTGAGGACCGAGTGTCACGTGAGGTAAAAAATCATTATGAGGCATGAGCTCTGCTAAAGCAGCTCATTAATTCAAAATGCTCATTCAAGAGCATCCGTCTCCCAATTAAACTACTTTAATAGGCTTCAAAAAAAGGAAACACGTGCTGGAGATGCCGGAGATAGAAAGTGCTGACTTGGATCTCGTGATTTTAAACGCAGCACGCAGGGCAGGGGGGAAAAGCGCTTCAGCACTGAGTGACACAGTGACACAGCACCTGTGGCCACGGCCCACGCAGGGCTTGTGCCACACAAAAACCCCTGGGAGAGCCCTCCTGGCCTGTGTCACCACCAAACCTCAGGTCACAAGGACGGTGATGCCAAAGCAAGGATCTCTTGGGGGATGCAAAGCACACAGGGGTGCAGCGGCCGCAGCTGCGCCACGAGGGGCCAGGGGAGAACAGCCCTGCTCCTGAGAGGGGGATTCAGCTGTGGCACAGGAGCTGCAGGTGCCTTTCCTCTGGGAGTGCTGGATTCAGACTTGGAGACTTCAGCCTGGAGGTGTCTTTGCCAGAGATCTCCAAGAGGGCAAGTGAGGAGGAGGAGGAAGGACTGGCCCTCTGCTGCCTTTTCCTGCACAAGGACTCGGAGTGGCTGACTGAATTTGGGAGATGCTCCCTCACTTCCCCCACAGCACCTGTGAAACCCCTTGTTCAAAGATGCAGAGGAACCAAGAGTTTGAGGGGGAATGGGAGCAGAGCCTTGAAGATGAAGGTGTTGAAGGTTGCTGAAGGCACAAACCACTCCAGGTTCAGGAAGCCCCTGGCTGCCAGCTGATTCTGGTGAGGGGCTGGCCTCGGATGTGCCTCCCCTGTTCTTACCCATCCCTGAGCAGCCATCTCCAGCCACAGGGCAGGACACCCATCACCATCACCATCTCGGTGAGCCAGGAGCCCAAATGGTTGTGCAGTTACACAGATGCACACTCAAAACTGTTTCTCTTACATTTTAAGGCTTTACAGCAAGACACTGAGCTAAATAAAACCCCAAAACCAACCACCCAAAGCAGGTAGTCAGCAGTGGGCCATTCATTTCCTCTCTTTCAGGTTTTCCTTCAGGTACTGTTGTGTGGACATTCAGCTCCTTTTACCTCCCTCACACCTCCTTGTCCAGACTTCTCACCTCTCCTCTTGCCTCCCCTTCTCCCCGCAGTTAAGCCAAGCTTGCTCTGTCTGGAGGACTCTTGGAAAAGTCAGAAGGCATTAATCAAACACTCTATTGTGCAACTATTTCCATCACTGAGTTGCATCTGGTCCCTGAGGTCTCTTAATTCTTCATTAAGAAAGTGCTCCATGTGGAAAGAGGCGAGAGAGGACTTGGACAGCACTTCACAGGCTCTGCTGTGCACGGCTCTGCACGGTTGGAAAGGAATCCCCACAGCCCCACAAACAGATGTGCAAAGGAGCCCAGCACCGAGGGCTTTGGCAAAAGGAGGAGACACCAGCAGCAGCAGCAGCAGGGCCACTTCTGAGTCATCTCACCAGCAGGGTGATGGAGAGGAGTCAGCCAGGGCTGCAGGTACAGAGCATCAAAGCGAGAGCACAGGAGGAGTGTCTGACCCCTGAGCATTGCCCTGGGGCTGAAACCACACAGGACCAACCCAGCTCCCCTGCAACTGCTGCAGGAAGGGAAATGAGCTGCTTAGGGCAAAGCTCAGCTGCAGATGAACTGGGCACGGTGTTCCATCCCAAACAGGTCATGGGCTTCGTCAGAAAAACGCCCCTTTCAAAGGGAAGGCAAGTACTGAAGAGAGGACATCGGGTCACGGCCACTGACGTGCCCAAACCACACCTTGAACACCCTGACAGGAACAGGGAGTGGGCTTTTGGGCAGCACTTCTGGGCCAGCTCATGCCACAGCATCTTGGTGAAGGTGCAGGTTCTGCCACAGGGTCCCCAGCTGCTCCCAGAGGAGTGATTGTGCTTCACAGATCCCAAAATGATTCCCTTTCCCCGGTGGGAGCCACTCCAGGGCACATCCACCTCCTCGTGCTGCATGTCCCTGCCAGGACCCACCTCAGGGGTGCCTGAGACTGTGTGCACCCATCCACCTCCTGCTGCTGTGAACATGTTGTCAAATCCCTAAAAAACAAACCCCAGAGGGGCCTGAAGGGCTGCCCTGGCACTGCTCTGGACCAAAGAGATCAAAGCTTCCTGCTCCCAAGGCTTTTTATTGCTATAAGGACAGGGAAGAAGAGGGATGAGGATGGATGGATGGATGGATGGATGGATGGATGGATGGATGGATGGATGGATGGATGGAGAGGGAAAACCTCTGCAAAGCACACAAACCTGAGTGGGCTCATGATCACAGGCTGGGACCTTCACCAAGGACACAAAGGACACAGCATTAACAGTGGGCTGGCTCAGGGTAATTCCTACTTCCACCTCCAGTGTCCAGATATTGGTCAGGAGGTGCTTTTCCAAAGCTCAGTTTTTTGTCCAACAGGCAGAGTTTTATCCTGAGTGTCAGGGTTTGGCAGATCTGATCATGCTCCTCTACAATAAACTCTCCAGATTTTGCTCTCAGAGGATGAAGTTTGTCAGAGGGAGCTGACAAAGAGATGAAGGTGGCAAAGTGTGCTCCTTGCAGAATCTTTTCTGCTCTGCTTCAGCCTTCAGGGGAAGCCAGAGCATTCCCTGGAGTGCTGCAGCACAGCCCCCACGCCCAGAAAAGGACAGACACGTTGGGTGCCATCCCTTCTCCTGCTGCAAGGCACAAACTCGAGAGCTGGGGGTTCTTGTGCAAAGCTTCTCCTCCCTTTCCACACAAAAGAGACAAATTAAATGCCAAGAGGATGGACAGGCTGGGGTAAGAATAATGGCTTGTTATCACTGCTCTATGTTTCTCTTTCCATTTCCATTTCCTGGGAGGCTGCAGCTTCTCCAGGAAGCCTCCAAGCCCCCAGCCCTCCCCAGCTGCAGGTTGCTTTGAAGGGTGCCTGCCTGTGAGTGAGGGCTGAGCACCACTGACCCTTCAGGCACCCAAAAACCACGGGCCAGAGCTGCTTTCCTGTGCATTCAGATCTCAGGGAAAAGCCGTGTCCTTCCCAAGTGCTGCTATTCAGGGAAAGGGGAATAACTCCTTTCTGTGCTGCTGAGGGGATGTTATCAGTCTCCTCTCACTGCTGCGTGATCTTTACCATCCTCCAACACAAATTCCAGCCTTTTCCTAAGCTGGTTGCAGTCCCAACTCCAGTCTGGAGCTGTCAGCCCTCCCGTTTCCATAGTTTCAAACACTTTTTGAAGCAAAGGATCCCCAGGCCAACCTCTCAAAGGCATCTCCCGCCCTCCAGATGCCTCTCAGACACCTCTCATCAGCTGCTTCATCCCATCCTTGCAAAACCCCAGCAAATCTGTATAAACATGTGCCATCACCCCTTTCCTCACAAGTTCCATGCCTCCACCCACGATGTTTCTCTCTGCCATTACCAAATCCTGCTTTACATTAAAGCCTCTGCCGCCTTCTCCTCCAAACTCATTAATTTCCATTTAAAAGGCTCCTTCCTGCACACATTTCCATGACAGAATCCTTCCCGTTTTCCTCCTGCCACAGAGACCTTCCAGAGGTTGGGGCAGCCCTGATCTCTCTGTCCAGGCTGCTGGAATTCTCCAGTCCAGCATTTCCCAGCTGCTTTCAGCCTCCTCCAGACCCCACACAACCTCGACGCCACAATTATTCTGTCAAAGGCCAAAACAACACCAGCAGGGCCTGAAGCAGCCTGAATTATACCAAGGGTAATTTAAAGCACAAAGCTCAGCCTCTGAAATATCACCTTTTATCAGCTTAAAAGTCCTCCATGAGCAGGAAATCATGAAGGCAAAGTGCCACCTGTTTTGGGGCTTAGCCATGGGACACAAAGGAAATTACCCAGCACAGGAGCTCCCAGAAAGTAAAAATAAACCCCACTAAGCCCAATTTTTTTAATATTTCTGTAGCCAGTATAGCCCACACATAGCAACATTTGCAGCTGGAAAGCCCAGCCCAGCAGTTCATGAGCAAGTTTTTTATTCAGGTTGCTCATCACAAGCCCAGTCCCTGTGCTCATCCTTCCCATTAGGCCGGATAAACACATCCAGGTTTGTGCAGAGCACCAGGAGCTCACCAAGGCAAACACATCTGCTGAACCTGCACAACCCTGATGTTTCTCAGAGCTGTTCTATCCTAAAAAAAAAAAAAAAAAAAAAAAAAACCAAAAAACTTTTCCCCTTGCTAAGCCTTCAAAATAAAGCTTGGTAAAAAAAAAAAAAAAAAAAAAAGCAACCTAAAAGCATTTCTCCTTGCTAAGCCTTCAGAATAAAGCTTGGTATAAAAAAAAAAAAACAAAAAAAACCAGGTAGAAAATAATTACCTGTCCTATATTGCAACACAGAGCAGTGGCTGAAAAGTTTGAAAGCCCAGAAAAAAAGTGGAAAATGAGAAGAAGCACATGGAAAAACAATGAAGCACCATAGAAAAAGCCCAACTACAAAGAGTCTCAAAGAACAGGGAGCAAAAGGCTAAGAAACAAGCAATGGTTTTTATTTTAGTGGGTCCATCAGTTCAAAATAAAGGGATTTTCTCATCTGCCTAGCACAGGATTGTGGAAAAACCAAAAAGGAGCAGAATTACCAGGGGCAGATGTGAAAAGATGGGGTCTGAGAAGGTACCAAAGAATGAGGGTGAGAAAAAGCCCAAGCAGCATTTCCTGTTCTGGTTTTGAGAAGACACTGAGCTAACCCCTCATTTGACCTCCCTCCCTTTGTACCAAGTCTCAATCTATAGGAATGGTTTGTGGGGCTTTTTTTGGTCAGTCCAGCCCCCACTGCACCCAGCTCAGGGAATCTGCTCAGACCAACACAAACATCATCACTGGCAGGTGCCATCACTCACCTCAGAGCCAACCAACTGCAGAAAAACCACTTTCAAATTCTCCTACCAACATCTCCCCCTCTGAAAGGAGCACAATTCATAGCTCTGCTGCAGCTTTAAAAGAAGACACAATTAATTATTAACCACCCCTCTGTGGCTGCCTGGAAAGGGACCTGAAGCAGCTGAGCTGCTGCTCCCTGCTGATGCCAGGGCTGGGAAAGCTCAGCCAGGCCCTGGAGCTGGAGGGGGCTCAGAGCATGGAAAGCCCAGGGGTGGGGATGGAGCACAGGGATTGTCCTCTGTGCTGGAACCCAGCACCTCCCCGGGAAGCTTTGTCACCACATCAGCCACCAGAGTGGAAAAAATGAGCCTTTTTGCCTAGAAACCACCTTTAGCTGCTGGGGACTGGGCCCTGGGACTTCAGTCCATGGGACAAGAGGGTAGAAGTCAAATACAATCCTCTGTCCACAGCTGCTCACCTGTCTCCAGAGCAGAATCCCTTACAGAGAGATCTCTGTGTTTATAGAAGTTACTCATCATGTTGAACCCTGTTCAGACTCTGAACTTTGAGCTTCCTGGCCTTCCTCTGCAGCTTCCCACCCAACTTTTATTTTTTGGATGCAAATGGAGCTCACCTGAGCAAAAGGAAGGTGCACTGACAGCTGGGGCAGCAGCAGGTGCTGTGGTGTGAAGCCCTCAGCTGTGTCACTCACCTGGCAGGGTCAGACCCACCTGGCCAGCACTGCACCCCACAGAGCACCAAAACCTTCCTTCTCCAAACACAACTCGAGGGTTTTGGAGATGCTCAGCCCAGGCTGGGCCAGGGCTGGCGTTCCCAGCAGTGGGAAGGGAGGAGGAGCAACAAGAGCCACTGAAGTCACCCTGTTTGGGGGCACAGCAGAGCACCCTGGCTCCTCCCCAGCCCTCCCACACTCCTGCAGGTAACCCTGGGAACAGGGAACACCACCTAGGACTGAAGTGCCACTTTAAAACCTGGCTTGAAAACAGCCAAACAGCCGGAAGAATCCCAGAATTACCTGCATGATGTGTCCTGAGAGTTAACCGATGGTCTGAAAGGGCCTTTCCAACTTTAACAATCCTATGATTCTATAGGGAAAAATGCATTGTCAATGTAAAGCTACTTTAGGAAAAGAATTTCCAGGAGGGACTCACATCTCATTATACAGGAGATGAAACATTATCTTATTCTTAAGGTACTTTTGGAAGTAAGTTCTCTTGGAGACTAAATAGAGAATGCCAGAATGGTTTGGGTGGGAAGGGATCTCAAAGCCCATCCAGTGCCACCCCTGCCATGGGCAGGGACACCTTCCACTGTCCCAGGCTGCTCCAAGCCCCAATGTCCAGCCTGGCCTTGGGCACTGCCAGGGATCCAGGGCCTGCCCACCCTGCCAGGGAACAATTCCTTCCCAATATCCCATCCATCCCTGCCCTCTGGCAGTGGGGAGCCATTCCCCCTTTTCCTGGTGCTCCATCCCTTGTCAACAGTCTCTCTCCATCTTGCAGCTCCTCAGGTACTGGGGTTTGATGCCTCAGGAGGTGCCCCTGCCCCTCCCAGGACAGCAAAGTGAGGTTTGATATCCCTGCACAGGGGTCCAACCTCTGGAACACACCAGGCTCGGGAGCTGCAGCTCCCTTCAAATCCCTGGATGCACAAGGCTCCGAGCACCTCACTCCAAATTCCACAGCTTTACAAGCACAACGTTTCAGCTGCTTGCCAGGCTCAGAAGGCTGCAATAAAACACCCACACAGTGACAAGAATGAGACTTTAATCAGTTTTAAGTGGAGTTTTAACACTAAGAGATAAAGGGTTGTTAAACACAATAACAAACGGACATCTGATTTGTATGAGGCATTATCCTGTACATGTCATACTTGGTTTTTGTGTATTCTCAGTTACACACAGAGCCACTGTTGCACAGCACAATAGTATTTGAAGAGGCTGAATCAGAGTAAGGCTGCTTAACAGACTGATTTTTTTTTTTCTTTTAGTATCTATATATATATATGCTATATGAAAACAGACTGGAAATTTGAACTGGCAGAGAAAGGCAGCTCTGCCAAAACGCTGCAGTTGGAGCCCCTTTTAGTGCACAGTCCCACCCCATCCATCTGCATGCACGACACTTTCCAACAGTATTGAGAAGGTAAACGAGGCACTTCGTAGCAACCACAGGCATCGTTAACATATTGCACACATTTGCTAGGACTAAACATGGAACTTGCACACCAGCATCCTCTTTTTGGATCCTTTTCAGGGTTTGGTTTTCTGTTTTTTTTTTTTTGTAAATTTGGAAAGCTGATTTTGATGCTGCATGTAAACTCCACTTCAGTTTACAAAGTGTGCCCCGGGGAGGAATCTGGAGGCTGATTTGCACAGCTGCCCTGGAGGAGCTGTGGCAAAGATTTTGACTGGGGCTGCCCCGAGCCCAGGGGATGCTTCAGGGCCTTACAGTTAAGCTCTTACCAAAGTGATGCCTTCAAGTAGTTTCAGACATGTAAGCTCTTGCACATCCCAACAGGCTGAAGCGTACAGTCCAGAAACTCAAGGAAAGATTACCTACAGAATGCAGCTCAAGCTAATTATGAATACTGTCATAAATAAAGTTTTAATAAGGACTCAAAAACCTTTCAGTCATAGCAATTCTTGTCAACTTCTATGGGGGTGGTAACTGAAATAAAGTATAGGAGAGTATGTATAATATATATTTATATATATAATATATATATAATGCCATTTTTCCATTTCCAATGACTACACCATAAAATGTAAGCAAGGCTTCTCAAAGACGTCGAAACATTAAAAAAAAAAAANTGATATCCCTGCACAGGGGTCCAACCTCTGGAACACACCAGGCTCGGGAGCTGCAGCTCCCTTCAAATCCCTGGATGCACAAGGCTCCGAGCACCTCACTCCAAATTCCACAGCTTTACAAGCACAACGTTTCAGCTGCTTGCCAGGCTCAGAAGGCTGCAATAAAACACCCACACAGTGACAAGAATGAGACTTTAATCAGTTTTAAGTGGAGTTTTAACACTAAGAGATAAAGGGTTGTTAAACACAATAACAAACGGACATCTGATTTGTATGAGGCATTATCCTGTACATGTCATACTTGGTTTTTGTGTATTCTCAGTTACACACAGAGCCACTGTTGCACAGCACAATAGTATTTGAAGAGGCTGAATCAGAGTAAGGCTGCTTAACAGACTGATTTTTTTTTTTCTTTTAGTATCTATATATATATATGCTATATGAAAACAGACTGGAAATTTGAACTGGCAGAGAAAGGCAGCTCTGCCAAAACGCTGCAGTTGGAGCCCCTTTTAGTGCACAGTCCCACCCCATCCATCTGCATGCACGACACTTTCCAACAGTATTGAGAAGGTAAACGAGGCACTTCGTGGCAACCACAGGCATCGTTAACATATTGCACACATTTGCTAGGACTAAACATGGAACTTGCACACCAGCATCCTCTTTTTGGATCCTTTTCAGGGTTTGGTTTTCTGTTTTTGTTTTTTTGTAAATTTGGAAAGCTGATTTTGATGCTGCATGTAAACTCCACTTCAGTTTACAAAGTGTGCCCCGGGGAGGAATCTGGAGGCTGATTTGCACAGCTGCCCTGGAGGAGCTGTGGCAAAGATTTTGACTGGGGCTGCCCCGAGCCCAGGGGATGCTTCAGGGCCTTACAGTTAAGCTCTTACCAAAGTGATGCCTTCAAGTAGTTTCAGACATGTAAGCTCTTGCACATCCCAACAGGCTGAAGCGTACAGTCCAGAAACTCAAGGAAAGATTACCTACAGAATGCAGCTCAAGCTAATTATGAATACTGTCATAAATAAAGTTTTAATAAGGACTCAAAAACCTTTCAGTCATAGCAATTCTTGTCAACTTCTATGGGGGTGGTAACTGAAATAAAGTATAGGAGAGTATGTATAATATATATTTATATATATAATATATATATAATGCCATTTTTCCATTTCCAATGACTACACCATAAAATGTAAGCAAGGCTTCTCAAAGACGTCGAAACATTAAAAAAAAAAAAAAAAAAAAAAAAACCCCCATTCCAACCTTCACATTCCAAAGGAAAAAAAACAGTGCAAAAGCCCATCCTTGCGTCCTGATTCCCGATCCGGCGTCACCGACTGGAACTGCACCATCCAATCCTGATTATCCAAAGTGGGACACGCAGCAGTGCCAACATCCCAATACTACCCAAGCAGGAACAGTTTGCTTTATTAAGCCAACACAACTTTCAACTGTTATAAACCAGACAAGGTGAAACATGATTGGAAGGGTAAGAGTTAAAATTCCTGTTCCCGAGGGAAAAAACACCTCCTGCTCGGCACAATGAGCACTGAACCTTGATCCAATGAAGTCTAATTAAACCTTTAAGTCAGAATGTATTACCAGCTTGGTTAGAACTTAGAATCATGAATCTGAGGAGGAGAATTGACCAACAGAAACCAGGTAAGAATTATTTTTTTTTTTAAAAAGCCCTTTACACCTTGGTTTACCAATTGCAATTAGTGGAAGTCCTGCCTTGTGTCGTTCAAATTCCAACCATTAATGCTGCTGTACAGGGCTCTGACAGATCCCATTCATAATTCTGGCTGAGAACACAGCTCATGTCAGCACCAAGAAGTTAATTAAGTGGGGGGATGTGTGTACTACATCCTAAAAAAAGCATCAATTTGGGGTCAGCTGTTCATGGCCCACTTTGAGGGGCCCGTTTTGGCAGTGACTTCACATCTGGATGCAACAACAGCTGGACTCCTGAGCCACCTCAGGCTGGCCATGACTACTGTCCACCCAAAGCCCAGCCTTGAGCCCTACCCTTGGCTGTGTCCCTAGGAACAAATAATCCAACACTGCCACTTGGTTCAGAAAAACAATTCCTTGGGTGGTTTTGTAGGGTTGTTTTCTTATAGCAATGTAATTGGGACAAGTTCTGCTTTTTCATCTTCATTTACAGCGTGGAGAACTTACTGCAACACTGGTTTCCTGTCTCTGGTGTGTAATGTCCGTTTTTTAAACATTGCAGGTAATGAGTATTCAAGTAAAATTCCCTAACAGTTAATGACTTTTTTTTTTTTAAAAAAAAAAAAGTGTGCAAAACTGCAAAACTCATTGTAATAGAATGTGTAAGGTCAAAGGGGTGGAACGGCTGACAGAGGTTTGATTGAATAAATGCATCAGAAATCTTCAAAACAAACACTAACCTGGAGAATCTCCAATGACATTTCCTGTGCACCATTACAAAATCTTTTTATATTCATGAGAGAGAAAAAAAAAAAAGAAGCTTGCAAGGCAGCACATGAAGTATTCACAGCAGGAATATGATTGAAAAACTACTAATATAAATGTAAGATGTTGACTGATGTTTTTGCACTAAAAGCATCTGACTTTTAGCACTGGCCTTGATTACACAGGAGATGGAGCAGCCATTACAATTCAGAAAAAAAAATCCCAATAAATCATTGTCAAATTTGGTAACCATTTGTTTCAAGCTCTTACTTTAGTTGATAGCCTCCACATTTGTATGGTTAAGTCATTGTTGCTGTGTTTCCTTTTGTTTTTTTGTTTTGCTTCTCGTGACCCCAATTCCTTGTCTCCCTTCATTGCGCGGGTCTCGCGGGTGTCGTGAAGGTTCATTCCTGTACCCCTAGACAGAATCACTCCCTCTAGCTGCCTTTTCTAGCACCATTACACTTAAAAAAAATGAAAAATGCACAAACAACAAGCAGTGACAGCGGCGACTCCTCACCCATTGTCCCGGATGAATTAGGGCAGCATGCTGAGGAAAGGTGCATGGAACAGCCGGATATGGTACACAGGCCACGCTCCTTTCCGAGCATCACCTTCCAGCCCCCATCCAAAAAACATGCATTAGAATGTAGGAAAAACCTTCTAGAAACATCTCTTAGCCAACTGCAGACTTTTCTGTTGCCACACAAGTGCAAAAAAAGGGGCAGGATGTGAACCTGTAAATTCTTTTTTTTTTTTTGACGGTTTTTGAAACTTCATTTGGTGACAGAACACAAAAGGAAAAATTCCTACGCATACACATTAGGTCTGTCTCCACTTTTATAAAACTGGAATAAAATGGGAAAGTGCCATGTTTATAGTTCCTAATTGAAGTTTTAATGTCCTTTGACACAAAAAGGTATATACATATAAGAGCTACGTAACCTTTCTTTTTCCCCCCCGACTGGACAAGTGTCAAACCCTGTAGATTTATAGGGCAAAACGAGATTGGTCAGGAAAGAATTGTTCCTATAACTGGTAATCTGACACTATGTCCTTTTGCCATTTAGAAAGGTCCTTTTTTGTTTCAGTTTATTCAAGTTTGTCTCTCTTCATGGTTGGTTTTTTTTTTGTACGTTTTTTTTTTATCTCTGATAAAAAAAATATTCAGACTTTTGTAATCTGCGTATGCTGATCTTCATCAAAAGGTTCATTCTCTGGATCAGAGTCAGTGGTGTCAGAGTATCTATAATGATCAGGTTCATTGTCACTAACATCTGGTGTTACAGAAGTTGAACTGCTAGCCTCTGGGTTTGATGGCTCTTCTACTGTTTTTGTGAAAAATAGTTTCACCTGGGGAAGGAAAAAACAACATTTAAAAAGGGAACCCGGACTTCAACTAAGCACAGGCAACAAAGCAATTTTTAACAGCACAGCTCCTTCACTACCCTGAGTCACACCAGGACTCCTCTCTCCAGAGAGGTTTGCCAGCCTCTCAATACCACCCCTGGCAGAACAAAGACCCAGCAAAGCAGCAGGATTTTCCAGCCCAGCTGCAGGGGTTGTGTCTGGCTGAGTGCTCAGGTGCTCCTGAGCTGCAGCAGCAGGACATCCCAGCACACCAGGCCATGCCAGCACCCTCCTGCCTTCCACAGCTCCCAGAGTACCAGGAGAATGCAGCAAGAGTGCACAGGAGTGAACAAAACACTTTCTGATGGGTGACCCATGTGTGGAAAGTCTGATCCAAGCAATATTCCAAGCAGCTACGACCATTACCTTCAAATGAGCACTGGTTCATCTTTTATGAGGAAGTGAGAAAATACTGAAATTTTCACAAATGCCTTTTGCATGTTTAAAACACTGGTGGCATATTCCCCAAAGCTGAACTGCCAGGGTAAGGTACTCTCAGAAACACAGGACAGCTTGGGGTGAAGAGACCTCTGGAGATGACCCAGTCCAACCCCCTGCCCAGGCAGGGTCACCTGGAGCAGGTGACACAGGAGCACTTCCAAGGTGGGCTTGGAAAGTCTCCAGAGAGGGAAACTCCACACCCTCCCCAGGCAGCTATTCCAGGGCCCTGCCACCCTCATGGAAGGAAGTTCTGCCTCGTGTTGAGGTGGAACTTGTGTTTTGGTTTATGGCCTTTGCTTCTCATCCTGTCCCTGGCACCACTGAACAGAGGCTGGCACCCTCCTGTGCCACCCCCTGAAGATCTCTGTGAGAACTGATGGGATACCCTCTGAGCCTTCCCTTCTCCAGACTGACCAGACCCAGCTCCTACAGCCTCTCCTCATCCAAGAGATGCTCCAGACCCCAAATCATCCTTGTGGCCCTCTCTGCTTCCCACAGAACAGGCACTGCTGCAGATCAGCTCAGCAGTTCAGTGTGGCCAGCCCAGAACTCTGGCAATACAGCTGGAGCAGGGAAGATGCCACCTGGTCACTGGCTCTCCCACACCTCTGATGGCTTTGATAAACACCTGGAACCACCTGAAGACTTCAATCCCAGCCTCTCAACATCCATCAGCTCCCCAAAAAGCAGATAAAAGCACAAAGCTCAAAGCTTTGCTAAGTGATGGCAATAACAACACATGAACTCAGCTTCTACATAGCAGTTTTGCATGGTCCCTCCAAAAGGCAAGACAAACAAATCATGCAGCTTTTCAGCTTTGTTCACACATACAATATACTGACCTTGAAGTTTGGAGAGAAATATCTGTTGGCTTTGTCTTTATTTGCTTTGTCTAGATCGTTTTTTGTTAATGTAAGGATTAAATATTCCTTATCATTATCTGAGCGCTCTGTACTGAAAATACCATCAAGTTCCTGATCTGCAACTAGACTTCCATTTTCTACTTTGTCTGAATTTTCATCCAGTCCTATGAAGAATGTATTTACCCAAAAGTGAAACATTTTGTCCTGGGGGAGGAAGAACACAGAAAACAAGCTTGCTTTAGTATTGACTAATGGCACGTTAATTAGACTGCTATCAGCATCTGGTCAAAAACAGATCTGTAATGTCAGGCAAAACTTGTTTGGACAACAGTGTGTCATTTGTTACATTGCATGCAAAGACATTTCCACCACATCTCCTGGACAACACACAAAAATCTGCATTCATCAAGCTCAATTTTAACCCATTAAGCTTTTAGAAGTCATTAATCAAAAGCTGGGCTTAAAACTATCATACCTGCAATAAAAGCAGATGACAATAAATTCAATAAACTAAAACTTGCTATCACAAGGCATAAATAGATTTTTTTTTGCTCACACCTTGCCAAATAATCCCTAAACCCAACGGACAACCAGCCAAGGTGAGTAATATTGAATCTCCCCTGTAACAGAAAGCTTTTTTTAATTTTTGTACACAAATAGTTACAATTGAGCAAAACCACAAATCCACTAGTACAGTAAAGGATTCACTGCTGCTTTGTTGAGATGCTTTCACCCAGTCAGACACTTGCTGAGCAGCACCAAGAGGAAGGCAGACCCAGTGCCTGCTGTCCAGCAGGAAGTTTTTAGGGAGAAGCTGAGGCAGTGACAGCAGAAGGATGTTCAGCTGAAGCAGAACCTCACAGATGACCATCAGCAGTTTGATTCTCCACTCAGCCACAGCTCCAGCTGTGCCAAGAGGCAGGACATCCCTGGATCAGAGATCCTGAAGGCTCTGGAGAAGCAGCTTTGTGCCAGCCAAGAGCTGGTGTTTTCCAGGTCCTGACTCGCACACCAAACCCCTCTCCATCTGACACTGAGCTGCATCTGCTTGCTCTTTGCAGATGAAATCTTCTGTCTGCCTCTGATGTGGCTTTTCAGGCCAAAGCTCCAAGGTGCACACGGCCAGTTCTTGCCACAATGGTCAGCATTCCTGCACTGCTGCTAGGGCTGCAGGGAAAGTAACCATTCCAGAACCTAACATTCCTTGCTATTACACAGGACCAGAACACAAACTCACTCCTCCTGAGCTAACTTGCATATTTGGGTTTACCAGGGAGATCTAATTCCAATTTCTTACTGGAAAATGCATGTCCTGCCCTATCTTCCTATTCACCTCTGCTGGTAAGGAGCTGGGGGGAAAGCAGAGGTGGAACAGAAGTGTTTCCAGTGTGTGTGACACGAGCAGGCCTCCTGCTGAAGGCAGTTTGGCAACAGCAAAATACCACAGCATGTTCCTGAGCCAATAAAAGGGGGCAGGGAAGAGCTGCACTACTTCTTAACTCACACTCATTCTCCTCACAAATTTATTCAAACAAAATACTGAGAATTCACAAGTGTCCCTCTCTGCCAAAGGTCAGCAGACTGATTTTCAGTATTTTAGGTACAGCCTACAAAACCACTTCCAGCTGGTCTGCATTTCTGTAAGCACCTGAGAGACCCCAAGAGAGAAATTAAAAATCCAGCCAGGAACATTTCTGGGAGCTAAGTTCCCCACTTCACCAGTGCCTCTCCCTAGTACTTTGGGAATCAAGTTCATCTAGCAAATTAACATGCTGTAATTAGAGTTGTTTGGAGAGTCTAACAGATGTTTCCCACTGCCATCCCTTCTCTGAAGAAGCCCTGTTGGAGCCCAGCCATGGGAGGCAGATAAAATCCCTGTGAAGACACCCCCAGGATACCCCAATCCAGGCCCCTCCTCACCCACGCCGTGAGTCCCTCAGAAGAGACTCCAAGGAGATGAGATGTTTATTCCTGCTCAAACCAAAACAGAGACAAGCAGCAGCTTTCCTGCTGAAAAACCCCTCTGGTGCTGGTGCCCAGTGCCACCCCTGTCACCTCCAGGGAGGGAAGGACATGCTGCTGGGGATGGATGGCTGGAGAATGGCTCCTGTCAGCAGTGCCAGAGAAAAAGAGGCTACTGGATGGGAAGCAACGCCAGCAGAAGCAGAAGGCACAGCTTTGTCGTGCCTCACCTTCAGCTCCATGAGGGGAGAACAAGGAGGGATTCAGTTGGCACTTTAGGGACTGGAGGGACTCAGTTTCACTGAGAGGGGCTGACAGACAACAAACCTCTCACAAGACAGCTTTTAATCTGTGTTCCTTGGGATAAATCTGCAGAGGTCTTCAGGGACTCAGACTAAACAATGCAACTCAGCAGAGCTGGTCATTTCTCCTTTTATCTCCCTCCAGCTTTTAAAGCATCAAGTTATTTTCCTTTCCTTCCCACTACGCAACTTAATTAGCCTAATAAACCGAGTTCATGGGTCTTGGAACATGGCATGGGCACACAAAATGAGGGAAGACTTGGTCATGTTTTTTGGAATTAGCTCTTAAGGCTGAAAACTGTGTCACTGTTTTTGCTGAAGAGCAAATCCATTATTCAAAGTGAGGATTCAGCTAAAGTGTCAGGATCCAAGACATTTCATGGGAGACAAGGAAGAAAGATGATGTAATATGGGCCAAAGATAGGAATTTTAAAAATCAAGGCATGAACTGAACTCAGGCTTTATATAGCAAATCAAAATACCAGACCAAGTGCTCACATAACACAAGTTAATGAATAGACTTCTGAAAAAAAAAAAAAGTATTAGAGACTGTTTTTCAATGTGTTTTGCTTCACTTCCAGTTACATCACAGACATCTGTCTTAAAAAAAATAAACCACAGATGTACTTCTTCCCATAACCAAATCTGTGCCATAAATCTCCAGTGCAGTATCAGATGAGACAGAGGCTGATTTTATCCCACAATTCTGACAAACAGTGCTTGTCCCTACCTCGTGCACTTTCTCAGCCTGACAGAAAAACATCCTCCACTCTAGAGCTGGTCTCTAACTGCAGACTGAGATCCAAATCCAAGACTTAAGCCATCAATCAGGAGTTCCCATGTCCTCCTGAGAGCTTAACTTCTCCAGGCACTCCCAGTCACTGCAGCACCCGCCGAGGGCTCTGGAGATGCTCTCCAAGAATGGAGATCATGGTTCAGCCTGTTCCCTAGGCCAGCCTGATGGAACTTCCTGTACCATTTGCAGATCAACACTGAGTCTTCTGACATTTTCAGAGTTCATTCCTCAGCGTTTGCTAAACAGCAATTGCCCAAAGTCTTGTTGAACTCTGCAGCACAACTTATCTCTAGACTCGAGAGATGAAATGCAACTGCTCAAACAATGCTGTCAGCCCTCCTACGCTGGAGTCTGGGGATAAAGCACCACAGACTCTCACAAATTAAACCCACATCAACATTTCCCTCTCATCTGTACTGGGAGGACTCCCAAAAAAAGGTCTCCTTCACCCCCAGGCTCTGGAGGCAGGAAGATGAAGAGATTTCTGTATTATTTTTAAACAGACTCTCCTTGAACCAAGTGATCTAAGGATACCCTGAAATACTTTCAGATTATCATGTCAACATCAATAACTGGAAGAAAAGGGCTTTTTAGAGATCCATGGAAGCAAAACTAGAGTGACTACAGCAGCAGTCAAGCTATAGCAGAAAGCCATGCTCAAAAACAAAATCCCCCAAATTACTAACTTGTACCCATCAGAAATTCATACACAGTCACTGCACTTGAGCCTCAAGCCATTTTGTTCTCATGTGGGCATGCATTTCATTCTTGAAAGGAAGTAGCTACAGCTCAGTGAAGAAACAGTCTGAGACTAAAGTAAACAACTTGATTAGACAAGAAAAGACCAAGAGCTGTGCACTTCCTAACTGATACCAGGTGGCAGAAACTATGGAAGGGAGGAAACTTTCCCAATATCCCAGTGGCATCAATGATCCTGTGGCTGAGGTCAGCTCCCAAAAGCCACTGAATTTGCTTAAATGAACTTTTGCCATTAAAAGAAAGGATACATGGCTGCTTTAAATCTCACACTGACTCTGCAACATGAGGTGTTTGAAGTCATTTGGTCATTCAGGTTTGGTGTGGTTTATGGATAATGAGACTGAGCAAAATTGAGGAGAGTCCTTCCTGAAGAGAGCTCTGCAGATAATGCTGTTCTTCAAAGGACTGAGAAATTTGGAAGCAAGTACAGGTGAGGGAATCTGGATTTCAGCTGAGAGCAGAGTTACCAAACACCAAACCAGAGCAAAGAAGTTTTCTTCATCTCCAGAGATGAGAGACAGCCATTCTCCAGCCTGAGCCTCAGGATGGACCAGGAATTACACTTTAAATTGCTCTTATTAGGGTTTTTATTATGTTGAAGCTAAAATGTAGACTGGTCAGTATGTGATGCCTTTAAGACTTGTTTAGCTACCTATAATCTACTAACAGAAATGCTGGGAAGAACAAGAAGCAGTGACTGGCAACAGACTTAAAATACCACTTTTCATAAACCTGGTTAATAAACCAGAATCTATGAAAGGTAAGATGTTGTAAACTCCTAATTATGCTGTTCCTTGTGAATTAGGAGATCACTGCACAAAGCGATCTTTAAAATACAAGTCTTCCCAGGGGAGGGCCTTCAGTTCTGGGGCTTTGAGTAAAAGCTGTGTAGCCAGTTGATGTAGAAAATGAACAGGCACAGATGTGAAATACCTGTACAGAGAAATGTGTTCAGTTTGAGCCAAGGCAGGTTCTTCTGGCACCAATATTCCCCTCTGCCCTGTTCTCACCTTATTCACTTTATGCAACAACCTGTCCAAGGACCACGTGGAAGGATCAGCTGCTGTGTTTGCAGCAGAGCTAAGACAGGTGATTTTACCAGAGCTGTGGAACATCTCACACCTATTTTCCTCTGTCCCCCATTCATACTGAAAGCTGAGGCAGTAAGACACTTGATTCAACAGATATTTCAGAGAGATTATCAAGGTGTTTTTTTTACTGGGTGATGAAGGGGCAGTTTCCATCTCAGAAAAGTTTGCAGATGTGAAAAGAACCACCTTCACCATTTCTTTGGCTCTACCAGGCCAAAACCACTGAGAAACTGAGCACCTCTGCACTATCTGTAAACTACAGAACCCAAAGAGTTTGGGTATTTGGTAAGAATAGACAAAAAGGGAAAAAAAACACAACCAGCTACTCAGAAACTACAAAGATTCTTCAGAAATGAAACCACAATCTGACACTCTGAAATGAAACTCCAGCTGTGGGGTTCTGCCTGAAGACCCAATTCATACTGCAGAAATTGTGTGGGCTCATGAAGGGCTCTCATTACTCCATCTCTGGATCTCAGGGCTCTCTCCAGAGCTCAGACAAATACAGGAGTTTGTTCCTGGGGCTACAGAGCCAAGATCCAGCAGCTGACCTGCACACTGGTGTTTCAGGGATGGGCAGGGCAGCACAGCACTTCCCATCAGGTCTGTCTGCAATCCATGGGTTATTGGAGACAGCAGAGAAACAACAAACTCCCAAGTCCAGACAGGAGGGAGCAGATAAAGCAGGATCTTGCCTCAGATGTTGGGATTTTGCATCATCTCCTCCCTGCATCCCTCATGTCCAGCCCACAGGACTCATCTGGGTGCTCTTTTAAAAGGCTCTTCTCAAAACTGGCTGCAGCTTGTTGCTGCTTTAAATGTCAATAATCTTGGCTTTGAAGGAGAATTTCTACTTTTAAAAAGCTTTGTTTTACAGTCCCTGTACTGCACACAACTGCACTGACCAACTAAAACATCTCATACAACAGGCAGAGAAAGAGAACAGGGCCACTGAGGAACTGTCCAGAAACTTCTGCAGATCAGCACAGGAATTAAGCTTGTTCACCGCTGAGCAAGCCCACACAACAGGGTGCATGTGTATTCACACACAGCTGGCAGGTACAACCTGTGCAGGTGCACCTCCTGATCCACTCTGGCATTCCTGATTTTATGAATTCACTCACTGAATGCTCTGAAGTTTCCTAACCTCTGTTCAACAGGGAGTAACTACTGATGAGGAGTTTTAAGTAGCAAATACCAAAGAAGGCTTTAATCAGCACAGTCTCATCCTCACCTTTCACTCCGGTAGACCCAAGGTGGCTCCACAAACACCTGAACTAAAGAAACTCAGGGATTCGGCTTTAAGAACTGACTTTGGTTTCAAAGTAAGTCCTAGATTAACTTTTTTTCCACAATTGAGACTTCAATAAAACCCTCAGCTCTGAGGGAATTCTCTAAACCTCTCATGTCAAGGCACTGCAGCGGGGAACAGAGAGGTGGTGGAAGAGATTGCAGAGATACTTTTACAAAGTGCGTGGGAACTCAATTATCTCAGAAATTCAACTAAATTTGACAGATGGGTACAAATCAGCCAACAGCACAGACAAGATCTTCTGTGCCTGCTCAAACCTCAGAAAAATTCAGTGAAGAAAACAGCTGGAGTTAACTTGCTCAGTATGCAAGTCTATTTTTAGAAGGTGAATGTTTCTTCCTCAATTAGATTACTCACTACTACCCAAACGACTGCAATACAGACCCAGGATCATTTTTATCCAACCTTTGTACTTAATCTCACCAACTCCCAAAACATCCAGCTTTCATTTTGTGGTCCATTGGCTCCTTGGGAAAACCAGACATCAAAGAATTAAATGCCGTGATTACACATCCCTGAAAAATAACCAACATCCCAACCCTGCACCAGGGGCTGGCCCGACAACATTTTCCAGAAAAAGCAAGGAAACCAACCTTTTTCAACATCTTGTTCTGTTTGTGGAAAAATTCCACTTTGATATCACCGCATACCGGCAAAGGTTGAGGGAATTCAAAGTACATGTACTTGTCTTCACGTCGAGAGGGTCCTGAAGGGGAGGTGAATATCTTTACCTTTAGCTGGTACACCACAAACTGAGGATCTGTGGGACAAAACAGAGGGGCACTTGGTGAGAAAAGCCTCCAAAGTGTCAAAAAGCACAACGGTGGATGCAGAAACAAAATCGTGAGCTGTGATGTTTTCAAAGTTAACAAAATTTCTGTTAAGGGTTTAACACCACAGGGGATCAAACTTTGCCAGATGCTACTGGAAACAACCTCAGAGATTTCAGTCCTTCATGGCAATACTTTCAGGCTACTGGGGAGTTCCTAAAACGTTATTTCTTTTTAATATAATGACTGTAAAATGTGACAACTACTTGACTGTTCTTGCATTTTCCCTCTCCTCTATTACACAGACCAAAGCAGGGGCGTTTTATTCTCTCTCGCTTCTTCTTCCAGTTGTAGAGTAGCTGGTCATGTCAGCACAAACTGACTCTACTCTTACACAACCAAGCAAAAACAAGGTCAAATCTGAACATAAATACTGAAAACCAACCAGCACCAGCAGAGTCTAAGCTGGTCCTGTAAATCACCATCACCAGAGAAGTGCCAGCCAGGGCATAACTTCCCCAATTAAATCTGCAGGGGTAACACTGAAATTAAAGGAGTTTTTGGTCCAGTTTAAGAAGAGTTGCTTTGGAAATGGTCAGACACCCCCACAGAGCTGTTGAAGTCCCTACTAAACACACCCACACAGTACCCCTGAAGGGCCCAGCTATGAAACTGTTACTGGCAGGCTCAGAGAATCCCCAGGATGGTTTGGGTTGGAAGGGGCCTCAAAGCCCATCCAGTGCCACCCTGCCATGGGCAGGGACACCTTCTACTATCCCAGGCTGTTCCAAGCCCCATCCAGCCTGGCCTTGGACACTGCCAGGGATCCAGGGGCAGCCCCAGCTTCTCTGGGCACCCTGTGCCAGGGCCTGCCCACCCTGCCAGGGAACAATTCCTTCTGTATATGCCACCTAAATTTCCCCTCTGGCATTCCCCATGGAAAACCATTCCCCCCTGTTCTATCACCACAGTTCCTGTTGCAGGGTCCCTCTCCAGCTTCCCTGTAGCCCCTTCAGACCCTGGAAGGTGCTGTGAGGTCTCCACACACCCTTCTCTTTCTGCCCTGATCTCCCTGGAATCCTCAGAGCTGTGAAACCCTGTCAGCCCCGCACTCTGCCCTCAAGGCAGGACTCTGCTCTGTCAGTGACTTTAAAGCAGCAGAATGGTAACAAGAAGGCAGTTTGAAAGTTCTCACATTGGTAAAATTACTGCCATCACAGCTGACAACACAACTAAAAAAACAACAGAGACCATCAATTTCACATTCTGAAAAATCACAGAGAACTCCATAAAAAGTTAAAATACTGTAGTATACAGCTGCTGAGCTTGATAGTTAATTTCTCTTCTCAGGTGCTTGGCCAATCTGTTGTCTGTCCCCACAGCCTCCTGTGAAAACACCACCCCAGCAGCCTGCCATGGACTCACTCGAGCAGCTCAGACTCACAAGCACAGCACAGTTCATCCAAAACATTAAATAAGTGCTAACTGCAGAAATCTGTAACCTCCACACCTCTTCCCTAAGGCAGAGGGCTTTTGGCAGAGGCTCCTCCCTCCCTCCTCCTGTACAGACAGCCTGACAAGCTGCTCGATTGTTTCTTGTATGTGTTACATGTTCAGGTACTGTCTCACAACAATATTAACAGGACAATTTTAATCAAAGCCACAGGAGGCACTGGAATTAATTACACATTGCTGTAATCCCCATAGCAAAACCATTAGATTTTTTCCACCACCAAAAAATGAGCACGCAACACGAGGCAGTCACTGCCCTGTAACACAGCCCACAGGACAGAGCAGAATTTGTTTTTGTATTTCAAAGCTTCACAAAGTCTGCTGTTCCTCACTAACACAGTGTATCACCAGATCAGAATAATCATTTACAGGTGTATTAATGCTTTAGAAACCTCCACATAAAGAAAAGTTTACTCCAGAGTTAATTAGGTATTTACGCAGTTGAACTGATTCATTTATTTATTTTTTTTTTAACATCATGGGAAGAATGATGTTGCTGCACTGGAAGCCAACATGCCATTAGGCAAATGTTTTTCAGTAATTCATATTTCCCAAGAGTTGCTGTGTTAAAAAAAAAAAGGAGGCTTTTTATAAAAGTAAGGAGCAAATACCCAAATATACATGGAGTGGTGGAGTTCCCATCGCTGGAGGAGCCGAAGGAATGAGTGGATGTGGCACTCAGGGCTCTGGTTTGGGTGACAAGGTGGGGACTAGTGACAGGCTGGACTCAATCTTGGAGGTCTTTTCCAGCCTCCATGGTTCTACATAGGGAATCACTTATCTCCAAACCATTAAAACACTTGCCAACTTAAAACTGTAGTAAAACAATCACGAGTGCTTCACAGACTACACCTGGGAGGATCCCAGGGGACAGAGCCCACCAAGGCAGCAGAGTTTGGACTGTGAGGTGTTTAGATGTGACTTTCTCCAGGATGTGCAGCTCCTGGTGCCATCACCACACCCCAAATGCCTACAGGTTCCCTAGCAGAGGGGAAGGGGTGCTGGTACTTACTGCAAGTTCCGCTGCTGAACATGGGAATTGTTTCAAACATCATCTTGTGGAACAGCAGTGCCACTGGTCTGTAATCCAGGTGATTCTTTAACAGGTAGCTATAGTAGTACACGTAGCGTCTCTGACTGGGAATTGTCACTCCCTAAACAGAGGGGGAAAAACAAGAGTCAAAAAGCTTTGATCAGCATCACTGCCACAGCTCCTGCCCAGCACTGCCAGCTGAGGCAAATCAACTCCAAAGGAACAGATCACTCACTACTGAGCAGCCCCCAGCACACAGCAAGCACTGATTCACCAGGAACTTCAGCACATCTCAGGGGATGGAGCACCCCTTCCACCAGGAAAGGCTGAGGGAACTGGGATTGTTGAGCCTGGACAAGAGAAGCTTTGGGGTGACCTAACTGTGGCCTTCCAGGACCTGAAGGGACCATCAAGAAACACAGAGAAGGAACCTGGAGTGACAAGGACACAGGGAATGGCTTCCCACTGCCAGAGGGCAGGGATAGATGGGATATTGGGAAGGAATTGTTCCCTGGGAGGGTGGGCAGGCCCTGGCACAGGGTGCCCAGAGAAGCTGTGGCTGCCCCTGGATCCCTGGCAGTGCCCAAGGCCAGGTTGGACTTTGGGGCTTGGAGCAGCCTGGGACAGTGGGAGGTGTCCCTGCCCATGGCAGCAGGGCTGGAACCACCCTACAAAAGCCCTTCCAACCCAGACCCTTCTGTGATTCCATGCTTCCCAAACATCCCCATCTCCAGCAACGAAGCAAAGAATGCAGATTTTTCCCATTTCTTAAAAACAAACACCACAGACACCCTGAGGGTCATGTCAAAAATAGTCCCATGCTGCTGCTTTCTTGGGGATGGAGAGCATCAAATGTTTAACATGAGGTGTCTTGAACATATTCTAACTTTTAAGCACCATTACATTTAACAATTCTAAAATCTACCACTACAGGAATTACATTCTGACAGCACTTTAAGTCAAAAGACTAATGTTTGCTAATATCACTGTACTCAAGACTAATGCTGCCTTCTCTTACAAAACATCCTGGAACATTTTCCCAAAAATGTGGAAAGTTTCATTAAAATAGGCACAACAGCCCAAAGTGTTCAAACTCTGAGGTAAACATTTGCTTTGAGAGCATAAAACCCAAGAATGTTTTTATTACTGATTTTAAATCAGTTTAAAGCTTCAAATAACAGAACAGTTTTAAAGCTCTTTGAGCCAATACTCTCAAGTAGAATTGATAAAGATGAAAAATTATTTCATTTCCCAGAAAATGCATTGCATGGTTTAGAACAACCTGTTACTGCAGACTTGCAAGAGCATCAGTAAGGAATCTTTCTGATTAAAAGTGAATGTGCAATTGGAATAAACTGGAGATAAACAAAAGGTTTTTCATACAAAAACTACATTTGAGCATTTGGTGACCAAATTTACACCTCATATTTCTATAAACTTTTAGTTCCACCTGTTTGACCTCATAAGAGCCAGGAGCTAAGAGTAGCCAGAGTGCTTTTAATTTAGTAAATCTCTATTCTGCACACATGAAAATAGTCACTTCCTGCCACTTAAAAAAAAAAGTTGATAATTATGTCTCCTTATCACTTGAGCTGCTTCTAAATTACACAAAAGCCCTTTCCCTGCAGCCCTTGCACAATGACCTTCCCAAGCAGTCTTGCACACGGGCCGTGGTTTTGGCTCAGATGTCCCCAGTGCTTATCACACCCACTCCTTAAGGGAGCTCCAAAGTTCTCTTTCCTGGGATCTGAGCTTGAGGAGTGAGCAAATCCCAGGCTCAGAGCAGGCCAGCAGTGCTTGCCAGGGCTGCCAGGCAGGAGGAGAGCACAGAGGTGAGGAGAACACACCTTCCCTGCCCAGAGCTTCCTCGTGCCCCAATGGATGTGTCCTATGGAAACAGCCCAGGACACCCGGCCACAACAACCAGGGGAACACTTCCACACTGATAGTCAGTCCCACAGCAAAGCCACTTCTTGTCCAACAGGGCAGTTTTAGCCCTCCAGCCACAGATTTACTCCCTGGAGATGCAGCCCTTAGATCCTTAGACCCTAAAATCAGTCCCACTGAAGCAGAACTCCGGAGTTTTCCATTTCCAAAGGTCTGAATTCCAGGCAGAACATTTTCAGAACAAGCTAACAATATTCCAAGGGGTGCCAACAACCACCACTCACTTTTACTCCAGAAGAATAAGGACAGGGAAGTAGTTCAAGCTTGTATTTCCCATCTATGACCATCACCATTTTTAAATGCTCTCTTTAAATAAGCTCTTCTGGTCCCTATGGCAGAGCTTCCCAAGGCATCCCAAACACTGTCAGGTGCTGCTCCTGGTTCTCCTCTCAATATAGCACAGGCAGGACTACGAAGAACAAGTATTTTGGAAACAATATTCTCATGCTCCCTTTAGGAACACACCCCACTGTGAGAGTGAAGCTGCAGGCTCAGAGCATCAGCATTAGCAGAGGTGGCAGCTGAGCACGTCCAACCAACACACACCACAAGTGACAAGCTGTGACACCAGACGTGACATCTCTGCCCTGCTCAGAGGGTCATTCTGAGGCTTCCTCACACAAACTAATTGGTTTTCACTTCCTGTTCAGTTATACCAACACCACAGAAACACAGAATCATGGTCTGGGCTGGAAGGGAACATAAGAGACCATCCAGTGCCACCCCTGCCACGGGCAGGGACACCTTCCACTGTCCCAGGCTGCTCCAAGTCTCATCCAGCCTGGCCTTGGACACTGCCAGGGATCCAGAGGCAGCCACAGCTTCTCTGGGCACTTCAATCCTCCCAGGGAAGAATTTCTTCCCAATATCCCATCTAACCCTACTCTGTCAGCATGAAGCCACTCACCCTTGTCCTGTCCCTCCAGGCCTCATAAACAATCTCTCTCCATCTTTCCTGTCAGCTCCTTCAGGGCCTGGAAGGCCACAGTTAGGTCACCCCAAAGCTTCTCTTGTCCAGGCTGAACAATCCCAATTCTTTCAGCCTTTCCCCACAGGAGAACTCTTACGAGCCATCCTTGAAAATAAAACCATGTGGTGCTCAAAGAATACTCCTGAGTGGATCCCCAGCACTTGAATAGCTGATCCCTATCCACTGAGCTTCCTCCCAAGCCTAATCCTCACCACAAAACCCTCCAAGGCAGAAGCAGGAATACAGAAAGACCTTCTCCAGCTGTAGGAAGGTCTGCCAGTCTTTGTCACCACAGTAGTGTGGTGTGTATCCATCACAAGAAGAAAATGGGATAAACTAATCACTTCAACCAGTGGAAGCAGCAGCTTCTTTAGAGGACTTTTTGGGGAGTTACTTCTTCCCCAGCTCTGACAACAGACAAGTACAGCTCTTTATCCCATTTCAGAAAACAGTTTGTCTCCTTTGGTTCAAAAGGAAAACAAAAATCACTCCTGTTCTGCAGTGGTGGAGACACAACCATGCAGCCCATACTTTCTAATCTTCATCACTCCCTTCCTCTGACGAAGTTCCCCCCACTACAATGAGTTTCAGAAGCCAGAAGAGGCAGCTTGTAGAGGAAATAAAAAACCCCACGAGAGGGTTTGGTCACAGACAGCCTGGGCTCTGCAATGTCTTGCTGCCCAGCACAAGAACAGCCTGGGCAGCAACTCTGAGCCTCACCTACAACAACTCTCACTTGATGGTGCAAAGGCCTCCCTGGAGCTGCTTCTCCCAGCAGGCACTTGGGAAAAGCTGGCTCCAGAAGCACTCAGGGCTGTGCTCTTGACCAATTAGTCATACTTCCTCTTGCAATTAGACTCACACTTCCTGCCAGCAGAGCCTGAGCCCTCGCAGCAGCACTGTGCTGGGAGCATTCATGGCAGCAGTGATTGGAGCTGGGCTGTTCTCAGCAATGTGCAAAGTGGGCACCTTGGCCTTGCTTTAAACCAAGATAATCTGGCCCCTATTAAAGCAAGTTTTTCTTTATCATACCGATGTTGGCCCAAAAAGAAAGAAAAAAAGGCATTTGCTTGTCCCTTTGTGCAAAGAGCTCTTTTGATGCCTCATTGACTTTGAATTGAGGAAGTCAGTTATACAAAGGTGTGGTGAAATATCAAATCAGAGAGCAGCACTTGACATATAACGCTGAAATATGGGCCACAAGGGAAGAAAAGGCTCCAGAAACCTGTACTGCAATACCTGTTTATAAACACTACTGAAGTACTATGTGAATCACATGCTGCCCACTGGCCACATCAAGATAACCATGCTCAAGTGGAGCTGGGAAGGGAAAAAAGTCAACTCTTACAGTAGAGACACTGAAACCAAAACAAGTTGCTGGTTACAGACAGTATTTACAGCCAAGTAAACAAGGCTCTCACTACTCCTGGTTACTGAGTTCTCCCTCCCCTCCAAGATGCCCAAGGCACCCCTGGAATACTGATAAACACCCAACTGACCTGACCCCCAACTTGCAGAAACACAACCTTCTTTTCACACAAGGGAAACGGAGGCACAGCACTTCACTGTGTATTTGTTCAGTTCTGTTGTTTCCATGCTGCTTTAACCAGCTCTGAGGATAACCCTTATCAGCAGGAGGAATCTACTCTGTTTATTCAGCACACTCCTCATTCCTAGTCCCTCTCTTTTCTACCAAAAGCCACAAAGTTTTGATGGGAAACCTTGACCTTGTCTCCAGTTCAGCATTAAACCACAACTAACTCAGCAATACAAGGAGTAACATCTCCACCTTGCCAGGAGAGCATACTAAGGAGTTGCTTGCTCCTTTCAATGAATTCACAGCCAAATTCTAAAATTCCTTATGTGACACTTCTGCTCTCAAGAGCCTTCAGACATGAAGCTCTTCTTATTAGAGACCAGCACACTGTGAAATTAATACTTTGTGCAAATACTCCAGGAACAGAGAGAGCTCTGTGCTTGAGGAGGTTGAAACTGGCTTGCAGGGATGATCCCCTTGGGATGCTCAACCAACACACTCAGGGAAATAATGGAAGATGGGCAGAGAAAATTACTAAAATGACCTTAAAAGTCACATCTTATCATCTTTGGAGAAGATCTCAAATAAGGAGGTTAAATTCTCACTAATGAGGCCTAAGCCTGCCAGAAAGGTCCTTGACTACCCTTTACTGACAAGGACATCCAACAACAAGGGCCTTCCAGTTGGGATCTTCCCCTATGCATCTCCAAACCTCACCAAAGCAATTAAGGGAACCTGAAGAGATGAACAACTCATCTATTCAGGCAAAATAAGCTGGAACAATCATCTCATTTGGGCTGAAAACGCTGAGTAAGAAAGTTCAGTGCCCCTATCATGCACCACACAGCAGAACAGTGCTGAAAAAGTCATTTAAAATCAACTGTCCAGGTCTTCTTGAACAGGACATGTTAAAACCAGGCTGCTTTAGTGCTGTGACTAAAGGCTACTGCCGCTTAGGAAAGCTTTTCCATTTCCAACTGCACTGATCCAATCCTTCTGAAGCTAAACCAAACATCACAACTGATGGGATGGATTTCATAAAGGGTTTGAGCATCAAATGGACCTCAAGGAGGAAAAGCAGCAAGTTACAGGGAGAGGGACAGAAGAACAGCACCAGCTCACCTTCTTGTCTCTGGTCCTTACTTCCCCATAGAAATCTAGGGCTTCTTGGGCCCTTAAAAACTTGCCTCGATGCAACAAATATGCACAAATCATTACACCAGTTCGTCCCTTTCCAGCTTTACAGTGGATTGCTGCCACATGATTGTCATCTTCACTTAGCCACTGGTCAAGATCTTCACAAAAAGGTTTGATGAGCTCCAGCTGTGGTGGGTTATGGTCTTCAAAAGGGTACTGTGCAACTGCAGGGAGAAGGAGGAGTTCATCAGAACCTCAAAAGGCAAAGCAAGCTCAGGTCACCTTTGTGACAAGCATGTAAAAATTAAGTCATACAATAACCCCCCCCATCTTACATATTGATACTTATTTTTAATTCCAGTATTATTCAGTATATCATAAGCACTACAGACAGTTCTCCAGTATTCCATAAGCTGCATCCTGCTCCATGAAGCAACTATTTCACACCTCTATTGAGCTGAGTGGCACACGCTCTGTAACATGAATTTTCTGGAATTTAAGGGCGTGCTGGCACACAGAATAACCTTGTGAAAAGCCATTACTCCAGCAATAATTAAACCACCTGCTGAGAGAGAACAAGGCCAGAGCTCAGTCACTGAGCAGACAACAGGAACTTTGCTGAAAAATTACTGAACACGATTGGGTCTACATTGGGAACAAACGCTCAGAATTTGCTCAAAGGCCTTGTGAAACAAAAACCTGACAAAAACCTGCCATTTCCATATTTCAAAAATGGTAATTGGGAGAGAAATCTCAGGTAAGGCACTGGCAATACTTATGGGGTTTATAGTGAAAGCACTGAACAATGCTGTCCTTTCTGATATGGGTGTATTATTCAGGCACACTTTTCCATCCAGAGATGGAAAGAATTTCGAGCAATGCAGGAAATGGAAGAAAACTCAAGAGAGCAAAAAATAAGCACTAAGCAGGGAGAAGCACCCAGACTTCTCCCACCTCAGATCAGATGAGGGACAATGTCACCCTGACCAGCAGAACTACACACCATGTTCTGGCTTCAGCAGAACAGCACTTCATCAAGTGCACCCCAACTCCACACCGACAGCCTTGGGATCTTAAAAACATAACAGTGGTTCACTTCAAAATTCTCAGTTAGAAACTCCATTTCCTTTTCTGGGCTAAAAATGAATACATTTCATTTTTTTGGCAAGTGTCTGTATTGGTTTCATAAGCACCACTCTGTGGTCACACACGCAAGGCTCCTTCTGATGAATCCCCAAGGACTCCAAGGGCACAAGTGGGGGCTGAAGTTATGGAACTGCTGAAGGACTGCAGGACAAGTCCACAGCCTTTTGGAGGGACCCACGTTTTACTGACTCACAGTACAGACAGCCCCCTTCATCTCCCAGAACAAATGAGGAAGCTAAAGAGGCAACACACGTTCACAAACATGAACACATGAACTCTTCCACATGGAAGATCCAAAGGCTCCTCAAATGATCCCCAAAGTTTTATGTGAACTTAAAGATAGAATTTATTTAGAAAGCCCTAAGAAAAGAAGCTACAAAAGTGCTGCTGATTTGTCTGTACAGCTTTGAGTCTATCACAACTACAGCCAGCAAGGTTTCCATGAAAAGGGGAGTAAAGAAGTCCTGAAAGAACAGCCTGAAAAATTCCAAGGATGCTGAAGATGCTCTCCAAGATTTGGAATCAAAGGCAAACCTTGTGGTACTTTCTTCAAAGCTGGAGTGAGAAGATGAAGTGGGTGCCCTGGAATGGTGTGGAAGGATTAAGAGGAAGCAATCATTAAGCTGCACAGTTTTGAGAAGGTGCAGCTTCCCCATGGATTTTGATTCCTTATAGTGGAGCACACAGCTTGGAGAACAGTCCTGATTGCTCTCTCCTAGCCCCAACACGTTGCAAGAAGAATCCCATAGCACACAGAAGAGTAAAAAAAGTAAAAGGACAGGGAAGTCTGTGGCAAAACAGAAGGCTGGAAAAACCATAGACACAAAGCTAGCTCCCAAAGAAGAAGAGCTTTCAGTGTTTGGGGCTTAATGTGATGCAAGATCACCCTGGGTGAATAATGAACTGTTCTGGTGTTTCATGCTCAGGGTACTGTGGCCGCCACAAGGCACAAGTCAGAAGTTCCCTTTGCAGTCAGTTCACTTCAGGAGATTTTCAAGTAGAACTTTTGTTCCTCTGCTAAGGAAGTCCTGAGTCACCAATTTGGTTATCTGAGGTTAACTAATTCGGGGATGAAAATTAAAAAATGCAACATGTCTTGTGCAGAGGAGCTGTGAAAGGTGCTGTCACAAACAGCATTTGGGGCTGGGATTGACAGTGAAGGGAGCTGAGCACCCCCGTACCAAAAAGCAGAAATTAAAGCAAACATATGTTCTGGCCATATTAGAACATGTCCTCTTCTCTTCTTACCCAAAGCACTGCTCAAGCAGATCCTAAAATACTTTTTTCTGGCTGGTGAGTATGGAGTGAGGTTTCAGGGCACTGTCATTCAACATCGTAAGAGCAAATCAGAAGCAGTGACAAATTCAACAAGACAATTTCAGTCCTTCTATATTCAGACATTAAAGCAGCCAATTACATTTTGGTCACGTTCTAAAGCCTCTTCATAACTAGAAGAGTGGTTTAAAATAATAATAATGAAAAATAGAACTTGAGCCATTGCTATGATGCAGAACAAGCCTGTGAGGCCACAATTTGTTCATCTCCTACAATTCTGTAGGCACAAGGCCTCCTCATCTACCCTCACCTGAAGCATAGGAACGACAACTTCTAAGCAAGAGATGCTCCTCTGCCCAAAGAACAAAGGTAAATTTGCATTTATTTATTACCTGGGGAGGTAATATTGACACAACAGCTACTTCAGTAGCCACTCACAAGGACCTGGTCAAAAGGGAGCCCTGAAAGATTCCCCACTGTTTTTGGTAGCTCTGCAAAGTGTCAAAGACCCAACTCATCTCTAAGAGACATCACACAGGAATTAATTTTTTTTTAGCATCTGAAGGTTCTGCCAGATCTTCCAAAAGTTGCTTTATAGACACAGTGACAGTTGCTTTATACACACAGTGGAGAACACAGATAAGTGTTCTCCATTTTCATCCTTCATAAAAACCAGACTCCCCCAAGCCTCACATGTAAATTGTACAAGAAGTCTGTATTTCACTGAACTGAAACCTCTGTGTAACCCATTCTGCAGAAATTTTTTGCCACTGTAGACTTTTTTATTAGATCTTGATCTTTAACTGTCAGGAACACACTTTTTTGAAAACACCAAGAATATAGCAAGTTTTTCCAATGACTCAAAGCAATCTGACATCATTCCCTGTGCCCAAATCTCCTACATGACTATTCATCAGCTCCTCCTTTAGGCCTCCATTCACTGAGGTTTAAAGAGAACATGCATCAGGCAGTAAAAACGTACCTCTGCAGTTAAATTTGGCGGTGTCATAATGTCTTTCAGCACATCTGAAAAAGAAAAACAGAAAAGAGTTCAAGACAAATCTCTGAGGCGCTCCCAGCATTTGTCACACCCAGGAAAATCATGCATGCCCATCACCTTTATGATTTAAAACTAGAGGTTACACACAGAAAAACTGTTTTGCTGCAGACTGCTCACTAAAAAGTGAGTTATTTTATTGAAAAGCAAATACTCACCCTCTGGTAATTGGAGTCCATGGCTATGTTTTAGTCAGTGTGACTCAATTCAAGTATTGTTACTTTCTAACCCTGTGCATGAACAGCTCGAGCACAGCAGCAGCTTCCTGTGCCCAGCACATGCAGAGCAGACAGCTGTCACCTTCATCCAAGGGACCCTGAACCCAGAGCACAGGTCAAGGTGCCTGAGCAGCAGCGTGGGTGCTCAGAGTGATGGGGATCACCAGGACACTGCAGGAGCACAAGCCCCACTGAATATCATCACTGAGATCACTTGTACCAAGCAGAGACTGTGACACTGCTCTGCCACTTGGCATTGATTCCTGAATTTAAGGGAACCCTAAAGGCCACTCAGCCCCTTTCCCCCACAGAGCTGGGAAATGGCACATTTCTGAAGGCTCTGGAGCTGCATCAATCTCTCATGCTCTCCAGCTAGACAGGAGGACAGCACACCACACTGGGTTTGCCTTGCCCAGGGATAAACAGCAGGGATGAGACAGAAATCACCCCTCAGCCAGGCTCTAAACCAGCCAAACCAGCACACCAAGGAACAGCCAGATCACATCTTGGGTAAGGGGAAAGAAGCAAGAGTGGATAACCTCCAGATTTTTCCTTGGAGCTGCTCCCTGCAGGGAAGGTGAGGTGAGAGGAAGTGCAGTTCAGAAAGGAAAACTGAGAACAACCCTGCCTTGAATCCTGCCAAGAAGAGCTTGGATGGGGACCCGAGCAACCTGATCTAGTGAATGGCATCCCTGCCCACGGCAGGGGGTTGGAACAAGATGATGTTTAAGGTCCTTCCAACCCAAACCATTCTGGGATTCTATGAAAGAGGACACCAGGCTGAAACACAACTACTGGAGTCATTTCAGCAGACAAATCACACCTAGATCTTCAGTTCTGATTACAGCCTGTACCCTTCACAGGATTCCAATTCCCACACCAGTTTCAGGACTGCTATGAACTCATCTCTGCTTACCAGGTATGTTCTGACTGCAGCCTTTTGGAGCCATATGGAGCTTAGCTGACACTTTCAGATACGCAAACTTTTGGGCTGCTCCTTGTGTGACTGTAACTGGAGCCTCCCAGTGCTGCCCTGAGCTCTGCCCATGACACAGACACAGGCAGGGACACAGGCAGGGACACAGGCAGGGACACAGGCAGGGACACAGGCAGGTCTGCTGGGGCTGCACGTGCTCTCCGTGCTTCCCTTTCCCTGAATTCCAGAGCCTTCTCGGCTCTACCCTCTGCTAGGGAAAAGCCTGGCAGCTTTCACAGCTCCAATCACATTGCTGACACTTTCTCTGGGTCAGAAGTGACCAGGTTAAGCTGGCAGAGGGGACTCACAAAAACGTGATCTGCACCCGAGGCTTTGAGAAGAGAGGCTGAATAAAGGATGTACATCCACGAGGGATGGAGCAGCCAGCAGCACAGGAACTTTGGAAGCTGCTAGGAAGCAAAGCAGTTAACACAAAGCATCTTTCTTATCCAGGAAAGTTTCCTGCTTCCTTTTAAAGAAACACCTGGCTCAAATGGGGAGTAAGAGATGAAAGTCTTCCAAACATTTAAAAAATCCACAAATGGGCAGAAAGAACATCAAATTTGGAACTCTGAGAGAGTATCATCGAGTAGAATACCATGAGGGATAAAAAAATAGTTTTATTGATCCCAAGGATAGAAACTGAGCACAGGACATGGTCATGTCCCTCTCTCTGCCCTCTTCTGGGAGCTGCACACAACCAGAGCAGAGCTCCAGGCTCAGCTGCACTACATTTGTGTGTATTTGCAGCAGAAATCCCACCAACACACACTCTGGGGCTACTGGTGTGGCTTAACACTTCAAATCCAGTTGGGATGGGGTTTTTAAGCACTATGATAACTGGAATGGAGTCAGATCTCCAGATGAAACCTGAATATTTTCTGGCATTTTGGGGGTAAGGAGGGGGCTGGCTGTTCTTAGGATCCTCCTCAGGATTAAAGTGAGTTTAAAGCAACCAGAAGCAAAGTGCTGCCAGCCAGGACCTTACTGATCAGTCATGGTCCTACTGCTGGCAGGACTAGGAGCTTCCTCTGCCAGAGCCCAGCCCCAGGGACACAGCAAGCACAGAAAATCCCCATTTTGATCACAGCTCCTTCCTTTAACCACCTGACTGCAGCACAGTTCCAGGAAACCCACTGGAGAAGATGGGAGATGAGTACAACAGGGCAGGTGACAATCTGTCAGCATGGGAAGTTAAGAGATCCGAGTGGAAAAACAAATTTAAATGAAGGAGAAGACTGAAGAAAAAGCAAAGGGTTAAAGGCAAACAGGAGAGAAGCAGCACAAGAAGCAAAATGAAACTGCTCAAACTGCAGGGAAGTTAAAAGCCAAGATGTGATGACAGGGCATAACTGACATCATTACCGAAAAATCTCTAAATCCTTTTAGATAAAACTGCTCAATACATACATTATTATCAACTTCATGGAACAGCGACCTTAAGGGAACTCAAATCCCAGGACAGATTTTGAAATAATTCTGACTATAATCACATAACGCCTTTGAACTCCCACCTCCTCCTTTGAAACACAGACAATAGATCATTATTTACGAAGGATCAACTTAATCTGAAGAGATGGAGTTCTCTGGAATACCTGATGGCTGCAATTCCTTCCCATCTCCTGACTAAACATGGCCACAATTCACCTGATGGCATTTTATGTGAATGAATTTTGCCTGCACAAGTATTAAGATTTCTCCAGACAGTTTTATCCTCCAAAATTTTTCATCTGAGGATGAATAAAGTAATTCTAGGAAGATTCATTTGTGATTGTTTTGCAGTTAACAACTATATAAAGAACCTGAAGACAAAAACCTTTGGCACACCTGAGCAAGTTTTTTCCACAGCTGAAAACACACAGAGCAGCAAGAGAAATGTCAAAAGCATTTGTCTCATCACTGTTCTTCTCACTTAAAAACTTTAAAGCTGCTCCTGTGCAGGGCTGGAGGACTGAGCTGTGCTTTTTTACAGTCAAATGAGGCTGCTGGCACGCAGCAAAGTGGAAATTTAGCAAGGAGCTCCTCAGGGAGGTGGTGCTTGAAAAGATGCTCACAGTCCTGCTAAATCCTCCTTTCTGACAAACTGACACCAGCAGCCTCTGGTACCACACTGGAATGAGGGGATCAGCAAACCCAGACTCTGGCAGGGACACCAAAGCCACCTCTCCCAGGAGGTGACAGCTGCACTGGCCCCAGGAAACTGAGTCTAGCTGTCCTTGCTCTGCTTTGCTCCCCAAAACATGCAGGGGCTGCCAGGAGGCTTTGGGAGGGCTGATGAACCACGGTGGTTTGATTTTAAATGATACAGATCTCCAGAGCTGAGCTCCAGAAGAATCCATGAAGTTGGAGCCAGGAATTCCCTCTTCTACCTGCACCTACATGCCAAGGAGCCATCAGCTCTTCTGGGAAGCACTGGGCTTTCCACTCAGAAATTTTATCCACCTATTAAAAGGGTAACACTCTGGAAAGCTCCTAAGCTGGAAAATATAATTTTGCTACTGAACTCTATGAAAGGTGACCAATATCTCTTCTTTTTATGTATCTTTTTCTGCCCCAGTATAACTTCAATGAGCACTGTAAGGTTCCTCAGCCTCTACTGTCACTTCTCTCCAATATCAGAAAGCAGCTAATTGATGTACAGCCATTTAGCTAACTTAGAGGCAGATTTAAATTCTTATTTTTAAGTATTTGTTTGAATGATTGACAGATTACAATGTCATGCATTGCCTGGATTTCAGTACTACAGTAATTTTTCTATTAATTGTAGATACTTACAAACATATTCATTAAAAAAAAATGAAGTTGTAACAGTTCAGAGAGACAATCTTCAACTTAAGATTTTTAGGAAAAAACTAAGGGGTAGGAAGATCATGACTCTTCAAAATCAGCTGACATCACCAAATCATTTATACAAATGAAATTAGTCAAAGCCAACATATAAATTTGATGAAGAAACAGCAACTAAAACACTAAAAAATGAAAACAAAAACCAGAAAACTCCTGTAACAGTTACAGCTTTCTGCAGAACTAAACTTTCAGAGGAAAACATTACACTTAGAGAAGTGAGAAACCACCACCAGTTGCTCCAACAGCTTTTTCAAAGTAATAAACAGGGACAGACAAGAAGAGAGAGGAAGCAAACAGAGCCTGGGTACCAATGTAGTTTGATTAAAAAAAACCCCAAAACTTAGAGAAAAAAACCAGGGAAATATTCATTTGGCAATTGGACATTAATACATGAACAGAAAGCCCGCTGTGAATTACTTTTCACTTTTTAATCACATGGCCCAAGCTCCAGATGGGCTGGATGCCAAGTCATTTAAAAGCGTTCAAGTAACATGAATACACACCAGCATTTCATTTAACCTCACTCAGCTCCACTAAATGAAGTACCAGTGCTCTCAATCAGGCTTAATTGTTTTAAGAAATGTGCAAAACATCTCCAGCTCTGCTTCAGGACAGCAACAAGCCACTTGCACTCCTGAGCTATTTTCAGAAGTCATTATTTTGGAGAATGCATCTTTAAGAGCATACTTACAGATTGTATATCTTGTAATGGTTTTTATGCTTCGAATCCAAAAACCTGGAAGAGAAGAAAAAAGAAAGAGGATGTGTTAATATACATTGCAACAATATTGACCTTAATTTGCAGCATCCTTAAAGTGCCACCCAGCAGCTCTGCATTCCCAGTCCCAGCCCTGCAGTGCCCCAAAAATCAAGGGAGGCAGCGTGTTGGAAATGTCACTCATGCAAATAATCCAACAGCACGGATAACACAACAAATACAACTAAGGAAACCAAGATCTGACCTGAAACTGAAATATTTACTGTACATGGACTGATTTCCCAATTCCTAAAACACCTGCAGATCACTCTAAGAAGCTGAGGAAGGCTCAGTTATTTTCAAACAGAAAACACTGATTATACATCTGTAAACACCTCCTATTTAATCATCTATGCAAAATATTTTGCCACAACGAAGAAAAGCAGGTAAAATAACTCTTGTGTTCCAGTTCCAGCCAGAATCATTCACTTGAATCCCAGTTTTTTTATTCTTTGCCACTGAAGTCTGTCCCCAGTGATATTCTGGGTTTTGGAAGGAGGACCACTACACTTTTTCACACTCATTTCATTTCCATGCTCACTTTGAAACACGAGCTTCCCATACAAGCCTCGGCGAGCCAAACTGCAAGCGTGATTCATCAGAATTGCTGTGATTATATATGATGTGTCACCTGGCAATGTGCAAGAAGAAATAACATGCAAATGTTTACACTTAACATCATCAACAGTGTGTATCTGCACATCAGCCAGAAGGAATTTAATTAGCCATGACAGAACATGCTGTTCAAATTGAAAAGAAACACTAGCTGCTAAAATCCTGGAAAGCTCAAGCAAAAACAAGCTCTGGTTATCAGTCATAATATTCCAGAAGAACCTAGAACAGCTCTGTGGTTAAAGGCTTGCATTAAAACTGGAACAGATGTGAGCGCTCCTTGTGCAGCGCTGAGTGGGAGACTCCGAGTGCATCAGGATAAAAATTCCATGATTCCCACTGGTGCCCTCACTGGAGAGCCTCAGGAAGATGGTGGACACGGGGATTTGTTTCAGGAGATGTTCCTGCTTGTTAACACACACCACAGAGTGAGGAGAGGCGGCTCTGCTTTTCCAGGAATATCCACACAGTGCAGTTTAAGCTGCCAGGCAAGGATTTTTTTAAGGACAAAATTCCATCCAAAACCTCTCCAAGTGTCAGTCACAGGAGACAGCCAGCAGTGCAGGTTGTACTTCTCATCCAGCATTAGCCTGGAATTTGTCAGGGTACCAGCTATTCAGAAAAAGCCCACTGCTGAATCCTGGCTCAATACCAATTGCTCGGGGAGCTCAAGCACCTTGGATTTCTGCATAAAAAGTACTTGGAAAAAAATCCACAATAAAAAGATGACTGGAGCAGATGAGGACTGCAACATGTAGAATGCTGCATGATCACATTTTATTCAGGTTTAAAAAGAGAAGGCAACAAACATAATAATACTTGAGCATCTAGTTCCCTGCAGCCACTTAATTTACATCTCTGCTTATCTTAATTTGGTTGATGATGCTTTTAGGTGATCACTGCTCCTTTTGATCAGTGTTTATGGACAGCTTAATAATTATATAGGCATTCCAGTACTAAAATCTAATTTACACATATCTACCTACTCAACCACTGAAATACATTTTCCTTCATCCAGAAGCCACTGAAATCAATGCTGTGAATGGAAGAGGGCCTTCAAAGGCTCTGCCTATCAATATTTATTTACATTATTCCCATGTTAGATTAGATATTAGCAAGAAATTCCTGGCTGTGAAGGTGGGGAGGCCCTGGCACAGGGTGCCCAGAGAAGCTGTGGCTGCTCCTGGATCCCTGGCAGTGCCCAAGGTCAGATTGGAACGGGGATTGGAGCAGCCTGGGACAGTGGAAGGTGTCCCTGCCCACGGCGGGGGTGGAAGGAGACAATCTTTAAATACTTTCCAACCTAAATTATTCTGTGATTTAACCAAAGTCCAGCCTTTGCCCCTATCCCACAATTTTCAAAGGTGGAGTTCTTCAGGGACTGGATATTTAATCAGCTTCATGCAAAGGTGCCTCTGACTGATGGGAAAGGAAGCTGGCTTGAGAGGTGGAGCTGTGGGTTGGGAGGGACACTAAAGCCCATCCAGTGCCACCCGGGTCTGCCATGGGCAGGGACACCTTCCACTGTCCCAGGCTGCTCCAAACCCCATCCAGCCTGGCCATGGACACTGCCAGGGATCCAGGGGCAGCCCCAACCTCTCCAGCAATGTTTTCTTGTGTGGATTAGAGAACACAACTTCACCCTCTGTTAACAATCCCAGCAGACACAGACAGACAGACACTCTCTCCATGAGTGCTTCCTGCCTGCTGCACTGACCCTCAATGCTCTGCCCAGCTCTGCAGAAGCGATGCCTTCTCCCCAAGGCATCAGAGAACGTAAGCACTGCACTTCCCCCAGCCAGGCCAGCTCCAGGCTCTGACACTCTCAGTGCTATTTGTGGATGGTGATTTTCGTCATGACAGTCAAACATGCAAAACCAACCCCCTGGAGCCCAGCTGAGTGCAGCTGTGCAGGAGCCACTGCCTCTACACCACTGTCAGGTGAGGGTGACGAGTCCTCCCAGGGTGGGAACTGAGGAGCTCAGCTCAATTTCTGTGCCAACCTGAATGCAATCCCCAGGGAAATTCCAACAGCCCTAGCTCTGCCTGCCAACAGTTGTAGAATCATGGAATCCCAGAACAGCTTGAGTGGGAAAAGGCATTAAAGCCCATCCAGTGCCACCCCTGCCACAGCTCCAGCTCCATCAACAACTCAGTGGCCTCCTCTGGACTTGCTCCAGGAATTCCACATCCTTCTTAAGCTGGAGGTGCCAGAATTCCAGGTGGGGTCTCACATAAGTGGGGCAGAATCCCCCCCTCCCCTGCTGCCCATGCTGGGGCTCAGCCCAGGGCACAGGGGCGTTCTGGATCCCAGCTCTCACCCACAGCACCCCCAGGTCCTTCTCCAGGGCTGCTCCAGCTGCTCATTCCCAGCCTGGATTGATCCTGGGGGCTGCCCTGACCCAGGGGCAGGACTTGCACTTCACTTTGTTGGACTCCATGAGGTTGGTGTGGGTTCAGCCCTCCAGCCTGTGCAGGTGCCTCTGGATCCACCCCTTTCCTCCAGCATATCACTGCTCCACTCAGCTTGGTGTTACCTCTGGATGTGCTGAGGGTGCCTCAATCCCACTGCCAGTGTCACCCACAGAGCTGCTGAGGGTCACCTGCCTCTCAGAGACCCCACTTGTCACTGGTCTCCACAGGGACCACAAGCTGTTGCCCACAACTCTTTGCCTGCAGCCATCCAGCCAGTCCTGTATGTCCTGAGTGCTCCATCCATCAAATCCATTCTCCCCAGTTCAGACACAAGGATGCCATGTGGGAACACTTTCCACAATTACAGGACACTCCCCGTGGCACCTCACAGCTGGGAGCAGCAGCTCCTTGCCCAGACAAACCCCCTCCCACCTTCCCTGAAAACCCTCCTGCATCATTCCCCACCCCAAAGGCCGAGTCTCATGACATCAAATGATCTCTAAAGCACCGTGGCTTCACAAAAGTCATAACTTTTCATCCTAAAGCCACAAACTTTTGGCAGCTTCTACCAAGTATTTAGTTTTTAATGCAGGTAGGGTTTTAACTAAATGAGTTACAGTGTTCCTACAACACTCCCCACCTCTTCCTCAGCTCTAGCCAGCAATTCAGAGTAATGACTTTATTTGAAGTTAAAAATGACAACCTATAGGCGTTTTTGTCCCAGCAATAACAGATTTTAGGTCATCTTTCTCATTGCCCAGAATTATTCAACCCAACCAAATGTAAAAGCCTTTATTTAGAGTCACCTATATTTACTATTTGAAATCAAAATTAACTATCAAGCACTTTATTTATCACTTGAAGAAAGGATGAGGGCAAACTTATCCTGAAATACCATCAGCTACCTGAGGACACTTGACACTGAAGTGAGACATGGACTGATGTCTTTCTATAATAAATAACCTTTTTTTACTCCAACACAACTTACTGAAATCAATTTTTCACACTAAAAAAGCAGATTATATGCATTTGAGATCAACCCAGAACAGAAGCCTGGCCATTTTTTGGTCGCTTCCAACATTCTTCAGCTATTAAGGCAACATCTACAAGATGCAAAAAAAATCTCAGGATTTCTACAAGTCAGAACACACATCCCTTTCCTCAGCAGGACATAAATGAGTGCAGAAAAGAATATTCAAGTTTTATAAGTGAAGGAAAAGAAACATAAAGCCTTACCTTACTACATCATCAATGTTGTTCCGGTACACTCCTTCAAGCCTCTCCGCAGGAAAGCCCATGGCAATTATGTTTGGATAAATATCTGAATATGCAAGTTATGGAAATATTTATAAAGCATGTGAAACGTCTATAAAAGCATTAAATGGATATTAATCAAATGTGTAGCCAAATCACAGCAACAACTCAACAGACTGCATGCCATAGGTGGGAATGTGCAGATCTGAAAAGGATTATACACCTTGCTAATCAAAAAAAACTCCAACAATTACCCACTTCTGAACAAATATTCTCATTTCTTGTTCTGAACGAACCTGCAATTCACTTGCCAAAAGCAACCCAGGATAAAAGAATTTAGGAAAAGTACCTCTTAGTCAAACAAATCAATGCTAAGGAAAAAGGGCAAATAAGAAAATTTTAAGTTTACATCTAGAGTTGATGTAGTAAAGAATTCACAACTGTTAGAAAATTACTGGTATTTATTTTCCCCGTGGTGAAATGATAAATGGATTTTTTTAACACAATTCCAGAAAAGAAAGTCCTCCCAAGTTTAAAGCATTATTAGAAATGATAATGCAGTGAAAAAGCTGAGCTGAAAAGCGAAGCAGAAATGAAAGCAGCAGCTCGAAACAGCCCCTACCCTGCCACATTAACATACTCCTCCTCAAACTAATTTTAGAAGGAGCGAGAACAAAGCATGATATGTTTGAAGTTGGCCCTGCTTTAAAAAGGGGGGCTGGAGGAGGTGATTTCCAGAGGGCCCTCTCAACCTAAATTATCCCACCCCTTTAAGACTCATTTTTATTTTCATGGTCAAAATACACCAAAGCTCCAAAGAATAATCACATCAGAATGGGAGACACTGCATTGGCTTGTAAGATACTAAAATTCCAGTTGCTTGTGCATGAAGAAAAGCCTGAAGTAGGACACAAACTACTTTACTTCACCCTTGCAAAATTCCCACAAGTCCTCAGAGCAGAGCAGCACAGACCAAGTTCTGCACTGACACCATTAACTGCAAGGCTTCAGAAAAACATCAGGAACTGAATACACGGAAACAATGTTTTGTACTCTCAAAAAAAAAAAAAAAAAAAAAATTAGCATTTACTGTGTTGTAATCCAAGTATTAATAGACATTGGTCTGCTTGGGCAGATGATTTGTACAGGCAAAGAGAAAAATATGAAAAAGTTCTGGAGTAAGCCAAATAAATAATTGTAGCTGCCTTAAATACAGACACTGAAATGGGTTTGTGTCTGGTTTCCAGTTTATTCTGTACTTGCTCAAACACTAAAAAACATATATTGGGGGAAAAAAAGCCACCCCAAACATTAAAGTGCTTAACATACAGAGCCTGGGATAACCTCAAATCACAAACTTTGAATTTCCCTCTGATGTATTTTACTCAGCAAGCAGCTCACACCTCTTTAATTAACAAAAGGTGCTATATAATTAGCAATGCCTTCACTGTTTTATCTGTTATTCCTTGCCATAAGCAGAAGAAACTAGTTCTATATTGTATTAACTGTGAATTACCTGGCTAATACACCCCATCACTCCTTCTCCTTCCCAATTTCAGCCTGATTCCTCCCTACTCCCAGGTCCAGCAAAGCCCTTCATCGTGCATTCTGCTCTGAGCAGCAGGGCTACATAAACTACCAGAGCAAAATAATCCAATGTATCAGTCTGCTTTCCACAGCACTTCTCAGAGAAGACAAGCCCTCATGCTGGCAACAGGGGGAAAACAATTTCCTTTTGACACATCAAAACAAAACTCAGTTTCAGCTATAGTATCACCCATGGGACAGATGCCCAAACTCCAGCAAATTGTGAGCAACTTGCTCACATTTCTATTTGCAATCATGAGCTTTCCTACATTTTTTCAGGCACTGCAGCCTGTGGTTATGTTCAGATGCTTCTCTCCAAGGGGCTGAGACAGGAGATACTTTCCAGGATTCCCAGCTGGTGCAAGATGGGAGCAAGGCAGACACACCCCCCAGCCAAGGGAACAGAACATCTTAACAGCAGCGTTCCCAGCCTGCTCACACTCTGCTCCAAACACCAGAGCCTCCAAACACGCAGGCACAGGGAGATAAAAAGTTCCAAAATAACCAGGGTGCTCCCAGGCTGTTGGAAGTGTGGTTCCCGCTCAGCTCCCAGCTCTCCCCTGCTCAAGAGTGAGGGCAACAGCTCACAGCCATTCCTGCTCCCAGACAGCTGCAGGAATGGCTCACAGGATCCACCAGGCTGGAAAGACCTCCAGGATCAGGAGTCCAGCCTCTGACCATCACCACCCTGTCAGCCAGGAATCACTGGCAACGTTTAAGCTGATCCATGCATTGCCCCTGGCAGGGTCCCAGGCCAGGCTGGACAGGGCTTGGAGCAGCCTGGGATGGTGGAAGATGCCCCCGCCCATGGCAGAGGTGGCACTGGATGAGCTTTAAGGTCCCTTAAACCAGTCCATGATTCCGTGACTATTACAATTATTTTCACTTTTTAAACCAAAAGTGGGAATCGCAAAAGGTGTTGCCCAATAAGCCAGTAAGGAAAGACAATGAAAAAAATACTTCAAATGGGGTATGTGGGGGGAAATATGAATCTATTTACTGAGGCCACCTCGACATGAGGAAGGAACAACCTCCCTGGAGGGTAACAGAGCACTGGAACAGCTGCCCAGGGAGGGTGTGGAGTCTCTGTCTCTCTCTCTGGAGACATTCCAAGCCCACCTGAAAGTGCTCCTGTGTCACCTGCTCCAGGTGGCCCTGCCTGGAGAGGGAGCTGGACTGGATCATCTCCAGAGGTCCCTTCCAACCCCAACCATTCTGTGAGCCTGTGATGCTGATTCACTAAGTGCTTTGTGTGCTCTGGGGCTTTGCAACCTGCCAGCACCAAAACCCAAGTGTTGCTCAAAATTAAATATCCAACAGTGAGCCTAATGAGAAGGAAGGGTTGTTTTTAGAAAAAAGCACAACTTTTTTTTTAACTGGCAAGCCAATGTCTCCCCCACCTAAATATAATCATCCTGAAGCACCTCAGTGATTATCTCAAAGCATTAGACTGGAATGCAGTTCGCAGCCACTGCTGACTCACCCTGGTGTCTGCACAGGGCTGGTGCCAAAGGACACGGCCCCAGCACCGCCCTTCCAGGCACCAGGCTTCATCTGCTCCCAAGGAAAGCACAGAGCAGCAGTGACAAACCCATTCTTACTGCTGGCAAAGAGAATTTGGGGTCTTTGCAATACGTGCTCCTGACAGCACGGTGGAGACACAACCATCAAATATCCCGAGCTGGCAGGGACCCACAGGGATCATCCAAGTCCAGCTCCAGTCCCTGCACAGACACCCCAACAATCCCAGCCTGGGCATCCCTGAGAGCGTTGCCCAAACGCTCCTGGAGCTCTGGCAGCCTTGATGTTTTGTTGCTTTGAAGCTCTTGTGGTGGTTCTAACAACTACAGAGTGCCTTTGCTTTGGGGAGCACTAAGATGGAAGAACAGAATGAAAGTGAAGCTGCTGTACGCACAGATGAACTAAATCTCTCAGCAGAAATAGAAGTTTCATCACTTAAATGGAAAAGCTGTCATAAAGCCAACTTCTTCCACCCATCCTGTGAAAAGATACCCCAAGATCTGCAGCAAGAGAAGGAGATAGTTGTTCCTGCAACCCTCCCAGCCTGTTTTTATCCCCATGCTGGGGAATGAAACGCCTCTTCAGGGACAGGGACAGCCCCTGATCACTGCAAGGACCAGTTCAGGAGCAACCATCCACTGAGCATCACCTTCAGCAAGCTCTGCTCTCACCAGCCACGCTCAACAGTTCACAGACACCCTTCTCACACCTCACTTCATTTAACATCGATTTGCAAAGCTGAAATGAAGATATTCACTACCAAGATGAGATGTCTTACACAGGAGCTTGGGAAGCTGGGCTTCCATTCAAAGGAAGAACTCTGAGTCATCATGAAATTGGTAATCATATTGCTAATTTTAGAAATCTGGGAGAACTGATCATTTAAAACGTGCAACAAGCTTCATTATCAATTCCAAGCTATTTTTTTTTAAGACAGGAAAACAAAAATGGAAAAAGCCTCAGACATTTACTGAGGCAGTTCAACACATGCAAAAACAAAGTTAACCAAAGTGGTGTAACTACCAAAATTTCATAGGATCATAGGATATGCTAAGTTGGAAGGAACCCACAAGGATCCACAAGGATCTGAAATGGGCTTTCTAGACAGCATAAAATAAATCCCACCACATTTTGCCTAAGTAGCTCTTTTCTAAGATACTCATTCCCAAAAATGATTCTAACAGTTTTTAAAGTACTCATTCCCTTCTCAGTCTTGCAAACATGGAGGCTGGGATTTTAGCTAGTGCTGAAAACAAAAAATAATTACCATGGACAGACGTATGATCATAGAGCCACAAATATCCCAAACTAGAAGAGATCCCCAAGGATCATCCAGTCCAACCCCTGTCCCTGCCCAGACACCCCAACAATCCCACCCTGGGCATCTCTGTCCAAACACTCCTGGAGCTCTGGCAGCCTCGGGGCCATGCCCATTCCCTGGGGAGCCTGGGCAGTGCCCAGCACCCTCTGGGGGAAGAACCTTTCCTGATCTCCAGCCTGACCCTGCCCTGTGTCCTATCCCTGTCACAGAGAGCAGAGTTTGGAGCTGCAGCCCCTGGTGAGGTCTCAGTCTCCTCCAGCTGAACAAATCCAATGCCCTCAGCTGCTCCTCACAGGCCCTCCAGACCCTTCCCCATCCCTGTGTCCCCCCTTTGGTCACTCTCTGGCAGCTTTAGATCTCTTCTGTACTCTGGTGCCCCATGACACACAAAGGCAGAACAGAACACCATCCTCCACTCAAGTTCTCATCACCAGCTACAGAGCTCCACTTCCAAAGGAGCCAACACTGTGCTGTGCACAAGGAACCTCAAAATCCCAACACCCAATTATCTGCTAAATCACCCAATGCCACAATGATGCTTCATCAATACTGAAACCTGACCAATGCAAATAATCCATGTGCTGCTTCAGAAATGCCTTTGCTCTAACGCTGCTCACAGATTGAACAAACACTCTCCTTAAAGCCTGAAATCATTCCCACATTGCTGAAGATGACAGTCTCTCCAGTTGCTATGAGAAAAATCCTGGCTCATTATGCAAAATAGCTGTTATAATCACTTTCAAAAATAGCTGTCTATATATTCACATTATGCCAAGACCAAATTAAAGAATATGCAGTATACACTTGCAAGTTTTTACATACATGGAGATATAAAAGTAAATTACTCATGTTGGTCCTGTAACTGATTTTGCTCACAAATTCAGACTTTTTCCTAATAATATAAGGTGGTCAAAAAAGCATAGCAAAATATTTACCAATTCTTAATTCTTAAACAATCATAAGGAAGCTGCAAAAACCAACAGCTGCAGCTTTTCCTGCAATGATCAACATTGCCAATTAGTAATTATAACATCATTGGAATGTCTAAGTGATTTTATGAAGTCCTGTATTTCCAAGTATTTAACCCCTGATCCTCACTCCACTCATTAAGGCAGCTAGAACAGGAAAACAAAGAGCAAATGACCTCATCTCCTTTTTTATAAGCAGGTCAGAGCATGCAGTGCTTCAGAATTTACACACAGCCTTACTTTTTAAACCCAACATCATGACAGGTTTTATGTCAAAACAGAAATGAAAAAGAACTTTAAAACTCATAGCTCCTTGCAGCTTTACAAATATTATTTACAAGGGCTGGGAACAACAGCAGAAGGGGGAATGGCTTCTCATTGACAGGCAGTAGGTTTATATTGGATATTGGGAAGAAAGCCTTCCCTGGGAGGGTGGGCAGGCCCTGGCACAGGGTGCCCAGAGAAGCTGTGGCTGCCCCTGGATCCCTGGAAGTGTCCAAGGCCAGGCTGGATGAGGCTTGGAGCACCGTGGCATCATGGAAGGTGACCCTGTCCAGAGCAGGGGGTGGAACTGGATGTGCTTTCAGGTTCCTTCCAGCCCAAAACATTTTGGGATTCTGTGAATCAAAGGCTTCAGGAAGACCTACCAAGCAATACATTTAATCTTTCTTTAGAAAGGAAATTTCAAACAAGCTGAGTGTTCCTGAAGCTCTGAATGATGGGGCTGTTCAAGTTGTGCTCTGGAGCTAAAAACATTACTGTACACCCTGAACCTGACACCTGCAAATAAAACAACGACAGTCCATTTTCCCAACCCTCAGCTTCCAGCTCCCAAATAGGAATTTCACTGAACAAAGAACATACTTCAATCAGGGAATCTACAGCCTGAAAAAAGCTTCACAGCTGCCAGGAATGCTAATTTTCACTTCCAGTTCAGGCAGGGGAGGTCTGTCCTTGCTTTAATCTGCTCCCCACCAGCCCACTCCTCATCTGCTGCCTGCTCTGCTCTGTGTCACCCCTCACCCTCCTGCCTGCGAGGGGACCCAGCCACCAGCACAGGGGGGCCAAGCTGTCACTGTCGAGTCCCGTTTGACAGCGACACCTGGGAGCAGAGGCACAGCACGGCTTTGAAGTGTCCCAAAGTTGCTTTGTTGTCTGAATTTGCCTGCAGTTTTCAGGAACTCTGGCTGCAGGAGCCATGTGAGGGGGTCTGGTGGTGCAGCTGGGCCTGCCAGCCACGGAACGCTCGCCTGGTGACCTCCAGCCTTTAACTCCAGCTTAAACAAGTCCACAGAGCAACAGCAAGGGAGAAAAAACCAGCACTGCTCTAACTGTTCAACAGCTTGACAGCCTGGAGCTACAGGGGGAGTGTTACAAGAAGTGTCCACACTCCATCCTCCAACAGATTTAAGAGCCCTGACAAATGGCCAAGCTCTTATTAGTGCCATTTGCTTGACAGCATCCCAACAACAGAAAACAAAATGACATAGGAAAACATACCCAGACAAATCTAGAAGACTTTCCTAACATACATGCTAGCTGTACCCATGAGTGCCTTTTTTATTTAATAAGAACATTTCCATCAGCCAGCATGAAATGCAAAGTAAGTTTAGCATTTTTCTGTGAGCCTGGATCACCAGGAAGTATAGAGGAAATGAACAGGAAGAAAGTTCTTCAGAGCAAAGGAGGATTCCTTGTAGCCAGCCAGCTGCACTTGTCAACTCTACCATCTGTGCCTTAAGAACAAGCAAAGGGACCAACTCAGATGTGGCTGAAACATTTTATCATTCAGAAGAAATGTATTTAACCCCTTGATGCTCCATGTTCCAACAAGGACTGTTTTTTCCCCCCATTTTTTAGGTTTTTTTAAACTTTCAGCCTGCAATTTAAATGCAACAGCCTAGATAAGGAATAAATGCAACTCCTTTATGTCCAGGAGGCAAACCTTTCCACATGAGGTCATGGGGCTGACAACAGGTCTGGAGGGGATCTCAAATTCCCACTGCATGAAGAAATAAATCAGAATATGCCTCAAGAGGATATGCCAGGTTGTCTACATCCACAACTCACTTCTGGACTTGGATATTGCATTTGGGAAGTAATCCCAGAGCAGGAGTCTCTCCCTTCATCTGTGAGGTGTAGGATTGTATCCAGGAGCTCGCAGACATAGGGAGGCTTGGCTGAAGAGCTAACAAGGTCACGCTAAGACTGGGGGGAAAAACCAACAGATCTCACAGCATAAATAGAAAAAATGGTAACAAAAGCATGAAAGATGATGGCTGCTCTAGAGAACAGCTTGTTCTGACAAAGGCTGAGAAAAAGGCACCTTAAACTTCCATTTCAAAATGGTCTGGAATCAAAAATAAAGACACAAAAGCATGCAGAGAGTAAAGGAAACATGAATTCTTGTGCAGAGCCACAAGAAGTGTTTGGACAATGCTCTCAGGCACAGGATGGGATTGTTGGGGTGTCCTGTGCAAGGCCAGGAGCTAGACTTTGATGATCCTTGTGAATCCCTTCCAACTCATGAAACCCCTCTAAAATAACTGACAACATTAAAGAACACAGAAAAGCTGCCCTTCCCATTGAGAAAGAGTTAAGAGCAAACAGGAACAGAACAAACGACGCATCAGACCCTGTATTATTGATACCAAGTTTGACAGAACTCCTCAGCTGTAAAGGCAGAGACTGGACCTCAACTCCCTAACTCAACCCCAAGTCCAGACCTACAAACCCAACAGATTTCCAGAGGGAAAGATGCAGAGGCCCAGTGAAGAAAGTTCTTTTATTTCCAATGACATTTTGAAGAGGCCACATCCCATCTTTCCATGGCCCAGCCTGGCATCCCAAAAAGCTGCAGCAACACATGGTGGCCAAAGGACAACGGTGCAGAACCCCAGGATCACTGAGGTTGGAAAACACCTCTGGGATCATCAAATTCAACCTGTGACTGATCCCCACCCTGTCACCCAAACCAGAGCACCGAGTGCCACATACAGGTGTGCACGTGAGGCAAGACAGGGACCTAGCAGATCCTCTCCAGAGGAACCAATGCTGTGAGAAGCCTGACTGGCACATCTCAGTTTGAGTTTTTACATCTCAATTTCAGTTTTTAAGTGCCAAACTGACCTGTTTTAACCACCAACCCAACTCAGCACGAGCTCTTTCAAGCAGAGCTATGAGATGCCACCCTGTGTTGCCAGCACACCACCCCACTTTGCAGGATCTCCCTGAACCAAGCACCACTGTGTGCTTAAGCATGTCCTAACCTCAAACACCCCCAGACAAACACAGGAATTTTATTCAGTAAAGAGAAGCCAGCACAGAAGAGTCACTACTTTGATATTTACTGACAGGAAGTGAAAAATCGCTCAGACTCAACTTTTTGCAAGCCTGAAAGAACATCCAAAAGTTTCAGAGACAAGGGAATTTAAAATAGCTATTGGACTGGAGGACAAACACAGCACACTAAAAACCTTCATAAAACACAAACTACAGAAAGTAAGTTTTGTATGGATTTATCAAACCTTAATCTGTGGGGGGTGGATCAAAACAAGATAAAGGTAAGTGGAAAAAAGGACACAAGGCCATTCTAATAAACCATTCCTCAACCAATAAGCCCCAAGTAGATAATTTTATCCAAATGATATCTAAATGTTAGCATTAAAAAAAGGACATTACTTCTCCAACTCACCCACACAAGAAATTAAAGAACAGAAAATACACAACTCTTCAGTTGTAGTCCAATATATACCCAGGCAATGCAATGAATTAAGCAGAGGCCTCTAAGAAAATTAATCATGCAATTAAAAGCTATTATACTACAGCTCCACAAAGGCAGAATTAAGTTTATAAAGACGTTTCTTAAGCACTTCACTACAAAAAACTGGATATTAAGCAGTTTTTCTGCACTGCTGCATGCTGGGGCTGTGGAGCTGGGAGTTCATCTTTAAAGGGAACAATGCCAGCTTTTGCAATAGTCATCATCCCAAACACAGAGCAGTTGAGTTTAATTTTTTTAGCTGCACAGTCAATTACCATTTGAATCACAGAGCCACCACTTGAGCTACATTGCCTAAAAATCGTTATTAAGATAACCTAGATTTATGCAGCATGATACAGGGCCTAATTGCACAATTATTTACTTCCATTCTACAAAAATGCCTTTTTTTTTTTCCAGGGCCTCACAGGCGAGACAGCAAACGAGGCAGATGACGACAGGAGCAAAGAGGATGCTGGCTTGAATTAGAAACTGGAACAAGGATTTGTTTACATCTGAAATATCAACCTGGGCCTAAGACACATCCAAAAACTAACAGAACCCAAAGCAGAGTCAACCACCCACAAATAATCCATGTTCCAGAAGACATCCTGCTCTACAGGGCCACACATTTCCAAATAAATTCCCTTCTTACAGCCCAGAAATCACCATTCCAGTAACTCACAGGAATGCACAAACTTGCACAGCTTTAATCCCAAAAAACCTTTGCCAAAGTGCCAAATCAAAGGAGCCCACACCTCCCCTAGGATTTAAGATGAGGCACAGGCCATATCCAGGAATTACTATACACAACTCCAGGCTGTATCCTATTCTCACCCCGCTGAAAGAGCCATGCAATAAATTAACCTTCAACATCCACCCTGTATCAGGCATAGTAAATGAATAAAAATCACACAGAGATCTGAGTTGCTCCAAACTAGAAAGGAGCTGGGCTTTGAAAGGGAGTTAGTTATGAGTAATGACAGTATCTTTGGTCTCTAATGTAATTAAGGGATTTGACAAGCTCAGCTGCCTATTCCCTCCCTTCTCTTCCAGTTTGTCAGAACACAACAATTGTCCTTTAAATCATTATACAACAACCATTTTCATGTTTAAACCTGTTGTAGGGGAAGACTCTGGCTAAGGTACCAGGGTATAATTTGTCAGCTTATGCAGCATTAATATGGCAACAACATTAATCCATTAAAAATATAATTTCATTTAAGGAACTATTCAGCAATTCACAGCCAGCAAAAACTTGGTAGACAGAAACTTTACATATAAAATTTCAACTGTACATATAAAATTTTGTGTTTGAACTCCCTGAAGTTTAGCTTTGCCTTTATGCTTTTTAGCACAGAGGGGTTTTAACACAACGTTCTTTCAGCCATATTATTCCTGAACAAATTATATCAATTGCTTCCACAACAAAGAGGACTTAGGTGTCCAAACCAATCTACACGGAAGAAAATGGAAAACACAGTCACCTCTCTTCTGAGAGAAAATCAAGACAATTCTGTACTCCTCTACACAGTGTTTTAAGACATCGTTTAGCAAATACTCACTGCCTCTACAGCAGTCACTGTGCTCCAGAACCCTTTGGTAAGACAAGCAAGTTCTTCTAGGAGGTGTCTCAAGTGCAGCACTGGGTAGCAACAGGAATTTTGTCCCAAAGAAATCTGCTGGTCCCAGCCTAGCAGCCATCAACTAATCTCTGTGCATGTATTAAGTGCAGCAGGAACAGCAGTTCCAGGGTTGCATAAGCTCCACACTCGAGCTACATCCTCTCCCAGGTCAGGGGAAGGCAGATGGAATGATCCTGTGGACAGAAAGGCCTTCCAGACTAACATGAATTCCTAGAAAGATGCATTTCCACAATTCAGCACCCTCCAAGGCTCCAGCTGAACCCAGTGTTGGTGCTGGCCAGCCAACCACACTGAGGAAACGTGGGGTGGGATTTTCACAAGTCCTCAACAGTGACAGAACTGTCCTCACTGAGCAACCCCACAAAGGAACTCCTCAAGTGCCAACACCTCACCAGTCTTAGTGTAAGCAAGAGGAAACTTGGATACTTGGATTTTTCCTTAAGAAAGGAACACTCAGACCCAGTACTGGTCCTAGCAAAGCTTGCATTTGATTCAGCATTACCCTCTTTATGTTTAACAGCAAAGCTCTGGATGTTCTGAAGACTTTACACACTTAACTGAGCTTAAAACCAGGCTCCAATCATTAATCTCTTTGGCTGGACTTTTTCTAAGAGGTCACCATGTAAGAAATACTATGCAGGGTCCACTCATTTCTCTGTCCACCTTGAGAAGAATACACAGCCCCCAGTTCAGCAGCTTCTGTCCACTTAAAAGTGTGCACAGGCAGGTATTTTTTAATTTGGAGTTTAGCTTGTGCAGTCTCCACGTGCACTGAAAATTTCTGATGATCCACGCTGAAGCAGATCCCTAAGAATTCTGCACTACATTTAAACAAGTGCCAAGAGACGAGCTGTAATTTTTGAGGGCTTCTCCTAAGTCCCTTTCTGAACAACAGCAGTGAAAAAGCAGGGCAGGAAGGGGCAGGGTGACTCTGGATGTGATTGCACCATCCAGCACCTGCTGGAATGGTGAGGTCTGAAGGCTTCAGCTGTCAAACATCCCTATCCACACAACTATGGCAGAATGTCACAGGGTTTGGGGTTTTCTGGGTTGTGAGGAACAGTAAATGACATAGCCCATGTGTAACCCCAGAAGAGAAAATGCAGGAACACATGTGCAGCAATTACCACCTTGCTTTTTCCATCTGTGCAGGTCAAAACCCTTTATCCTTGCTAAGAGCAGAAAGAGCAATTTTCCTGGGATCAAACACATCCCGTAACAAGCAGGGAACTGAAACTCTGATGAGTCCCCAGCCAGCAGGGCCGCTGGAGTGCTGTCTATGCAAACTGACTTCTGAGATGAATTCAGAGCAAAACTGGCACTAATCTTGTCCAAAACCCAACATCATCCCAGGCTGCAGAAGCAAAATGAGTCTGCTGGGCTCTAAACACTGCTAAGTAACATGGTTTACTTCAGAACAAAGAAATACTTTCTCACCAATAAAATGCACTGCCAGTCGGGCTCTTCTAAACCCTCCCTGTGCTTGTGTGCAAGACAAACTTGTTACAAAACCTCTAACAAACTTCAATTTTAAAATGAGACCAAGTCTTTTAAACAAATGGCATTTCCAGCTCGGGCTCTATTTTTAAACACGGTATGGACCTCATGCCACTAATTCACTTTTTTTTTTTTTCCTGGAAGCTGAGCCATTTTGAGACAAGTCCCATAATTTAAAATTTCATTAAAAATGCAAAGAGCTTTAGGACTGCAAATAGCATAAAGAAGCGAGAGATTTTAAGCAGCTTCCTCCCGCAATTTCAGCGTTCTCTGCCTTTCATTCCATGAGACAAACAACGTGTGAGACGTGTAAACTGCACCCAACATCTCATCTCGCCTGGATATTGCTGCAGTTTGTACCACTATGTAGGTCACGAGCTCCACATGCTTCAGTCAAGCCCTGAGCTCAGCCTAGCTGCCCGTTTTCACCCCGACCAGAAGGCCTGGGGACACGAGACAGAGTTTAACCCGAGCTAGGACAGGCACAAGAGGCAGTCATATGATTTTTCCCACTTCAGTTCTAAACAGTCAAGCCACTTGCTAAACTCAAGTTACACACAGAGCTCTTAAGACACAGGCAATCTATGCACTGCTGCATGGAAGTATTTTCTCTCTGCTGTTCCCTGCATCACCAGGCTGCACAATTTCAGAAATAACACACAGAGGGCCTCAGAAAACATTCTGGTGCTTGCAGCATCAAGAAATGCAACCATCAGAGAAGAAAGCCATGAATCCAAACTTCCCTCCTCACCCATGTGCACCAAAAAGTATCTTGTACTACAGAAATTAATTAGAAACTCAAATAAACCAGAAAGAAATACCTGAAGTATTAAACAGCTGATTTAATGTCTCCACCTTTAAAACCCTTTCTTCTTCTAAGTTCAAAATATTTTTTCCAAGATGTGCATAAAGACTGCTCCCAGAGAACATCTGATTAGATGAAAAGTAGTATCAGTGTGGTTTTTAAAGACACACGGGCCTATTTCCATACTCTGCACTGATTTTGGGAAGATGCTATCTCCCTTTGCTGAAATCCCACATTACACACACAAGGATTCTTAACCAACCCCTCAGGAACTGCGAGTTCCAAGCACAATGTCCTGTACTGCACGTACATCAAGATCACTTTTTAAAGCATCTGACACAGCCCAAGCAAGGATTCTGGCACTCCAGCACCTCACCCAGGAGCTCCTGCAAGGTCTTGGGATGATATCCATGACCAAAAGTCTCTGTCCACACAGGACACCGAGACAGGCAATCTCCCTGAGAGGAGGGCAGAGCCCAGAACACAGGCACCTCACCTGAATTCACTGCAATTCCTTTCCCTCTCCAGCTCCCACGGCCCAGGTGAGCACCAGCTCCTGAGTGTTCTGGAGCTGCAGGAGAAACCCAGACCTCCATTTCCCACATCCCAGCCCAATGCCCAAACCACTGGGCAGCCCAACTCCTGGCTGCCCTTCCCTTTTAGCTGGACAGAGGCAGCTACCCTGAACTAACCAGGCATCTCTGACACCAAGTCCTCCTGCCATGCCTTGTTCAACAGCTCACTTGGGCTTCAAGTCTTCCCTTTTTTCCCCTTAACATCACGTGGTTGGAGAGCTAAATCCATGACCATGTGTGTAAGGAATAAATAGGTTATCTCCCAGCCACCAGGAATGGTGAGCAGCAATTCCATCGGAGCCCTGCAAAAAGAAGCCTGCACAAAGTGATGAAAAAAATTCAGCTTTCACTTCTGCAGCAACACCAGCCTTCAAGCAAAGCGATGGCACTGCACAGGCAGAAGCCCTCATTCATTAATTATCTGTTCAAAACGTGCAGCTACAAAAAAACCCCACTTCTTCCCATCGTAGTTTTATCATTCAAGAAAACCAAACCATGTTTTCCATAAATTTCATGGCAGAACTGCAGCCAGCTGCTCCTGTTAGAAAAGTCAGCCTAAAGCCCAGTGCAACAGCCTGTTCTTCTAACATAAAATTTTAAGAACAAAATTAAAAATAAGCAATAAATTCCATTTGACACATCATCAGGCAATCTTGAGCAAGAAAGTCGAGGTTCAGCATTCACTAATTTTCTTGCTGGGAGCACGTGACCAGTTAAAAGGATCTGTTTGAGTCAAAATATCTCTCCCAACCACATGGGCACATCTGGGCAAAGATACCTGAAACATCAAACTCTTCAACTTGAAGTCAAAACCTTTTGGTTTTGCCACCACTTAACTCTTTCCATAACCCCAACAGCCAACAAAATAACCGAGTGCAAACACCAAAAAATCCAGGCCTAAAAGTATTTTTATCACAAACATTAACGCAGGAATAATGAACCAGAGCTGCTGGGTTTTTAACTAAAAGCTAAGCAGCCACTTGCTAATGTCCAGAACCTTTCAGGTTGTTTTAAAGCCACCAAAATTCTAGGCCAAGGCTCAATGCAAGAGCAAGAGCTCTGTACTAGCTACAGCTTTTATCAGCTTTGATCCTGCTCAAAAACTGGATTTATTTGGAGCACTTGCTCGGACCTAAAAGCAATTGGTCCAAATCCCAAAAAATGCCTCCCTAATGCTGTTGCAGAACAGAAACATCTCTCCACAGGGAGAAGCCCAGCTCTGAGCACTACCGTCAATACTCATTTTTTCAACTTCTAAGCAAAGTTCTGGCCCCAAACTCTCTCTCACAGCACTGAATCTTTCCCCACCACGGAGCAAGACCCTGTCCACAGCAGAGCCCCTACCCACCATGAACCCCGCAGGGCATTCCAAGCTAAACATCTGCCTGACGCCGCTCCAGCACATCTGTTCCAAAGGCCACCACACCGACACACCGGGTTTTGCCTCATTAGCCGTAATTGCACGCTAATTACTTATTCCAGAATAAGTATTCTATACAATCCTCCTCGACGAGACCCGATGCACTCTCGTTTGTGACACATCCTCGTGCAGTTCACCGGGGAAAACGGTGGGTTTTGGTTGTTTTTTTTTTTAATTTAGAAGGAGCGATTGCCACCTCTTGTCATGGAGAGCCTTGCTGCATCCTAAGGTACAGCTCTGCCTTAGCGGAGGGCTGGAAATCAGGGCAGAGGACACAGGCTTCGACAGAAGCAACCCGAGGAAAGCCACAGGCCTGCCATGATTATATTCGCAATTCAAGACGAGTTACTAAATT
>VZTZ01018438.1:159844-201750 GCA_013400955.1 Drymodes brunneopygia
CGGGGAAAGGGAACGGCGGGGTCAGCCCGGCGCCTTGAGGGGGCTTGCCGGCCTCCCCTCATGCCCCCCGGGGTTCGCGTGAAGCGGAGAAGCCGCGGTGAGCGAGCGCCTGTCGCCCCCTGCAGCCACCGGGCACGGAGGGAAGGGTAATTTGGGCCGCTTGCTGCCCTTGGAATCCCAGAATCACTGAGGCTGGAAAATCCCTCCAGGATCACCGAGTCCCAGCTGTGCCCGATGCCCACCTTGTCCCCAGCCCAGAGCACTGAGTGCCACGGCCAGCCCTTCCTTGGACACCTGCAGGGATGGGCACTGCAAAGCTCCCTGGGCAGCCCCTGCCAAGGCCTGAGCAGCCTTTCCATGGAGAAATTCCTGCTGCTGTCCAAGCTGAGCCTCCCCTGGCACAGCTTGAGGCCCTTTCCCCTTGTCCTGTCCCTGTTCCCTGGCAGCACAGCCCGACCCCCCCTGGCTGCCCCCTCCTGTCAGGGACTTGTGCAGAGCCACAAGGTCCCCCCTGAGCCTCCTTTTCTCCAGCCTCAGCCCCTTTCCCAGCTCCAAATCGGTCTTTATAACCCTTTAAAACGTTAGGGGATAAACCCCATTGTACAAGGCTCTTCACACTCCAAGCTGAAAAGTGTAGCTTTTTGGGAATTAGCAACGTTAACGTTTTGCAGGAAAATAACCTTTAAGGGCTCCAAATAAACTGGAACATCAGGTGGAAGGATTTCCTGGGCTGCTGCAGCCTTTGCAAATGCTCTATTATGTAATGCCTTTCAGAAACGTATCGAGTTGCATCTCGAGATGTTTTGCCACCATTATTCCCACTGCTGTGGGATGCAGTTCCCAGAACCTTCTCCTTGTTTTTGGGCTGGATATATTTGGGACTGGTCTGCATCCATTTGTTTATCCTTGTGCCAGCACTGGCCTCAAACAGCACTTGGTGCTGTCCCAGGCACAGAGGTCCCTCTCAATTTCCACACTCCCCCTTTCCTCCAGCTGCAAACCCAAAACTGATAAAATTGTGCATTCCTGGAAGTGTCCGAGGCCAGGTTGGAGCAACCTGGGATATAGTGGGAGGTGTCCCTGCATGTGGTAGGAGGTTGGAATGAGGTGGATTGAGATTCCCAGCCATCTCAACTCGTTCTATATCCAAAGTTTGACTCGTGTTCCCACCTTCTGGATCTGTCTTTAGGTGGGAAGCGTTCCCCATAATCTTGATGTTTTGATAAACTGATAAATCCAACCCACACCTTCTGCATCACCACAACCCTGATTCTGAAAAATTGCATTCCTCCAAATATTTTATAACTATTTTTCAGTGGTTTTTTTTTCAGAGGTTGCCACCACAGCAGTGACAAAACATGAGTTTCGAGCTGCTTTTCCCCGTGTGTGTGTGTGTGTGTGTTTGCATTCCTCCTTAATTTGCAGCAAAACAGATACCATTCTTTTTTTGCTTTCAGGAATGGGAAGAAAACCAGAAGGGTCCCAAACATTTTCCTCCAGGAACGAACAAACACAATGGTCCACACGAACTGGAAAACCAAAACCTCTAGAAGATTATAATCGTTTCTACCACCAAAGCCTGGGGGAGCAGCGTGAAAGGGAGGATCTGCCTGATCAAGTCTAAATCGATTTTTTCCATGAAGAAATTCCTGATGTCCCTCCTGAACCTCCCCTGGCACAGGCTGAGGCTGTTCCCTCACACAAGAGCAGGAGGCCTGCAGAGAAATTGCCAGAACTTTGGGTTAATTATGGCTGTTGGAGAGATCCTGTCATTTCCACCTTTTTCCTGGACAGTCTTCTTTCACTTTGTATATGTTGTAAATACGTTAGATACGTTTTATATAGGTTGTATATATCTAAATTATATATCCGTCTATGGAAAATATGTGTGTGTATATGCATGGTTTATATATTATATGTATTTTAACATGTTGTATATGTGTATATATATAAAAAATATTACATTTTATGGATTTTATGTGTTAGTGGGGTTCCCCTTGTCATTCCACGCTGTAATGGGAGCCGTGGCTGAGCCGCTCCGTTCCTCTGCCGCTCACTCCGGCGGATCCCGGCCCATCCCAGCCTTTCCCGGCCCATCCCAGCCATTCCCAACCCGGAGCTGCTCCTCAGCCACTGGGCGGAACCTTCGTGCGGGGCGCCGCCGCCCGGAACCTTCGCGCGGGGCAGCGNGGGGCAGCCGTGACGGGGCTGCCCGGCACCGGGGGGGATCCCCGCGCTGCGACGGGCCCTGCGGGGCTCCCCGGGCCCGGGGTAGGCCAGGGTTTCCCGGCAGTGCCTCAGTTTGCCCTCGGAGAGGAACAGAAAGCAGCGCCGCTGCCGCTTTTGGTTTCCCTTTTGCCTTGTACGGGGAGAGCGGAGCCGCAGCAGGCCCGGAGCGAAGTGTCCTGGCCTCGGGGAAAGGAGCGCTGAGTCCTTACAGGATTTAGCGTTTGTGCCTTATCAGGGCTTTGCTCAGCGAGGTTGTGCTTCAGTTTCTCTCTTGTTGAAGCTTCTCCTTACGGTTGGCGCTCAGGGCATGGGTTGCATAAGAAGGAGGTTTCTGCACGGGATTTTTGGGGAGGTTTTTCCCTTGTTCAGTGACCATAAAGCCCTTTGAATTTAAAAAGTCAGGCTGACGAGGGCACACAGAATCCCCCAGCTCTGGAGTACTCGCTTAGGTCCCTGAGCAGGGAAATGCCATTCGGCTTCCAGGCAGGTGCACACAGCCACAATCTGGATTTTTAACTGCTCAGACAGGGAAGGAAGAGTTAAAAACCCTCCAAAGCCGGCGGTTTCAGCGCTCTGAACTGGGATACAGCAGGGAGGTGCTGATGGCTGTTGGTCAGCCCGGGGTGGTGCTTCCCCTGATCCCAGCCCCAGCCGAATTCCACATCCCAGAATCGGTGGGGTGGAGTGTCTTGAGCTGAACATGGGCTTGACATAACACAGGAAAGGCGAATTCAGGGATAATTTGGCTGTGGGTGCTCCAGCCTTGCCCTGGGGAGGGGGATCCAGGGGTCATTTGGCTCTGGCTGCCAGCTTGGCTTGGAGAGTGGCCAGGGCAGCTGGCAAAGGAATTGCTGCTGCTTTTGCCCTTGCAGCAGGGAAATGGGGCTGTGCACAAGGAGTGATTTGGGGCTTCTCAAGCAGATCCCCACCACCAGCTGAGGAGGAAGTGGACCCTGATTTTGAAAGTAATTTTTGCAGTGTTTTAGCAAAGTTCTTTCCTCTGTGCCTTTTGTTCCTGAGATTGAGGGTGCTGTGCTCTCTGAGCTTGGCTCGTGCAGCAGTCAGGCTTTTCCCTGGGTAGCTGTGGGCCACATCCAGCATTTTCAGGTTTCCAGGGATATTAATAACTCCCCGTGCATCCTGCCAGGTGCAGGCTCCAGCTCTTAACCTCCTTTTAATCAGATGCGAGGCGTTGATTGCTCCTTAATGTGGCAGTCGGGTGCCTTTCCTGTCAACTTCCTCTGAGGGAAAAACCTCTCTGCTGAAATAATGGAGTTCCCTGGCTCCAGGATTCAGCTTTCTGGGGTCAATAGCAGCCACAAAATGTCACCCTCAGTGGGAATGTCACCTTGGTGCCCACTGTGAGCACAGAATCTCAGGATGGTTTGGGCTGGAAGGGACCTTTGATTTCCCCCTTCTGCCAGGGCAGGGACACCTTCCAGTGTCCCAGGCTGCTCCACCCTGGCCTTGGGCACTGCCAGGGATCCAGGGGCAGCCCCAGCTTCTCTGGGCACCCTGTGCCAGGGCCTGCCCACCCTCCCAGGGAACAATTCCTTCCCAATATCCCATCTGGCAGTGGGAAGCCACCCTGCCATGTCCTGGCACTCCATGCACTTGTCCAAAACCCCTTTGGGGAAACAGCTTTTACCAAACAGCATTTAAACACAAGGCAGATGGTTTTTTTCAGCCCTGATTCTCCTTCCTGACCCTCACTGTGCTCCCTTTCCCCCCTCAGAGCCGGGAGGAGGATGGGGCACGCCGAGGCGTTCTCGCGGCCGCTGAGCCGGAATGAGGTGGTGGGGCTGATCTTCCGCCTGACCATCTTCGGGGCTGTCACCTACTTCACCATCAAATGGATGGTGGATGCCATCGACCCCACCAGGAAGCAGAAGGTGGAGGCTCAGAAGCAGGTAGGATCCCATTCTGCTGTGTTTCCGTGGGATATTGAGGGATGTGCTGATGGGAAGCTGAGGTTTTTTAGTCACTCTTAGGGTTTAGGCTGTTGGTCTTTGCAGGGCTCGTGTCTTATAACACATTACAGTTTATAAGAAATGGCAATTTTATAACAAATGATAATTTCATAACAAGTTACAATTTCTAGCTTGAAGTGGTGGCAAAGCTGTTGGTCTGGGGGCTGCTCTTGGCTCTGATTCTCAGCAGGTCTGTGGGCCTGGTGTCTTCTCTGCTTTGGGCAACTTTGCTGAGCAGCAGCACCCTTAAGTCTTCAGTCTCTTGGTGGCTTTTGAAAACCTTGAGCAGAGATAACTTAATTCTCTTAAAAGAGAACTTGACAGCTCTGCATTTCTGGCAACTTCGTGGCAGAGACCTCTACCAGCAGTGAAAATGCCCTGGGAAGGGAAGGGAAAAAATGAAAAGCCTCGTTCCTGATCTTGAACTAGAATGGTCTGTGCTCTGGGAAAGCTTTAGGGGCCCTTCAGAACCAAAAGTTAAAGGTTTGCTTTGGAAATGTGGCAGGTTTTTTGGTTTGGTTTCTGACTGACAAGAATTTCACAAGTTTTGAGCAACCTAAGTCTGTGTTGGGTGGTTTTCCTTCTGTAATGAACTTTTTAGTTAAAAACCAGCTTTCCCAAGGGGTGCCAGTGCCTGCTGTTATCTGAGAAGCTGCACTGTCCCAAAACCATGTTGGATTTACTGCAAGTTTGAGTAGAAAGAGAAACTGAATTGTGCAAGTGTGTTGGCACAATGGCTGAGTCTTCCTTGTAAATTAGGGAAAGCCCACTGAATAGATATTAGACGCCGACCAGCTCCTGGGAATTTAAAAATACTTTATTCTCTCCTTGATTTGTGTAAAAATACATGAATCTCTCCAAGGGCTGTGGAGACTTGGGGGGCACACTCTGTGTGTTAAGGTTTGCTTTGGCTGTTCCTTAGGTCACAACAGAGGAGTTGTGGATTTGGGCACGTGAGGGCCCCAGCATTTGTTTGATGGGAACTGAGACATCTGACTTGGTTTCACTCAGGTGACAACAAAGTCATTGGGAAACAGCAGAACCTTCTTCTTGAAACAAGATTTCACCTCTTATGGAGAAGCTTTTCAAACCACAAAGAGCAGTTCTTTAAAAAAGCTGATTTTTGAGTGAGGCATTCAGTTTCTTTCCCTTGATTTCCTTGGTGTTTGGTTTCCCCCAGGCTGAGAAGCTGATGAAGCAGATAGGAGTGAAGAATGTCAAGCTGACTGAGTATGAGATGAGCATTGCTGCCCACCTGGTAGATCCACTCAGCATGCATGTAAGCAACTTCCCTGCTCCTCAGACCTCCAAAATTCACCTTTGGACTCTGGATTACATTATTTGCACTTCTGTGGAAATATTCCTGTGATTTCAAAGTGAAACTGAGCAGAATTTTTTAATCCCTTTTCTCTTTTATTTTCAAGGCAGTGCTTTGAAGCTGGTGGGTGTTTTCCCTTGGCAGGATGGATGCTGATCATTCCCAACACTGTTTTTTTCCCCTTGCAGGTTACGTGGAGTGATATTGCAGGCTTAGATGATGTCATCACAGATTTGAAAGACACTGTCATTCTGCCCATCAAGAAGAAATATTTGTTTGAGAATTCCAGGCTCTTGCAGCCCCCAAAAGGTAGGAAGGGAATGTGGTGGATTTATACCTTGGTATTTAAAAAAGAAAAGGTGCAGTTCCTCAGAAAGGGAAGAGGAAGTGTGTGTCTAGGTCAGAGTGCAAACATGAGGACCCAGGCCCTCAGATTTTCCCTCTTCTCCTGCTTTGGCAAAGAGGTTTTGTCCTATTAATGAAGCAGTAGCTGGATTTTGGTTGTGATGGTCCATTTTGGTGCACTAATCACAGAATCATGGAATGGTTTGGGTTGGAAGGGACCTCAAAGCCCATCCAATCCCACCCCTGCCACCCTGAAGGGCAGGGACACCTTCCACTGTCCCAATGTCCAGCCTGGCCCTGGACACTGCCAGGGATCCAGGGGCAGCCCCAGCTTCTGTGGGCACCCTGTGCCAGGGCCTGCCCACCCTGCCAGGGAACAATTCCTTCCCAATATCCCATCCAAACCTACTCTCTGTCAGCATGAAGCCATTCCCCCCCTGTCCTGGCACTCCAGGCCATTGTAATCCATGTATTCTGCATTTTTAACTGCCTAAATTGTCAATTTTATTGTCTTTACAACACCCTGTGTTGTCCTTTGGCAGAGCTGAGCTCTAACTCTGCTCTGCATATTTGACACCCCTAGAGTTTCCCATCATTCAACGAGACAGAAATCCTTCTTTTCCTCTGGAGATCCCTGGATTTTCTCTGGAGTTGGGTTGCACACTGTTGAGGCAGGTGGCATATTAATTTTTCACAGTAAAACAGAAGTTGGACTCTGCTGAAATCCTTTCAGCCATACTTGTTCTACATTACTGCAAAGAAGAAAAAAAAAGGAAAAAACCAGAATTTAAATTTAAACCTAGAATGTTGGACTAAACACCCAAGTTTATCTTTCCTGCTTTTTTCCCTGGAATATTGATTTCTGGAGCTCTCAATTGCTGTCTGGATGTGTGACCACCTCAGTCCTGTGTCCCAAGTGATGGAAAATGCAACACTTTGGTGGCTGGTTTAGTTTTTCCAGGCTGCTTTCTGTGTAAGTCACGAACTGAAGCTGCCTGGAAAATTACATGAATGCCATGATCTAATAAGCTGAAGGAAAAAATGATTTTTTAAATTTATCTTTTTGAAGCAGACTTTCCAGCTAGGGCAGCTCCCCAGTTTTATGAGTGGCTTGTGCTGTGTGTTTATAGGAAGTCACTGCTCCAGAGTAATGATGTTTGTGGGCATCACTCACATAAACAGAGAAAAAAACCTCAATAATTCCCTGTGTTTTGGGCTCTTCTGACTGAATGTCGCTCTTGAAATTGTTTTCTTTATAACTGTGTTAGAAAAACACTCCTGTGAATTCTTGCTCTGTGACAACTTTAAAAATAATACAAGATGTCATGTTTAATTGTGGGTAATTTGTTTCAAATGTCCATGGGGTCTGTTGTGTGATGGATTTTTCCTCTCCTCACTCCTCTGTGCTGAGTTTATTGGCAGGACTGAAAGGAGCTATGAACAAGGCTTGTCAGGTGCTGACAGGACATAAATAGGGGTTAATTTTATGTTCCCTTTCTAGTCCTGGGAATGGAACAAAATGGAAATCATGGAATGGTTTGGGTTGGAAGGGACCTCAGGGATGATGTTGCATCCCCTGGCACGGGCAGGGACAATAAACCAGTCACCTTTCAGATGTCTCCTCTCAGCTTCACCACTCCTGTCTCTGGCTATTCTGAGCTGGAATTTAATAGGGATCATCTCAAAACCTCTCATTTGATAGAATAATATTTCTTTGGTTCGGTTCCTTACCTTTTAAGACCTGGATCAAACACGAACTTGGACACCCCCAGGCCTGTCCTACCAAAGCATTAATATTGTGAATTTTCCAGGAGTCCTTCTCTACGGGCCCCCTGGATGTGGGAAAACCCTGATTGCCAAAGCCACGGCCAAGGAAGCTGGGTGCAGGTTCATCAACCTGCAGCCCTCCACGCTGACAGATAAATGGTATGGAGAATCCCAGAAACTGGCTGCTGCTGTCTTCTCCCTGGCTGTAAAGCTCCAGCCATCCATCATTTTTATTGATGAAATAGGTAAAAATCTCTTTTTTTTTATTGGTAGCTGTAGCAGAGTGACATTGAACTGTAGGTTCAGTGATGGATGGATCTGCTGTCATCTTTTCCTTAAAAATGGCTTAGCAAGAGAAATAGGATTGTAAAGGAATGGTGGCACATTAGGAAAAACAATGGGTTTTTTTTCCTGGTGATAATGGAGGAATTTACAAGTAAAACAAGTTTCTACTTATTTTTGGTTCACGAGAAAGCCCAGCAGCAAATCCACTTCAGTGCTTCTGCTGTCAGGGCACGTCCTGGGAAATAAAATAGTTTCAGGGGAGCTCTGGAATAGTTGTTTCAAAAGGCTGAAGAATAGGAGAGGAGGCTGCTCTCCATGAATTCAGGAAGGTGGAAATTTGGAGCACAAGATGTGGGGCAATCTCCTGGGATGGGTGCACTCTTGTGTGGTGTCCTTCAAAAGGGGGGCTTAGGAAAGGGGGAGGTTCCACTTTGCTGCTTTCACCCTTTTGTTTGCTGACACTGGTGATAAAAAATGCATTTGTAAGAGAAGAGAGCAGCCCAGGTGTGCATTCCCCTGAGGAACTGGGCTGGCAGCGAGTGCTTCCCTCCCGTGGCACAGATTCCTTCCTGCGGAACCGATCGAGCACCGACCACGAGGCCACAGCCATGATGAAAGCCCAGTTCATGAGCCTGTGGGATGGGCTGGACACTGACTACAACTGCCAGGTGAGTCCTTGGGATGCTGGGAGAAGGGCTGGCATTCCCTCAGCTGGGATATTGTGCCTGGAGCTGCTTGGGAGCAGGGGCAGAGTGCGGGGGGCGGGGATTGCCAAAGGGTTTTTACCTGTCAGGGATTCCCAGCACTTCATGGCAATGAGGGGAGCTGTATCCACAGATCTGAGAAGATTGGCTTTGTGCTTATTTTAGTTTTAATCAAGAAGTGGCATTTTCAGATGAGATGGGATGGGCTTTAAGGTCCCTCCCATCCCAAACCATTCTGGGATTCTAAATGACTTGAATGTAGCAGAAAGTCTGCATGTCCTGGTTCTGAACTGTCACCTGGGATGATCTTAAAGCCTTAAACAGGATGTTTATTCTCTAAGTTGAAGATTTTCAGCCCTTTTAAGGTGTATTTTTCCATAAATGGCCAATGCACTGACATCCAATAGTTCTTGCTATATAGAATCTGCTTTTCCTCCTCTCCCAAGCTTGTGCTAAAGATGTTTTCCTGCTTATTTTTCCCAAAATGAGTAGAAGACAGTGTGTGTTGAAGAGGTTTAAAGCTTCCCATTAGAAAAAAGCCAGGAAACTGGATACTGGTATCCTCTCCCAGGCACAGTGTATTACCTTCTTTCCCAATACACTGACAATTCCTTGGAGCAAATGAAATTACTCATTCCCTGCAGTGAGAAAAGTTGGGCTCTCTCGAGTTCAGCAACGTTTGGCTTTTGTAAGAAAAACAAGAATCCCAAATGCTTGGAGGAAAATTGTAAGGAAGTATTGAGGTGGATGTGTCGATTCCACCTGGAAGCCACGCTCAGCTGTGGGGGCTAAACCTGCTGAGGATGGACCTGGAGTGTGGCGGGAACTCGGGGCAGGTGAAGAATGTGCCTTTTGGCTGAAAATAATGCCGAGAGAAGCGTGGAGGATCCCGGAGCCAGCAATCCCAGTGCCTCTAGGTGGCAGGGTGGCTCTGCCGGGCCACCAGCCCCGCTGGCCAGTTCCTGGAGCTGCTGGGCCCGGCCCAAAGGCAGGAGCACGGCAGGAAAGCCCCTGGAGCCCAGATTAATCACCCTGCCGTTTTTCACTCTCCTGGCTGGCTGTTTACCGTGTACACAGCTTAGAGTAACAAATGGGGAAACAAGGCTGCTGTGAATGGGGAGCAAATTTGTTCTGGAATTAAGAGCTGGAGGAGGTAAACACTGTCTGGTGTTGGGCTTGGCTTGGGCACCTTTAACCCACTGCTGCCCAGTGCACCTGGAGGACAATGCTTTGTTGAATGTTTAAAAAAATAAAAGCACCATTGGGGTGCATGTGACAGCTGCCAAGTGAGCCCATGGCCTTGGTGGTCTCCTGGAAGGTGTCCCTGCCCATGAAGGGCTTGGAACAAGGTGACCTTTAAGGTCTTCTCCAATCCAAACCTTCTGTGATTCTTTTTTCAGCACAGGACAAAACCACCACGTTTTTAAATACCTTCCTGAAACATCTCCTTTTGAATTCCACCAGGAACTAAAAGTGACATCACAAGCAGAAGTTTGAAGTTCCTTCTTAGGGTTTGAACTTTCAAGTTGGGCTCGTGTAGCAATCTCCCCCCAGGTGGTATTTGTGGCACCAGGGCTCTTTCCAGCTGCCCTTGCTTCCTTCACTGCCAGGAAACCTTTATGTAACTTCTTCAAATGTCAGTGCTGTTGATAAAGTGGGGGAGATGCCGTGGCTGCTGTTGACATTCCCAGCCTGTGGATGTTCCCCAGCCCTGCTTTCAGTGGTGTCTGTTGGTGTCACTCAGGTGATTGTGATGGGAGCCACCAACCGGCCCCAGGACCTGGACTCTGCCATCATGAGGAGGATGCCCACCCGCTTCCACATCAACCAGCCCGTGAGTCCTGCCTGCCCTGCCCCCCAGCCAGGCATCCCACAGCTCTGGGGGTTTTCTCCCAGGAAATGCTGCATTCTGCTGAAGGGACTGAAAGCCCTGGGGTGTCACAAGGGTTCATCTTTGTCCTCTGATAACTTCGGTCTCTTCTGTTTCAGGCTCTGAAGCAAAGAGAGGCGATCCTGAAGCTGATTCTGAAGAATGAAAATGTGAGTATTTCCTGTTAGTGGCTCAGGGCTGCAGCTCTGGCCTTGCAGAACGTGTGGTTTGTAATTGCAGTGAGGCTGAGATGATCTGCCAGGGCATTTCTGGTGAGAACTTGGGAATCTTTTGTGGGTTTAGGTGTGGTCTCACATTAAAGCCCTGCAGTTGGCTCCTTTGTGAGCAGCAGCCTTGGCTTGTGTGGTGAATCACCCCTCAGAGCAGAATGACTCCTCTCTCTCCATTTGCTTGTTCTGTTACAAGAGAAGAGATTTCTCTCTAAAAAAGGTGAAGGTGAATCATGTTTAGATCAGGGAAGGAAATTCCAAGCCCTCATGAAGCAGGGAGAAGATTCTGACTCTTTAACTCCTTCTTGGCTCAAGTCAGGCAAGGAGGAATGACTTTTTTTGACAGTGCTGCTTTTGATCCATAATTCCAATTTCCTTCAGAGGAGAGGGCAAGGAGCAGGTGTGAGCACACCTGGAGGTGTTTGTGGCAGGATATGGGATCCCTGTCATCAGAGCTTCCTCCCAAATTTAGTCAGCAGCTCTAATTGCCTTCAAGTTAATGTTGCAAAATATCTCTAGGCTGAGCTCCAACCTAATAAATATCATTTATTAGTAAAACCAACTTACATTTTTTTGAAGAGGCAGCTCACCAGCATCTGGCAGGGAACCACAGCCACACAAGTAAGTTTTTCAGGGAGATTAAAAAACCAGCCTGTATTTTTTATCCCACAGGAGGGGGAATTGGATCTCTCAAGCCCAGGGGAAATTCTGCCCTCCCTTTTCCCTGCCTGACTTAAACCATGGAATAGTTGCCCTCTTGGAAGAAGTCATCCCAGAATTTCAGCCTTTTGTTAGTCTGGCTTGGCTTTAACTTTTTGAAAAGGACATACTGATGCACATGGTGAGAAAGGAATCAGAAATTCCATAAAAAGGTAGAATAAACCTGGGGTCTTAGCTAGCAAGGGTTCAGCCTGACCCAGTGCACTGAGTTAGACACATTATTTTGCCTCAGTTTGGGGCTGTGCAAAGCAGGAACAGGTGTTCAGACAACAGAGTTCTGAGAAACTTGTGTGGGCACCTGGGAAAAGTGGTCACTATTCCTGGCATCCAGTTTTTGCCAGGTAGATCCGTGCGGGAGCGTGGTTAGTACAGAACACACCAATGGGATGGTTGGGGTTTGGGTGGGGTTTTTAACCAGTGGCAGAGTTTGATGAGCTGAAACATCAGTTTCCTGTAATGGTGTGAACCACTTGGAGGTTCAAAGGGTAAGGGAAGGAGGTTCAAAGAGTAAGGGAATAACTTTGCTCCTGAAAAATGTTGAATGAAGGGATCTCAGAGTAGATAAAAACTCTTGGAGGTGGCTGTTGCTCATTGTGGTGACCAAAGCCAGGAGTGTCCATGGCCTGACCTGAGGTGCCCCACAGGTGGACAGCCAGGTGGACCTGCTGCAGGTGGCCAAGGAGACCGATGGCTTCTCAGGCAGTGACCTGAAGGAGATGTGCCGGGACGCGGCGCTGCTCTGCGTGCGGGAGTACGTCAACAACGCCTGCGAGGAGGACGTGTACGTGGGGCCCTGCTGCACACACAGCTGTTCCTGTGCTCCTGACTGCACTTGGGAATGGGTGGAGGGTCACACCGAGCAGCAGTGTCCCATTTTCCTGCCCAATTGCCACTATACATAAGCCCCCCCCTACACACAACTCTGTCACTGTTATTCCTTTTGGCTCCAAAAATGAGAGTGGTTGTTCCACGGTCCCCAAGCTGGAGGTGGCCTGAGCCAGCAAGTCCTGCTGCTGCACTGGATAGGGCCAGGCTTCAGTGCTGGTGACATGGTGCTGGGACATCCCTCTGGTATCTGCCATGCCTGCAGCCATCCCTGGCTGCATTAAGGGGCTGGAGCGTGTCCAGGGAAGAAAACGGAGCTGGGGAAGGGGCTGGAGCCCCAGGAGAGGCTGAGGGAGCTGGGAAAGGGGCTGAGCCCGGAGAAAAGGAGGCTCAGGGGGGACCTTGTGGCTCTGCACAAGTCCCTGACAGGAGGGGGCAGCCAGGGGGGGTCGGGCTGTGCTGCCAGGGAACAGGGACAGGACAAGGGGAAAGGGCCTCAAGCTGTGCCAGGGGAGGCTCAGCTTGGACAGCAGCAGGAATTTCTCCATGGAAAGGCTGCTCAGGCCTTGGCAGGGGCTGCCCAGGGAGCTTTGCAGTGCCCATCCCTGCAGGTGTCCAAGGAAGGGCTGGCCGTGGCACTCAGTGCTCTGGGCTGGGGACAAGGTGGGCATCGGGCACAGCTGGGACTTCATGGGCTGGGAGGGATTTTCCAGACTCAGGGGTTCTGTGATTCCAGCAATGCTGGATCCGTGTCAGAGCTGCTGTTTGCAGGGATGGCCACTGGCTGTTGGCACCGCTGTCACACAGCCCCTGGAGCCTCACCTGGCTGTCCCTCTCCCTTCCCCAGGCACGATGAAGATGAGATCCGGCCCATGCAGCAGCAGGATCTCCGCAGGGCCATCGCCAAGATGAGGAATTCCAAGGACGTCTCCATGGAGAACCTGCACATGGGGATCGTGTTTGATTAAGACAAGAGTGTGTTTGCAGTTCCTGATGTGATTTAGTTTGACTTCTGTAATCAGTTAGCAAAACCAATGTCAGGGGGCGGGAGTGGGGGTGGCAAAGGGAGTTCTGTTCCTGGAATCGTTTTTATACAACAACCTCTAAGTTATTGCAATTCCGACTGGAAGTGGAAGCACAGATCATGAGTGGAACAATTCAGCCCAGACCAAGAGCGAGTGCCTGTGTGTTGTCCCCAGGGATCCTTGGAGCCTTCCAGCAGGAGTGGGGGGTCCTGGGGCCAGGGGGCAGGACCTGGCATGGGCTGTGTGTGTACAGATGGGTGTGTGAGTGCAGGACCTGTACATAGCCACACTTTTTTTTATATATAGACATAATCTGTAGATAACTTGAGTATGGAAAATCTTTTCTACTTCCTGAAACCAAATCAGAAGCTGTCTAGGGGAAAGATTCCTCAATACTCAGTTCACTTCTACCTTTTAGCAGCAAATGCCAGGATAGAAACTGCTTCTAGAACAAAGCAACATTTGAAATGCTACTGATTTTTCTTCCACATGACCACTTGAAATCTGGTGCCATTTAGTCAAGATAGTAAACTACTCTGTAAGAATGTTTGAATACTTTTAATTTTTTTATGAATTTTGCTTTTGGAGGCTTTTTAAATGAAGGCTGATTTTATTTTTGGTTTCCCCTTGCTGTGAGCAGTTAGAGTAGAATCCCACCTGCTCTTTCCTAAAGCCCCACATCCTCTGAGCTCTCTGAAGCCTGAGCTGTTTGAGCTTTCTGAGCTCCTGTGCACTGCCCCAAGGACTTGCTGCTCCCTCGGTCTCTGCAGGCCCCACTGTGGCACCATCCCCTGAAGTGTCACAGTCCTGAGGCACGGGGGGGACACTGTGTGATGTTTGACTCTGTCCCATGCTCAGATCTGTGAATTTAAAGAGGAGGGAATGGGTTTTGGGCTTACTGATGTGGTTTAGCAACGTGCTGTCCTTGCTGGTGCCAGTTCTGCTGAGTTCTTGTAACGTTCTGTCGCGATAAAGGCCGAGGGTTACAAATGTGAGTGGCCAAAATGTTTTTTTAGTGAAGTTGTTGTTAGAGAGAGTTAAGAACTGGAGGGTTTTTTTTCATATAATGCTATGGATTGTGCACTAATTGACCACAAATCTGTAAAGGGAATTGTTCCAAGCCCAGGGGTGGGACGCTGTGTCACAGCTCTGCTGCCTGTGAGGGGAGGGAAGCACTGGAGGCAGAGAATGATGTAAAACCAAATGCACTGCAAAGGAAAATAAAGTGAAATAAGGAGGGCTGGAGCCCTGCCGTGACACGGTGTCAGAGGCTGGTGACAGTGTCCCTCGAGCTCAGCCTGCTCCCTGCTGTCCTGGAGTGCTGGCTCAGTGATGCAGCATGGCTGAGTTTGTCCCAATTTAATCTTAAAACCAAATGGGAGGGAGAGGTTAAAAATAATTGAGTAATTGCTTTGACTTCTTCCCTGTCTCACAAAGCAACGGGAGATGAACAGTGGTCTAACACAAGGGTGCAGGAATTCAGGCACAGCAGGAACGCTGGGCTATGGAAACGGGAGAAGTCTGGGATATGGAATGTTCATCTCACAAGACACTTCAGTGCTGGGGCTGAGGGCAGTGCTGGCTCTGGGTGAGCCTGGGATCCAGGAATGAGTCCAGAGGAGGCACCAGGATGAGCAGAGGGATGGAGCAGCTCTGCTGGGAGGAAAGGCTGGGAGAGCTGGGATTGTTCAGCCTGGAGAGGAGAAGCTTTGGGAAGACCAAATTGTGGCCTTCCAGGGCCTGAAGTAGCTGACAGGAAAGACGGAGGAGAGACTTGTGATAATGGATGGAGTAGCAGGACACAGGGAATGGTTTCCCACTGCCAGAGGGCAGGGATAGAGGGGGTATTGGGCAGGAATTGTTCCCTGGGAGGGGGGGCAGGACCTGGCACAGGGTGCCCAGAGAAGCTGTGGCTGCCCCTGGATCCCTGGCAGTGCCCAAGGCCAGGCTGGACATTGGGGCTTGGAGCAGCCTGGGACAGTGGAAGGTGTCCCTGCCCATGGCAGGGGTGGAATGGGATGGGCTTTGAGGTCCCTTCCAACCCAAACCAGTCTGAGATTCCATGAGTAACCTCTAACTTGCCATTAGTGCCACTTCCTGGGATCCCAGGGAAGTCTGGAATGCCGCCGGTGCCGGGGCAGTTCTCGGGCTGCTGCGTGAGTTCAGTGCCCGCTCCCACCCTGCTGCTCTCCCCGAGCCTCCCGGGGGCTGCTCCACCTGAGAAACACCAGCCTGGGAAGCTCCTCCTTCACCTCCTGCCTTTTTTCAGGCTGCTTTCTGCTCGGTAAAGCCGCAGCGCAGGCAGGTCTTAATTGGCTTTAACTGAGTGTGAGGTGTGTCCTCAGGGGGGGTTTAATGTCACACCGAGGGAGGGCAGGGAGCAGGAACAGCCCGGGGGCAGCCCCTGGCTCGGATCTGCCTGAGCTCGGATCTCCTGCCTGCGTCTCCAAAATCCCGGCTCCGGGCGCTGCTGGCCGGAGCTGCCTTTCCCTGCTGCCCATCACTCGTCAGGGACTGACTGAAGAGGCACAAAGAGTAATTTCTGATTGCTCCTGGGGGCACTTACTGCAGCTGGAGTGCAATTTCCAGTTCTCGGGAACTCCTCCGTACTTGTCTACTCTTGCTGCTGCTGCTGTGGGAGTCCTCGTCAAAGCACAAACCCTCTGGCAGCTTCCTCGAAAGGCTGGGGAAAGCCGTGCCTTGGAATGTGGCTGCTTCAATTCCGCGGCTCGGTCCAATCCTCAGCATCCGATCCTGCCTCTCTGAAGGGGGGAAGAGCTCGATCCCTCTCCCGCAGCTCCAGAGCCAGCTCATCAAGCCGAGGCTGAGCGAGTCTCCAGCAAAGCTCCACCCAAAAATCACCAAGTGAGAGCTACTTGCACGTATAAATATTTATTTGTACTAAAAGTGAGTGTTTCATAGCAGAGTATCGAGCTCAGAATATATTAAATCATGAGATGCATCAGTTGAGGTACAAATTCCAGTCTCATGTCTTTAATAAATAGGCTATAAACCCCCCAGTCCACGGGTTTTAATCAGAGGTAATCAGGACACTACACTGGTTTAAAATGATAATACAACATCTGTGTTTTGCTGTGACCACCAGGATTTAGTGACGGGGGGGAATTCAACACTGGATTATTTTATGATGAGCAGCAGTTTCACTCCTTAAAAATCCTAAATGGGAATATTGCTTTTGGCTCCCAGGTCCCTGCCAGAGGGCCTGAGGTGGATGAGGCTGGTGCTGGTGCCCTGTCAGCTCCCACAGAGGCTGCAGCATTTGCCTTGGGGTAAAACACAGCTTTGCTTCAAATACTTCCCAAAAATGACTTTAAAAACCACCCCAAAAGCCCTCTTGCAAGGATGTTTTCCAGTCCCAGATGAGAGCTTGGATGCTGTGCCCTGGCCACAGCAGAGCAGGTCGGAGCTCGCAGTGTCTTGTGGCACAAGTGGGAGCAGGTTGGTTTTGCTGAGCATGGATCCATCTGGAATTAAAATCGGAGCACAGGAAGAGAGGAACGCTGATTCCCGTTCATCGGGAACACATCCCGACGGCTCCCGGGGCAGCTGCTAAAGAAGGCCAGGTGCAAAAATCACGGAGTGAGGCCGCTCTGTAATTACCACGTGCTTGGCTGTTTTTCTCCGCTGAAAGGCGTCCCTGGAAGCCCCGCTGGGCACGGACAGAGCCCGAGGCACGGGCGGGTGGCCCCGGGCTCCGGGAGTGCCCGGGGAAGCTCCGCTGTTGTGTCACTGCTCCGTCCCCTCGGAGGCCACCGCAGGAGCTTCGAGTCAGCGGAAAAGCCTCAGGCACGGCACAGGCAAAGTCCATGTCGGGATGAGGGTGGGGAAGGAGATAAAGTCTGGGGTAACTTTCCACAGCCAGAGCTGGGAGCAGCACCGGGCTCTGGGCTCAGCACCAGCACCCACAGGGCTGGGGGAGCCCAGGGGCTTTCCTGCCATCCTCTGGCTGTCCCCAGCAGCCCCATCCTGCAGACACGAAGTAAATCAGGTCACCTTCACCCACACAGGTGTGGATGAAGGCAGGAGCTTCACCCTCCTCTCAGCTGGTTCCCCAGACCCACCTCACGCTGTGTCTTTGCTGTTTTGCCTTGGATTTGCCTTTGGGATGGGAGCAGTGTGGGCACAGGGAAGGGGGAGGACACCTGGGAGCACAGAGACAGCATCCCTGACTTTTCCTTGCTGCCCAGAGCTTCCTCAGGGATCTCAGGGCTTTATGGTGGCTCCCAGGACAGGTTCCCCTGCTGGGCTGTGAGTGCAGGGATCACCATGGCACAGCCTCCCAGACAGCTGAACTTGGAGCAACAGGAATGCTCAGCCTGGGATTTGTTTGACCAAAGAGGTCAAGCAGGAGGAAGGAAGCAGTGAGGAATTGGCTCAGCCACAAGGAACTGGTGGTGGTCACAGCTGATCTTAAAAAATCCTTTTTAAAAAAGGGCATTAAAAAGATTCTGCTGTCAATTAGCAAAAATGGTCTAAGGCACAACGTGGAAAGGCACTCCTTCATTTCTGCTCCAGGCAGGGCACAGGCAAGGGTTATCCTGGTCCCAGCCCCCCCTCTGCACTGGGAGCTGCTGCATGGCCCTGGCAGCACCACAACGATCCCAGAGGCACATCCTGGAATGAAGGGCCCGCTCCCCATCCCTTCCAGCTCCATGGGGACACTCCCAGCAGCTGTAGGGGGAGGAGGATCAGGCTCAAACTATTTCTGATTGCTAAAAACCACTCTGACGCAGGTAGGAAAATCCCAGGGTCAGAGCACTGGAAATGCCAAGTGATCTGTGTCACAGGGAATCAATCGATCATTGCTCACTCTTAATACAGGTATTTCTAGGGAGGAGAAGGAGGAGGAGGAGGAATTAATTCTTTTTTTCCAGTGACTGGTAGTAGGCAGTGAGGACTTTCCAGGCTTTGGGGGCCATGAAGCCGTCTGGGGGGTTCTCCCCTTCCCGAGCGAGCTTCCTCATGCGTGTTCCTGAGATGAAGTCAAAATCATCGTGCCTGTGGGAAACAGAGAGAGGTGACATCAGCACAGCTGGCCCGAGTCACCCCCGAGGGCTCCTCATCCCAGAGGAGCTGGAGTGTCCATAACACTCCCCAGCTGTGGGAGGTCATGTTTCAAGTACCACTCAGCCCCCAGCCTGTGCTGCTTTTCCTCCCCGGTGGCATCTTTAGTTTCATGTGACACATGGGAGCAGCTCTTGGAGGGGAACACAGGTGGCTTTCCCCATTCCTCTCCTTGGGAGGAACGTGGCTTTTCCCTCTCCCCTGGAAAGCAGCGAGCCCGAGGCACCCACAAACCCCACATTCTGACGAGACCACGACATTGCTGCCACGTTACCTTTTGGGGTCGTAGAAATCCATGGCTCTTTTGACCTTGTTGTAGGCAGCCACCCGGAAGGGCAGGATCTCCACGGAGGTGAGGCCGGGGGCCATGCTCAGCACCTTCCCCCCGTGCGTGGGCTCGTACAGGTCCTGCTTGGTGTCGGGGTGCGGCATTCCCGCCGGGTCGCGCCCCACGATGTAGAAGTTGGCCCCCGCCACCATCCGGGCTCGGCAGTGCCACTGCACCTGCAGGGAGGGACACAGGGATTGAGGGCTGGGGGAAAGGGAGGCCCTGGGGATGCACAGGCAGGGTGTGGGGATTGGGCTGGGTCTGATCTGGCGGCAAACTGAGGTCAAGGTTTGAATTTTAAACGTGCGCACACAAGGGGAGGTTCAGCATCTGCCCCTTTCATCCCACTGATTTAGGGACAAAAGGGAAACCCCTGGGGGAAACAAATGAATGTCCCTGCCTGCCAGAGAAAGGTGAAGCCTGTTTCTATCCCTTCTCCCCAGCCCTCCACAGCCCAGGAGAGGATGGAAGCTGACTGAGCCACGCTCTGTGGGGAGATGCTTGCAGCAGCAAGCGCAGGCAAACCATGCAGGGAGCCAAGAGCAAGGACACAGCTCCAGTTCCCTTCCCGGGGCTTTCCAGAGCTGCACAGGCAGGCTGGCAGCACAATCCCATGGACAGGCTTCCTGCCTCGCCCTGCTGAGCAGCCAAGGGCTGTGTTACCTCCGTGGGGCCGGCGTAGAGCATGGGAGAGGGGAAGATGGCCACGATGGTGGACTTGGGGTCCAGGACTTGCTCCTCCAGCACAGCCGCGTGCTGCTTCATGCGCCACTCCAGGGGGACATCGTCATCCTTGGTCCACCCCCCCAGGGGGTGCAGCAGGAGCACGGGGTTCTTGTAGCCCCTCTCCAGGAGCTGGCGCCGCGTGTCCTGCATCAGCAGGGCGTGCCCGTTGTGCACGGGGTTGCGCAGCTGGAACGCGAACACGGCGTCTGCAAGGGCAAGAGCAGGGGCTCACAGGCCTCATTCCCACACTCTGAGCTTCCACGTGGTCATGAGAGTCCTGTGTGTGCTCTGTCTCCACATGAGTGAGGCCCTGAACACCTCAGCTGAGTGTTTCACACACACACACATCGCCCTGCCAAGGTTATTTTCACTGCACTCCCTTCCTTTTGGGCTGATTTCAGTCCTATCAGCTCTCCTACAATGCTTGTGCACAGCACTGGGCACCTTCACTGATGTCATAAGTGATCTGTCACCTCCCTGAGCTCAGTGGCACCTTCAGGAGGGTCAGCGCTCTTTCCCCAAAGCCAGGATGGGTATCTGACCCTTGTGAGCCTGCTGGGACCACATTGGATGGGCTTGGAGCACCCTGGGAACGTGGAAGGTGTCCCAGGAACAAGTCAGGGATCACACCAAGGCCTGGTGCCAGGTGGGGCCTCTCACTGGTGCAACCCAGGGCACTCACCAGCGTTCATTTCCCTGAACTTCTTCTTGAGATCCAGCGGGGTCAGGCGGTACTGGTCCAGCCCATCATTCCACTTGATCTTCTCCAGGACCTGGAGGTCTCCACCAACCAGCCAGTCTCCACTCTCCATCACCATCTGGGAATTACACACACCTTCAGTACAAAGGGGGCAGCACACTCCTCCTTCTCCCTCTCCTTTGAAAAGTGAGAGGCTCAGCCCCATTGTAGGATGACCTTCCCTTCTCTCAGGTAGAAAACATCATGACAGCAACCACATGAACTGAGTGCCATGGGCAGCAAAACCTCATCCAGTGGGGCAGCAGCCACCCAGTCCCCACCCAGCTGCTCCCCTCTAGCAGCCAGCAGCCTAAAGGAAGGCACAAGACCTTCCTCCACCTCCCTCTTTGCTCTCTCCTCCTAAGAACATGTAGGAGGAATGAGCCTTTTGCAAGGTGCACACGTGCTGCTGGTTAATTAAATGAGGCATTTTTAAGGGAGGGGAAAGAACTGACACAGCTGCAGGCTTTTTAAGCAGAAAGCTCGAGTCACTGTGTGGGGCTGAGAGTTCTCCTGTTCCGAGGGATGATGCTCCACAGACTAAGTGGGAAGAGAGGAGCTGTAAAAACACAACAACCCTGTTGGCTGCCTGTAAGGAAAAGCCAAAAAATTCATTCCTGCCTGCTCAGGATGGGATGGCTCCCAGCAAGGAGCTGGGCTGGAAGCACAGACAGGAAACGCATCGCCCTCAAAACCATGGAAAAATTCACTTCTGCAGCCCCTGCCCGCGCTTCCCGCGGCAGGGAGGGGCCGGACGCACCTGGATGTGCGGGTGGCGGGGGCAGGTGGTGCCCCAGACGCGGGCGCAGCGCTCCTCCTTCCTGTGCGGGAAGAACTCGGGGCTGCGCAGCACCGCGACCCGGCGGCCCTGGAAGCTGAGCGCCAGCGCCGCGCTGCCCTCCAGCCGCTGCTTGTCCTCCGCCGACAGCGGCAGCACGATGGGGATGCTCAGGTTCACCACGCCGTCTGCCGAGAGAGAGCGAGAGGAGTTCAGCACCCCCCAGCCGCTGTTCGTCCTGCGGGGACAGCGGCAGCACCGCGGGGATGCTCAGGGTCACAGCCCTTGACGGGGAGGGGTTTAACACCCTCCAGGCGCTGATTGTCCTGCGCGGACCAGAATTTTAACCAGGAGCGCGGTAATCAGAGGTTTTCGTGGGAATTCAGTCACTGCAGCAGCTTTCTCTGCGCTGCTAATAAATAGTGATGTCAGCGGAGTGTAAAAGCTCCTTAGCTTAGGGCCAGAGATGTCTCCAAGGCACCCGGAGCATCTCACCAGTTCCTGCACTCTCCCCTTTCCCTGGTTTTTCTCTGTTAGCTGCTTGTGAAGTGGAAAAATTTAGATATGCCTGCAAAATGCCGCTCTGGGTAATTGAAAAATTTCAATGTGCTTGGAAAACGCCTTCTCCTCCAGGAGAGCCACCTCCTCCATGGAGATGGCTCCAGGGTGGTGTTCCCTGGAGCACCCCATTCCCTGCACACCTCCTGGGCTGCCTCTCCCAACAGGGAGAGCACCACCACACTCAGTTTTAATTTGGGTTTTTTTCTGGCTGTTTCTGTGCTGCTACTCCTCCTCCTTTACATCTCTGCACTGCCCGGGTTTAAACTTTTCTTTGGTGCTGTCCCTAGAGAGCTTGAAATCATGTTGGTTTTAACCCAACTCTCCCAATATCCCAGCATTCCACTAAGGTTCTCCCATTTCTCCTTGGATATTCTGATGTAAATACAGGAGAATCAGTCTCTTCCATGGGTTTCCAGTCACAAACAAATCACTGATTCAATTTGTTCTGATCTGACCAAAATCAGTTTGGACCCTTGAGAGTATTAATTTGAGGATTTTGACTATGATATAGATTTTTGCTTTAATTTTTATTAAAATATTTGCATTTACTTTAAATTCACGAGTGGGTATCATTCATCTGCCAGGCAGCAATTTTCATGAATAATCATAATTATATTCACATGGGATCCAATCAATATCAATTGCATACATTTAAATCACATTAATAATGATCAGTCAATGAAGCCAACGCAGGAAAAAAAAAAGGTGGATTATGAAACCAACAAATGCTGCTGAAAGCGAGGATCTTCAGGCTTCATTTCCAAATGCAGGATGGAGAGGTAACAAAAGATCACTGCAGTGCAGGTAATTACACAATTACACAACTGGGATCTTTGTGCAGACTGGTCCCTAGGACATGGGGTGTGCCGGGCCACGTCATAACTGCCTGGATCATAAACGGGCCATGGCTGTAATAATTTCATAATAATTTCAACCTTTTTTTTTTTTTTTTTTTGGTAAATATCAAAAAATTACAGCCCAAAAAGAATCTCAATGGAGGTAATTTGTGCAGAGCCTGAGAACAGCTCCATACATACCAGTTACTGAGCGCCTCTTCCCTGGGAGAACACAAACATATTTAAGATAATTAATGCTCAGGGGTACGTTACAGAAACCATTTCAAGACTCAAAGCATTTTAAAAGCTCCTGCTGGTGTGGCCATGGCCCTGCACGGTGCCACCACAGCCTCACACTGAGTGTGGTCTGACACCTCCACTGTCACTGTCACTGTCACCCTTCCGGACAGTCACGGGTCGCTGGTGCATTCCTGCAGATCCACCCCCTCCAAGGTGGCCCTGCACAAAGCACATCACTCACCTGCTGGGGCAGCCAGCAGCAATTCACTGCAGAGCACTGGCCTAAACAAATGCCCCCAAAAAATCCTGGGAGCTGCCCAAACCATCTCCCACCCCAGGGCACAAGGGCTGTGCCGGTGGCTCTGGGAAAAGCAGGCTCAAGCCTCTCCCTGGCAGTGCCACACCCCAGCCTCAGCACCACGAGGTGCAACCCTCCACCACTTCCCAACGCTTATCCAAGAGCACCTGGTGTTCTCCTTCCCACTCAGCTGTCACCCTGAGGGCCTGACCACACAGATGCTGAGTTTGGAGATGCCCCTGGAGACAGGCTGCACCAGGGACTGATGCTGCTGCCCTCTGCTGCACAGACCTAATTCCCCTGCAAAGCTGCTCTCCTGGCCTTTGCTCCTGCTCCCTACAGAGCTCCCCAAGCCCTGAACATCTGCCCACAGAGCTCAGGGGAGCTGTGCTCAGGGATGTTGGCGGGTTTGGGGGAGCACCCCAAAACCAGAGCTGCTCTGGGATGAGCTCCGGCACAAAGTACGGGGCTCTGGAGCAACGTGGCCATCCCAGGGCGCTCTGCGACCTGGCCAGGCACAACAGGCAGCTCAAAGACCATGGAGGAGGCTCTGATAACAGGGCCATGTGCTCCTGAGCACTGTTTGCACACTGGGCAGGAGGTGAAAGGCTACGGCGTGTCTGGGAGCAGAGCCCCCACACAGACACTCCTGCAGTGCAACGTGAGCAGTCCTGAGCTTTGCCTCTGCTGCGAGGTGCCCAAATCTGAGCAACAGCAGCAAATCACTGCCCTGTGGGACCACGGGATCTTCTAGAAGGCAGGCGAGACTCAAAGGGATTTGCTGTCCCAGATCCCTGAGGGCAGAGATCACTGCCAGGTCTACAAACCCCAATGTGAGCACCCCATGTGCAGGTGAAGTCACAGCAACAGCATCCACAGCTGAGAAATGGGGTGGAAACAACTGTGCCCCAGTCTCAGCTGTGGATGGTCATCACCTGAGCCCTTTTTGCCTTTTCCAGAGATGAAGCACCTCTAACAGGCTCCTGATACATGGAGAAATTTGATTTACTTCAAGCTCCCACGTTGGAGAAGCAGGGAAATGGGATGGGGGGCAAAACCAGTCTGCTCCTGTTTCCAAGAAGTAGCTGCTTTCTCCTGCCACCTCCAGCTCAGCCTGGCAGCCCCCCTGCTTCCTTGGCTTTGGGTTTGCATCTGTATTTGCCCTGGTACAGCCCAGCATGACAAGAGCCACCCAAGGTTTGAGATGACATCTTGCACCATGCGAGATGTCAGAGCTGTGAGCCAGGGCTGTGGCCTCAGCACGGTGACCTTGGCCACCTCCAGGAGCCCTGGTGGGTGCCACAGGGCAGGACAGGAGGACACAGGGGATGATCCATACCGTTGAGCAGGGTGCCAAAGTGCAGCACTTGCAGGTACTCCTTCTCCCGCATGAATCCCGTCAGAGGAGTGGCCCAGCCCTCGCTCAGCACCTGCACCCACTGCAGATCCAGCTGCAAAGCAAACCCCCAGGGGTCACACTCCTGGCACACTCCTGTCACCACGTCACGCTCAGGGACATGCTGCTTTTCCTTCCTCTCTGCTGTAACAGCATTTTCATTTTGTTTTGCTTCAAACACACGACATTCATAAGGGGGAGAAAGACATGGGGGATGGAGCTCAGGGTTTTTTAAGCCAGACTTACACACTTTCATAGCACAGCTTAGAACCCCAGAATGGTTTGGGCTGGAAAGAACCCCAAAGCCCACCCAGTCCCACCCCCTGCCATGGGCAGGGACACTTTCCACTGTCCCAGGCTGCTCCAAGCCCCAAAGTCCAACCTGGCCTTGGGCACTGCCAGGGATCCAGGGGCAGCCACAGCTTCTCTGGGCACCCTGTGCCAGGGCCTGCCCACCCTCCCAGGGAACAATTCCTTCCCAATATCCCATCTAGCCCTGCCCTCTGGCAGTTTGAACTTGTGGGGCTGTATGAACACAGCAGAGGAGACTGACAACCCTGGCCTCCTGCAGCACAGGGTGAAGGCATGGCAGAAAGTGGCTGAGGATCAGGATCCCACCTCAGCTCTCCACCAACCACAGCCACGAAAGGGTCAGGGCCATCAGAGGAACACAGGCCCCTCTGGCAACATCCTCCTGGAAGCTCCCACCCTTGGAGCAGCTAAATAGTGCCAGAAGCTGTGTGTGACAATACCTTAGTGATCTCCAGCACTGGCAGCTTCTCTGCCTCAGCCCGGACACTGCTGAGTTTATCCTCAGGCACAAAGAGCTCCAGAACATCCTTGATGGAGCCCTGGGGCACGATGTTCTGAGAGACAGAGACAGGCAGCACTTGTAACACGCTGGTTTGCACCAAAAAGGCAATGTCCCAAAGCAGGGACAATGTTCCAATGTTTCCAAAGCTGCCAGTGATTGAGACTTTTGATAAAAGTGACCCACCTGTGCTTGGAGGAGCTCCACGACCTGCTGGATGCACTCGGACACCGACGCAACATTTGTTTTCAGCACCAGCTCAGGAGCTTCGGGTTTCTCGTACTCGGAGTCAATCCCCGTGAATCCTACAGACCATTAACCCCCAGATTAAATTTATTTAATAGAATGATCAGTGCCTTGGAGCCAAGAACACTGTACAAACAACCAGGGGGCATTCAACCGTGCTGGGTACAACAAGTGACGCTGGTGACAGCAAGATTAGGGGAACAGGATCCTCCTGTGCACTACAAAGGACCTTTAGACACCTGCCCCTATGTGTGGCACTGCCAGGATGTGGCATCCAAAACTTTGGAAAGCAAAAGGCAAAGTAAAATTCCACTCCTCCATACCTTTGATCTCTCCAGCTCTTGCCTTTTTGTACAGGCCCTTCACATCTCTGCTTTCACAAATATTTAGAGGAGCATCCACAAAGATTTCAAAGAAAGGAAGTCCAGCTGCCTCATGAATTTTCCGTGCGTTTTGACGATCCTGTTAGAAGAAAGATGGGGAAAATCTGAATTGCAGCAAAAAAACCTCCCTGGATTTTGACAGAAGTAAATTGATCTCTCTTATAGATTTATTAAATGTACACTAGTTCTAACAAGGGTTTTTCATCTCACTTCCCTCCTTTTCTTTGAAGATACTTAGAAGAAATTTGTAAAAATATACAATTCCCATCTGTTTTCAGCTTTTCCCATGCAAAACCTCAAGATCTTTTCATTAGGCAGGACAGCAGAACTTTAGATTGTGGATAATTATCTGCCCTGTGTCAAAACGGTCAAGACTCGATGATCTCAGAGGTCTTTTCCAACCTTAGTGATTCCGTGGTTCTACGAAAAAAGGAACTGCTTGCATCAGCCTGATAACAGCAGCTACGGAAGTGAAAATCACAGCCAAATCTTCCAAAAGAGCAGTGACAGCTCTAGGACAGGCTGCTGCTTCTGAGACTCTTTTCTGCCTCTGAGGAGTTAGTAGCAGAGAGATCTTAAGCTCCTCTTTGCTTTTCATCAGTTTGCAACACCGAATTTATTCAGCGAGGTCACCACCCTCCAAAAACCGATCGCGTGCGGTTGTGTCAGCGGTGTCCTACGAAGCACAGCATGGCAGGTCTAGGAAACCCTCTCCATAAATCATCCTCATCACCTGAGGGGAAGCTGAGAGGAGAGCAGGCTGTGCTGAGGGGGGGTTACCTTGGTGAAGGGGGAGATGAAGCTGGTGATGCAGACGAGCCCCGCGTCGGCGAAGAGCCGCGCCACCTCGGCGATGCGCCGGATGTTCTCCTCGCGGTCCTGCGCCGAGAAGCCCAGGTTCTTGTTCAAGCCATGCCGGACGTTGTCACCGTCCAGGGAGTAGCACGGGATGCCATGAGCCACCAGGTACTCCTCCAGAGCAAAGCCAATGGTTGTCTTGCCAGCTCCAGAAAGGCCTGAGTGAGGCAGAAAAGTGAGGGGTCAGGTTTGAGGTCAAGAGAGTGAAAACAAGAGTGCAATTGGGACACAGGCGGCCAAACTCCTTCTGTCTGAAGTTCCCTACCTCATTCCTTCCTAAAGGAAGTCGGATTCATCCTTCACAGAGCCCTTCCCAACCCTTCTTATTGAAGGGGTGGTATGAATGCTGTGACAAAAGCATCTACAGCTCAACCCAGCAGTGCCTCTCACTGGGCCGTATGGGTTCCAGGGAGCAGGGGAGGTTTGAATGAATGCTGCTTCCTCTGGGTCTCTCAGCATCTTCCTCTTCTTCCCCCTGCTCTCACTGCCAAGAGCCAACTGCTCTCCCATTCTGACCCCAGGAAGAGGCTCTTGCTGCAACCACGTGGAGTGGGACAGGCTCCAGCAGCAATGGCCCCTCATCACCTCCTTCTCCAGGTGTGTGTTTCAAAGAATAATCATCAGCCAGGCGAACTCAAACCTTTTGGACACAAGATTTTTGAGTAAGACTGCCTTGGGTAGCGTTTTTGGCTTCAGCAATGATATAAAAGCAGATTGGGCACTTCAAAATTGAGGAGGAGAACAGAAGAGAAATGGGCTTTAATCCAGCATCTACCACCTAAGGTGACAGGAAGGCAAACCAGAATGGCTTTACAAATCTTTCCAAGCACGTCCTTCAACATCTTCCAGCAGCCAAAGAAAATGCCAATATTTAACAAGCAAAGGAACAACTGGACAACTGGCAAAAGACAGACTTGCCTAAATATTAGAAATGAGAAATGCAACTGTCATTTCTGGCAGCCCCTAATCCCCAAACAATGAGTTTATACTTCAAGGCAGAAGAGAAGGGCAACAAAACAAATGTAAGGGATTGCTTTCAGCGTGACTCTGTGGCTGGGAGTATTTATTCTCCAGACAAGGTGACTGCCTCGTGCTGCCTCAAACACACAGACCTACGTGTTCCAATAAACTTCCCACCGCTCCTGAATGAAAACATCCGCGTTTTGGACAACCCTGGATACGCTCCACTGCCAAAGACTGGCTGGACTTGAGCCAAGGCTTCCTCAGCTGCACACTTGGGAACAACAAGTGCTACCCCCAGGGCCTCTGACATGTTCAAAGGAGCCTGATAGCAGCTGGGAAATCCATAAAAACATTAGTTATGGGCAGCAGCTGCCAGGGAGAACATCCTGCTGCGCCAGCACCGCGTGTCTGCGTTTCCCACGTGGGGATGTTTTGCAATTCCAGGCTCACAGGGAACGCTGATGTTTCCTGCAGATCCCAAATCCCCACCTGCCAGCCACGCTCATGGAGTTTCACAGGTGAGGCCACGCTTTCACACCCAGACAAAAATACCTGTGAGCCAAACCGTGCAGCCGCGGAATCCTCCCCTGGTGCCGACAACTTGGCCTCTCTTACTCCTGCTGACATGATGGGCTTGGTAAACCACGTTGGTGGATCCCTGAGAAAACACAGCAGAACAAAGCACTTTTGTTACCTTTGCAGCTCTCAGTGCAAAAGGAAATCTCAGCTGGGACAAACAAATGGGAGAGAAATGCAAATTCATTAATGAGTCAGCATGGTGAACTCCGGTGCTTTGGCACGAGTTGGATTTCTGTCTCAGCACCACAGACTGATTTTTTGGAGGCTCTGTGCCTCTGCCCAGGGTGTTTCTGGTGGTGGTGCCTTCGTGCCAGCAGGGAGAAGGGAGAAGGTGACTGTGGGAGCTGCGGGAGTGCTGCCAGGTGACTGATCCCCCCGCGGGCAGGCAGAACACGCTCCCTGCCTTCTCCGCAGTTTCAAACACAGACAGACTCACCTATTATTTTAATCAGGCTTGCAAAACAAGAGTGAGTTCAGGTGCTAATTTACTGGCTGTGTAACACAAGAACTGCAGCTGGGGCAGGAGCTGCACTGAGCTGGGCACGCGATGGGATGGGAGGCAGAGGAGACAACCCCTGACGTGTCCCTGTGCATTCCCAAGCAAGCAAAGCACCAGCACAACACTGAGCCAGAGGCCTGAATTTTGGTCCTTCCTAATTCTGGTGGTTCCTAACACTGCTGACCCCAGAGTCTCCTCAGGGCTGCAGGTGAACCAGCCTGACAGAGCCCTGCAGCTCCAGCAAAGGCACCTCCATAAGGAATCTTCCACATGAAATATCTACAATTACTCTACAATTACAATTGTTAATTGTGAGGATGATGTTCCCCATTGAAGCGTGCAAGGGAAAGAACAAGGAGGGAACAAGGAAACAAATATATCCTGGATATACATGCAGAGAGAGAGAGAAGAGGAAGGTTGCATGGAGACCTCACAGAACTTTCCAGTATCTGAAGGGGCCTATGGGGAAGCCAGAAAAGGACTGTTCATCAGAGTCACAGGGCAAGGGGAATGGGTTCAGACTGAAAGAGGAGAAATTTAGGTTAGGAGAATTTCACTTAGTTATACAGAAGAAATCCTTCCCTGGGAGGGTGGGCAGGCCCTGGCACAGGGTGCCCAGAGAAGCTGTGGCTGCCCCTGGATCCCTGGCAGTGTCCAGGGCCAGGCTGGAGGGGACTTCAAGCACCCCTGCATAGTGGAAGGTGTCCCTGCCCGTGGCAGGGGTGGCACTGGATGGGCTTTAAGGTCTCTTCCAACCCAAACCAGTCTGTGCTTCTATAAAAAACCCAAAACACCTCTACACCTGCTGCTGAAATGGCGAGTCAACACTACACATCCTGTGACTCAGAGAACAAAAGATAAATAGCTGCAGATTTGGTTTCTGTGGTTTGTTCCATTTTGTTGCTTTTTGTGAGGTTTTTTTTTGCAGGGGGTTGACAACAGTTTGAACATTTTGATCTCACAAAGGCGAGGCAGCACCACCATGGATTAATTTTCTCCCATCCCCCGGAGTTCAGGCTGTGTACTGCAGGAGATGAGCCACGATAACGTCCGTGCCTCGGGAAGATGCAGGATCTGGCACATTCCTACACAGCTGATGTAAGGAGATTGTTCTAAGTACAGGTTGCTGTGCCATAAATCTGCGCCGTGTGAGCATCTCAGAGCTGTTATTTTGCACGCTGGCACCTTTGGGAGCTTGGGAAAGCACCACTGAGGGCATTTCTGCAATTCAGCAACACTGTCACACCTCTCCCACCTGCCAGGAGCTCCAGACAGTACCAAACCCCTCAGATTTTTCTGTTAATAAACTTCCCAGGAAACTCTTCCCAACCCTGAGCAACTGGATGGCAGGGCTGGGAGCTTGCTTGGCTGGGAATGGGCTCTTCAGGGGGAAAGACCAACTTCCCTCTTCATCATCCACCAGCTAGGACATGGCTTGGGAAGCCAGAGCTGAGAGAGAAAGTGATGGAAGGGAGTGAAGGCAGCAAGAAAACTGATCATTAATGGCTTGAGAGGAAATTCTGGAGAGATTTTGCCTAGGAAGAGCACAACCTGCAAGATGATTGAGAGGCAGAGAGAAGCAGTGGATGGGCTTTAATCAGATGCAGGGCTCTCCTACTGATTTGATTCTCAGGGTTTTAACCCTGTCTCTGCAAATCAAACATGTAAGTAGACAGTCTAATCACCATCAGAACATCTACACCTGGATCTTGGGCCCTAAAGCAGGGACAATTAAGGACACTGATAAGCATGGCTTGGGATAGTCTGGGTCAAGGAAATGAGGTTTGGGAGAGGAACTTCTGACTTATAATTTAGCCCCAAACAAGGCAATAAATGTCCCAGCAGCATCTCCAAAGAAGGGCTGTGCATCCCCTGCCAGACAGATGGTTAAAGATGACACTTTAACCATGAGCAGGATGACACTGCCACGCTCTCCCCATGCCTTGGAAATCTGCTGTTTGGCCCTGTCTGGATGAGCTCAGTGCTCAGCCCACCCTGCCTTAGCTCATCCAGGAAATGAGAAAAAAACAAACACGTCGCTCCAAACCCTGGACTGAGGCTGCAGCGGACCAAGAAAACAAATCCTAACTCTGCTTTTGGTCTCCTCTCCTACTGAATCCTTCCATGAGGTTGGCAAACAGAAACATCAAGATCTTGGCCGTCTCTAGGATCAGGCTTGACTGAGGTGCCTGTCAAGGGTCCCCTGGTTAGATTCCAAAGGGAAGAAGCTTTCCATCAACCACCCTGGTGGTTCAAGATGCTACCCTGCTGTGTGAAACCTCCATCCTCCAGAGGCAATAGGTTCTTCCTGAGTGATCCTCCTGAATAAAGAGATGGGGCCTCTGAGACAGGAGAGTCTTGCTGGAAATCAAGACCCATCTGTGTCCTCTGCTCCAAGAGCCGCCACTGCTCAATTCACAGCATCCAGATAGTGACCTCAGCTCCTTCTGAAGTAATTGGCCCTGCAAGGGAGTAGCTGTGCTTGCCCACATCAATTATGTGTGACTACTCAAGGAGATGTTATCAGGGAGCATCTTCTCCTCTCATCTGACAGTTAAAAGCACGAGGTCTGTGTGGCCTCTCCCAGACGTCACTGACATTTGTTGGGAGCAGAACCACTGCACATTTAATAGGAAATGCACCAGACAAAAAACATTCCTAATCCTAGAATTATAGAGGTGTTAAGGTTGGAAAAGACCTTTAAGATCAAGTTCAACCATCAATCCAGCACCACCACCATCTTCACCACTAAACCATGTCCTCAAGGGTGACATCCACATGTTTTTTGAACACTTCCAGGGATGGTGATTTCACTATTTCCCTGAGCAGCCCGTTCCAATGCTCTACAACCCTTTCCACAAAAAAAGTTTCCTAATATCCAGTCTAAGCCTCCCCTGGCACAGCATAAGGCCCCTCCCTCTCATCCTGTCCCTGTTCCCTGGCAGCACAGCCCGACCCCCCCTGGCTGCCCCCTCCTGTCAGGGACTTGTGCAGAGCCACAAGGTCCCCCCTGAGCCTCCTCTTCTCCAGGCTCAGCCCCTTTTCCAGCTCCCTCAGCTGCTTCTCATCAGAACCCCAGCTTTGTTGCCCTTTTGGGTCTAGGGTTGTCCCAACAAATTGCATGGATGTTTTGCCATCTCCCACTAGGAATTCAAGTATAAACTGTGGTCCTTAGGGCAGAACCTCCTCCTGCCTCCATACCCCCAGTTCTTTAACCAGCACCTCCATGGCAGCATCACAAATGGGAGCATGGCAAGAACCAACTGCAAGTGCCACATTCTGCAGCTGAGGGGTGGAAATGAAGGAGGAGAGATGGGAGCTGAGCAGGACATTGAAGAGATCCCCTGAGAGCACACAACCCCCACGGGGCCAACCCTTGCTCAGCCACCCAGAGAAGGCAGAGCTCTGTGATGCTGCAGAAGGAGATGAGGCACCAGAAAGCCACGGTGGCCCATCAGGTCCAAGCCCGTGTCCTTATGATGCCCTCAGTTCACCCCTGCCTGCTGCAGCTGGCACAGGCACAGAGCTGGAAGCTGTCCAGGAGCCTCAGCTCACGGCAGCAGCATCCCACTCCGGAGAGGGACTCCTGGAAGCGCGGATCCCGCCAAGGCTGCGGAGCACAGGCTGCGAAGGGCACGTCACTCGCACGTCCGGCTCACTCAGCACCAGCATCCAGCTGGCAGCCCTCAGGGCCCCAGGGAAACCCTGACCCAACAGCCAGGGCAGGGTCAGGACTCCCCCAGCTGCCTTTTTATTTATAGGGCGAGCTCACAGCACCAGGAATATGATTCATTTTTTTTCCAGTCAAGCGATTCACACACACCCTATTTCGGTACCGCAGCCTGGACATGTCTCCAGGAAGGAAAAATTAGACCAAAATAAAAATAGAGGCTTTCGAAATGTTTTCAGCTGATCCTATTTGCAAACGGTAGGATGGGTTTTCAAAATGATAGAATGATCAGGCAAGCCTTCACTTGTGCAGGCAAGCAGCGGGATCAGGCACATGGAGGGATTATTGGGGTGTCCTGTGCAGGGTCAGGAGTTGGGCTTGATGATCCTTGTGGGTCCCTTCCAGCCCAGGAGATTCTGTGATTCTGAGTTTGAAGTCAAACACTTCCCTAAGCCTCAGGAGAGTGAGCTGAGCTATCATTACAAAAACCCCTCCCAATTCCTGCCAGCACACTGAAAAAAAAATTAAAAATATTTGTTCCTACCAGTTGCATTTGATGTATAAAAATTACATTTATCAAACTTTTCCTTAAAAAATTATTTTCTTCTTCCAGGGCTTCTCTGGTTAAAGGGTGATACTGTATCCATTAGGAACCTGGGGAAAAGCCTCCTGTAAAAGAGTCATTTGCTGAAGAACAAAAAACTGATAATCCAAAGAAAAGGAAGAAGAGAGGAAAAAGGGGGGTTTTGTCTGTGGAAGCAAAGATTTGATTACAATCACACAGAAGAACAATGGAGAAACTTTGGCATCTCTTCCACCCCAGCTTAGCTCTTGTAACCCAAAACCTATGGACATTCATTTACTGCACTAAGGCAGAAAATGCTTCAAAAACCAGCCCCATTCTTTCCCAAGGGAAAACCCCAGCAACCGTGGAAATTTTGCCTGTTTAACCCCTAAGGATACAGGCCCAGAGGGAGAAGTGGGACCTTGCAAGCTCCTTTTGTACTGCCCACCTTGTCAGTGTCCCTGTTGTGCCACCACCTCCCTGGTTCCCATGCTGGTGTCCCTGTTGTGCCACCACCTCCCTGGTGTCCCTGCTGTGCCACCACCTCCCTGGTTCCCATGCTGGTGTCCCCCTGTTCCCTGCCCACAGGATGAGTCCCCTTTCCCAGCACCTGGAGGTGAACAGGAACACTGTGGTGTCTTCTCTCCAGACTGAGCAGAGCAGTGACAGTGAAGTGTCCCCAAAGCCCTGGGGAGGCTGAGGGGCTGCCAGCATTCCCTGTCCCGGGCAGGATGCTGGGCTGGGATCCCTTTCTCCACCCCGTGCTCTGAATGAAGCCCAGCAGACTCAGCCTCTCCTTGGCACTCACTGCCTGCTCCTTTTGGCATCACCCCCGGGGCCCTGCCAGGAACACAGAAAACTTCAAGGAGAGCAGCAGAGCCATCCCAGTGCCCTGAAACAAGCAGCCTTTCAGCCTGGAAACAGACAGCTGGAGATGCCAAACCCCACTAACACACAAGATTTTCAAGCTGCCGTTAAGCTGAAGCTGTGTTTTCTTAAGCCACAAGAATTTCTGAGCTCTTAGCAAGACCTTATTTGTTGATGGCAGCTCAAATATTTTTCTCTTGGCATAAATTTGCACGGCTTGGGTTGTCACAATCAAGTTTTATACAACACTGGCACACAAAAAAAGAGAAGAAAATCAACACAATCGGGCTCGTGTTCCAGTAACTTCACGAATCAGATGCTGATTTCTACACAGTGAGTCCAAATCAGCAGTTGGGTACTGAAATCTGCCTCTCTGCAGGCTCCCAGCTCAGGCGTTTCCTTATCTCGGCATGAGATGATGTCACTACTCTAATTTCCTCGATGCAGAAAAGCCAGTGACTCATCCTGTGCTCCTGCATTTTTGGGATAAACTTGTAAGGCCAGGACAGATGTTATAAAAACAATCTCCCCATCTTCATTCCTGAGACCTCAAGAGACAGCTGCAGGGGCAACAAATATTTAACAAACAAAGCACATTGCCAGGCGCTGACAAAAATAACAATTTAAACATGAAACCCCTCCGTGGTTGCCCAATTTTTAATATTCAGAGCAGTTCTGCTAAATGATCTCTCCCAGCTGAACCCGCCTGAGCAGCTGGGCCCCTGCTTCTTTTGCAAACAATGGGTTTGAAATTGCAGAAGAACTGCCTTGGTTTGATGCCTGCCAGGAAAACCACCCAGAACACAGGGCCCTGCTTCTCTACCTTCTCCTGGAGAAAAAGCTCTGGTTACGGAAATGGGAGACTGAGTATCAGCCCCTCAGATTGCAGGGACAAGAGGAAAAGAGGGCAAAGGTCCAGATTCTGACTACACATTAACTTCAGTATCAAAAAGCCTTCCAGGTAGGAATTGTATCCACATGCAAATAATTTTTTCCCCCCTGAATATGAGATTCAGGAATTTAATTAGTGGGTTGTGGCTCTCTATGGTAAATATGGCACTGGACATGCCCCTCCTCCTGTCATGGCAGGACAGGCACCCTAAACCTGAAAACAGGTCTCAGTGATATGGGGATGAGATACCCCCTTTCACCATGCCCAACATATCCCTCTCAGGAAAGAAATCCTCTAGAGAATCCTTTTGAGAAGCTCCAGGGGTTTCATAAGCAGTGGGAGCTACAGAGGATCTGTGTTTCAAGCAGCTCCATCAGGTTTTAAAATACATCTATTTCTGAGCCCAGGGAAGGGAACAGAGCTGGGAAAGGGGCTGAGCCTGGAGAAAAGGAGGCTCAGGGGGGACCTTGTGGCTCTGCACAAGTCCCTGACAGGAGGGGGCAGCCAGGGGGGGTCGGGCTGTGCTCCCAGGGAACAGGGACAGGACAAGGGGAAAGGGCCTCAAGCTGTGCCAGGGGAGGCTCAGCTTGGACAGCAGCAGGAATTTCTCCATGGAAAGGCTGCTCAGGCCTTGGCAGGGGCTGCCCAGGGAGCTTTGCAGTGCCCATCCCTGCAGGTGTCCAAGGAAGGGCTGGCCGTGGCACTCAGTGCTCTGGACTGGGGACAAGGTGGGCATCGGAGGACTTGGAGGCCTTTTCCAGCTTTAGGGATTCTGTGATTCTGTAAAGGAACTGATCCTCCTGTGAGGCTTCTCCTCTGCAGGACCTGGTGGCAGCCTGATGAAGGGAAAAGCTACACTCCAGCCCAGGGCTCTCAGTGCCGTGGCCACACGGTGCCTCTCCCTGCCTTGGGTTGGATGCCCAGCCTTGAACCCAGCATCTTGCCCACCATGTGCCTGACTTTGCCATGGTCAGTGGTCACCAGCAGGCCACAGGACACCTCTCCCCACCTCACCATCTTTTTTAGGGTTTTCAAAGTGCAAAAGCAGCAGAAAGGAGTTCGGGGAGCTCGGCCAGAAGCACCACACAGGACACGGTTAAACGGGGGAACTTTGCCTGGCGGGCCGAAAGTTCACTTGGCTGGAAAAAAATCATCACGATGAATTCATGGAAGGAAAGTTCATCAGGGACTATCAGGAGGAAGGCACAGCCTGTGGTATCTCAGGCTGTAAATCAGTGGAGAGGGGGACAATGCACTGGTGTCCCAGCCATAAACTCTTTCCCAGCTTCCACTCTTGGCTGCTGCTGAGAATGACAGCCAGGGCCAGACCTTCCCCTCACTCAGCACCTCCTCAGAATTCCCTCGGAATTCCTGCTGGATGAAGACAGGGCTGTTTGCACTGCTGTACCACTGTATGTGCTGCTCCACAAAACCAGCTGCAGGAGACAAGTCCAAGCTGAGGACTTCAGGGGGATGAAGTTTTCCTTCCCCATCTCCTTGTGCATCTGAGCCCTGCAAGCTGCAAGACAGGCTTTTAATGTGTGAGTGCACACAGGCTTACCTAGACCTGGCCTAAGAGAGCACCAAGGATGTCAGACTCTTCCTGAATGAGTGGCTGCTCAGCATTTCCCCCACCCCTCCCTAAAGCAGGCGTAGGCACAGCCCTTGGTCATTCCACACTGCTCAAAGGCTGCTCCAAGGACAGTTCCACATTTCCCTTGGAGATTACTGTTAATTGGTCCCTCACAAACTCATGCAAACTCCCAGCATCTCTCAGAGGGTGGCATCACCCCCACATTTACAACCACGGAAGGGTAGTGGAGAATAAGGCCAACAGCAGATGAAGACTTCAGCTCCCACAATATTTAAGGCATAAAAATGACAAATGTTTGAAGAGCAGCTCCCCTGGACTTCAGGCTGCACCTCTGAGAGCTCAACACTCCTCCCATCCATCCCCAGGGTCTCAGATCAGCTTTCCAGAGATGCAGTGAGCTGCCTCAGCCATGGCTGGGGGGACTCATCATGCCCAGAGGCTCACACCCCCATAGCAGCCCTCTAAAAAACCCCTCCTCTAAAATGACTTTTCCCCCGTCTTCCCACGCTCACTGGCAACACATCCTAATGATCTTCCCATCAGAAGGGCTGGGCAGGCATGAAAAAAATGACCTCCTGCCCAACCACACTTTTTGCACCACAATGGGAAGCTAAAAAACAGTTTGATATTGAAGAAAACATTTTGTTCTGCCAGAGAGGCCACAAAGACCTCCAGGTCAGAAAGTCTTGGAAATGTGGGTGAAGACGGTTGTTTTCCAGCAATGCACAGAAAAAGCTCACCTCAACAACCCACAAAGTGCTGCAGCTAACAGAAAATAAAACCAAATCTATGTAAACCAACTCCTTCCCTCAAGCTCTGCTCTCCAGACACATTTTGGCACCCACTCAGCAGACAAAGCTTTTGACACAGGGAGCTGTAACTGAGCCAAGCTGTGAGCAAAGGAGCAAAGACCACTCTGGGAGGGACAGGAGGCAGTGCTAGCAAGGAACTACCAGCCCCACAGGCAAATCCCAATTTCCCAGCATCCCGTGGCATGACGCACACCCAGGGCCTTTTTGCATCCCTGCTTTTGTTAATGATACACCCCGTGTAAATTTTCACTTGGAAATGATTAAGCTGTGAGACCATTAAGGAGCTATTTCTCACTCCCTTCAGCTGTGACACCCTGCTCACGATAACAGCAAATTCATAAGTGGCAACCTGAATTACACAGCCTTTTTCTTAATGGGTTTTTGAGAAGCAAAGCCTACGAGCAGTGTGACCAAAGTACAGGTTCAAGCATTCACACAGGCCCTGCATGCCACTTATCTTTTGGGGGCACGTACAGCTGTAAGTTTATCTAAAACACCTGGTTTCAGATAGGCAAGGGCTTTTCATTTCTAAAGGCACCCTCCAGGATCAACATCAGTCCAGTTAAAATAATTAAAAAAAAAAAGCAAATATGCCAGTGTTTGTCTTGAAAACTCTCCAGAAAAGCAAAATCTCCGTGGCCTAAATCTAAGCTGCAGCTGCAGTGCACATGTCTGGGTGGTGTGGGGGCTTCAGCATCATTTGCTGATTTACTAAATGCTCTTGCAGGGGCACGGATGGAAACCTCTGCCTGTGTTAGGGGTTTTGGCATAGATTTGGGACTGGCTGAGGCTTGATCTGTGCAGTCTGAAAAGCAGAGGAGGCTGGAGTCTGTATTTATCCCAGAGTCCAGCAGCAGGACAGGAAGGAACACGCTGACTCAAGGCACTCCCACTCAGCTGCAGGAGTTACAGTCAGGTTTGGATGCCTTGGCCACCCCCCTGGATGGCAGCACCACTCCCATCACCACCAGCAGAGGTGCTCACACCACACCAAGATGATTATTTAATTCCCCAGCCCCTGGATGGCTCAAGCATGGAAAGGAGAAGGCATTAATATTTAGAAACCTGCAACTTTTCCTGGCTTTTCTTCCCTGAAATCCCCCAAATTGAAGCTGCCTGCTCTTATAAAGCAGAGTGTGGTTATTAAACACTGCTCTGGCACACCGGCAGTCCAAGTGAATGAAACAGCAAGGTGGAGGCAAGAGACTGGGAACTTTCCAACAGCAAAGGGCTTCAGAGGAAATGGGGAGAAAAGGGAGTTATAATTAACAAAGCAACAAAAGTTAATCACCTCACCTTTCCGTGGTCTTCGAAGAAAAGAGATATAAAGCAAACAGAGTAATAGGAAATAAACCAAGAAATCCCAAGCATGTGATGAACAGCTGGAAAACAATCACCTTCGGATGTCACAGTGCAATGAGTTGGGCACTGTATTCCACAAAATAAATCATGCTATAAGAACAAAGCTTGTGACTCGCCAGATTAAACATGAGTTTCATAAAACTCAGTTTCTTGAGTGACTCAACCCAGAGCAAGCCACACTAATTCCCTGAAATCAGGGCTCTGCTGCCCTGTCCCCTGGGCAGTGTCACTGCGATGAGCCACTCAGAACTGCTTCGAAAATAAACATCTTTAAAGATGTTTTGCTCTTTATGTTCAAGGCAACAGTTAAGTGTGAGAGGAGATTAATGCATGGTTTGAGTGTTTTAATAAGCTTTTTCTTTCATGTTGCCTTGCAATTAAATTGATGGTAATGTACATATGTTCCTGCTCTGCCTGGGGTATCACTCAGTCCATCTGAACTCTGCCCTGCAGCTCCGTTTTTTTTCAACGTGAGAGTAGCTTTCAGGCAAAGAAACTAAGCCTCTTTCCTCAGGGTTGACATCTCATCTTGTGGGTTTGTTGCTCCTCTTTAAATAGATTTAAATAAGCCCACATCATTTGCACATAAGCCCTGCACAAACACAAGTGAGCTAGCAGAAGTCACAGCTCTGTGACCCGCCGGGCTGCGGGAGCACATCCCGGTGTGAGGCAGGGATGCCACACCAGTCGGATTCACGGAGATGCTGCTACCAGACCAAGCAGGTGACAAAGCTGAAACGCTTTCCCTGAAAAAGGCACTTTCAGGACTGGGCTCTCATTCTCCCCAAGCACCTGCAAGGTGGAGAGAAACTTCACTCGCCGGGGGCAGGACTTCCAACGCCTCCACTCCGTGAGATGCGCTGAGCTGCACTTTCCACGCAGCCCCGGGGACACAAAGCCACGCAGGCAGTAACCCTGGCAGGGCAGGGCAGGGCAGGGCCTGTGGCTCTGGGCTCGCTAGCAGCTTCCCCGGAGCACAGAGCAGCATCTGTGTCCTGCTGCCCTGTCAGGAAAACGCCGCTCGGGCGGGCACAGGGAGCGAGCTGCGGAAATACCGGCGGCGCCGCAGGTGTGGGGAGAACGAGCCGCTCTTTCGCCAGGGCTCAAAGAACCCCTCAGCCCTGAAAGCCCCGCTGTGCAAGAGCCCGCACAATAAACAAGGGCAGGCCCTCAGCTGCACCTCCCTCACTGCGCTCCCTCCGCGCTGTGCCCGCTCCGCTGAGTGGGGTTTGCCGCTCAGGCACACAGGAGCGCTGTGTGAGGAACATTAAGGTTTTAGGGTCGTCACTACAGACCGCTCTTCTGCCCGAAAAGTCAGTCCTGAAACTGGCCAGAAAGAAGTGCTTTCTGTCAGTGAGGGCTGGGAACAGGAGGGCACTGCCTGGCACGTAGAGGGCTTCATGTCTCTTGCAGTGTCATGAGCAGAAATGAAGAGAGCACAAAGCTTTTCCACATTAACCAGCCAAAGAGGGATTTCTGCACACCAGGACTCTGGTCTTCACACAAGGCATGTTCATTTCTAAGGACAACGCATTTGCAGAAGGAAAAAAAGAATTAAATTTTCTTCTTTGCACTTTACCATAAGCTTCAATTAATAAACGAGTGTGCAATTCAAGCATCCTCAAACCAGCCTCAAACTCCAGAGAGCATACAGGCTGAATTTAGGATTTAAATCCTGGGCTTCTAGTAATTCAGTCTGCAAAATGAGGAGCACTGTCAAATAACACAGTGGTCCATCTCACAAGACCTGGCACTGCTCTGCCTTTCCAAAATTGACAGCTGACCAACATTACCTGCAAAACCCAGTCCTGACATCCCCTCAGCCAATGAATAAAGCCGGTAACATCCAGCCTCATAAAACCTGGTCTGTGGGACAAAGATTAACACACCGCCCACATCATGATACTTGTGGTAAAACTGAGGTTTTATTAGCAACAAGGATTTTTAGGAGTAATAAGGAGTTGTGTTACTGGGAGAACGAAGAATGGGGATTAAGAAGGGGGCAACAGAAGGATGATCCTACTGTTGTATCAATAGGGATCTCGACGGGATAAATTATTGTCTCTTCATTTTAAAATAGAACACCTTCGGCTGTTGCAGCTACAAAAGGTGTTACGAAAAATCATCTGTGTGCACAAAAAAATGGTCAAGGACCCTGAACAAAGTGAGATTCCTTGTCCCACGCCTTTGATATAAACTGGAGATGGTTGAAACCAAGAAGCTGCTGAGGTTGCAGTTCAGAGAGAGAACTTCCTCTACAGTCTGTGCAACCACATCTTCCTGGCAAGGGACAGGAAGATCACTAATGGGACATCACCGTTTCACCATCACTCCCCAAACCTCTCGTAACTAGCGAAATCACGCCTTTTCTCACTCCATCAGATACCTGGCAGATAAGCACACAAAAATCCGCCTACAGCTGTCAAGCTGATAGCATCTGTTTTGACAGCCAAGGCACAAAGGTCGAGCCACAAACTTGCTTATAAAGGTCATTTTTCCAGTCCAGGGTGGAGGCAAAGGAGAGGGATTATTCTGGAAGTTCAGTAATGCCTCTCTCCTGTCACAGCAATAAACAGAACTCCCATACACAGCTCACGGCTCGCACCTCCCCTGCCAGAAATAATCCCTAAACCACAGGTTTTTGCGATTCCAAGAACACCCTGCTGCACAGGCGCGCTTTGTTCTGCGTGGTTTTGGGTACATTCCTCCCCGGACAGACTACCACTGTGTCCAAAATGCATCAAATCCATCGGAAAAGTTTATGGCAAACTGAAAAAGAAATCGAACCAACCGGCAAAAAGCAGCCTGAGAGACTTACGTCAAGATTTCTTCTGGTTCTGATTTAAAACCTGGAAAACGTACGCGCAGCCAGAGGGACCCGGAGCTCCCATCCCCGATCCAAGGAGTAGGGGAGGGCAGCTGGCAAACGGAGCGCGATGTCTGGCTGAGGCTGTGATTTGCAATTTTAATTTCGAACTGAACTGTGCCTTGGCTATGATTGCTTCGCTTTGCTGTGTGTGTTCTAAAGCGCTGGCTGTGCAGCGACGCTGAGAGCCTGACGGTGCTGGTGACCGGCTCGCCAACTCCTTCCCCGGGGTGGGACCGGCACAGGGGACACCCAAAAAGCCACGAGCGAGGCGCTGCCTGGAGGGGAGCGGCGGGGACCGAAGTGGGCACGGCGGGACAGGTACGGGATGCGGCCGAACGCCAGCGGAGGATGCGCGGAGCGCCCGGCCAGCGCGCCCATCCCCAGCGCCCCGAGTGATGGATGGATGGATGGGCTGGCGAACTCCCGGGCGCTGCCGGGCGCGCCCCGGCAGGAACACCCCGGCTGCCGCTGCCCTGGGATCCCAGAGCAGGACAGGGAGAGGGTTCAGGACTCGCAGGGACCGCCCGCCCCCGTCCCCCGGCGCGTCCCTACCGTGTGCTCGCGGCTCGACATGGTGCTGCGGCGGCGGGCCCGGCGGGCCGGGGCTATAAGGGCTGCGGGACACGTAGCGCGGCCCTTGGGCCGGCCCCTCTCACCCTGC
>VZTZ01018438.1:202276-226355 GCA_013400955.1 Drymodes brunneopygia
CCGCCCCCGCCGCCGCCTCCTCCGGCCCGGCCCCCGGGGGAACCGGGCAGGGCGCTCCGGGCCGGGGGGCCGCCGGGGACACCCCCCGGAGGAGCGGGCAGGGCGCGCCCCGTCAGAGCCGCCCGCAGAAAAGTGCCCTAAAATGAACCGCTCGGGGCTCTCCTGCCGCGGCCGGGCTCAAGCAGAGGGAGGAGGAACAGCAGCCCGCACAACGCTGCTGGGAGCAAAAGCACCTCCCGAGGAGGATGGTGATGATAAAAGTGGTGTTTAAAACCAAGCAGTGCTGGAGGCTGGTCCCTGAGGGTTTGGCCAAAATACAAAGAAAAAAAGTTGAACAGAAACACAGAGGAGCCTCCCAGCAAACAAAGCGCAGCAGTCGAGGGGAAGAGAAACCCCGTGACTGACAGCTTTGCCCCAAATCCTCCGTTTTCCACTGCCGGAAAAGCTCACACCCCAGAACTCTGTTTAAACAGAGGACAGGACTGGTAATGTCCTGGTGCAGGGAAGCCACAGCACAACCCTGGGATGTCCCGTGAGCCAGGGACAGAGGAAGGAAGATCCTGGTGGGTGGGTAATTCTGCACCTGAGGGTGAACAGTCCCATCCGGCATGGCACTTGCCCTCCTGGACCACCGCCTCCTGCTCCCTTCCCATCCATCCATGGATCCATCCCAGGGCTACAAGGATGGCTGTGCCAGCTGTGCTGCCTCTCCTCTAGGAGGAGATACGTCACTTCTCATCGGGCTCTGAAGAGCAGCTCCCTCCAGGTCCAACATGCTGAGCCTGCTCTGGGCAGCTCCTGGGACCCGTTCAGCACATGATCACCAGTAGTCAGTAAAATGCTCCTGTTTCATCTCTGTCCTTCATTCTAGCAGATGATCATTGATGCCCTGACTGAGCCCTGAGTGAAGCCCATTGATGGAAAAGGAAAAAGGTGTTGGGATTTTGCAAGGTTCATTCTCCTGATGAACTCTTAAAACAGAAAATGGGAAACCCCAAGGGAGCAGTGAAAGGATAAATGGGGTTCCTCAAATGAGGTCTTGCTGAAGGAAGAACAGGGCCTACTGTGAGAAAACACAGAGGTGAAGGAAAGGGGCTGGAAGGAGACAACAGCACCTGCCCAACCAAGTCCTGAAGCCAGGCAGCTATTAGAGTGTGATCAGCTATCAGCTGAACTAATCCCCAGTGTAATTCCAGTTAAACCCATGGCATTACATTCAGGATTAACTCAACTAAATATTACCAGGGTCACTTTTTAGCATCACTCATTCCCTGTTTTTCCTCATATTGTTTTTCTCAGTTAAGGGCATATTAAATTTCTGCCATTGAAACAACATAGTAAGGTTGGGAGAACAGGGAAAGAAGGCTGAATACAATAACCATTAGAAAAGTCCGTCCTGGAACATTTAAATTCACATCTTTACTCCCTCTCCATGTTACCTTGCCTTTTTGTACCTTCAGTAAAGCACAAGGGTGGAAAAGGTGCCCAAGACCAAGGCAAGCAGGGAAACACTTACTGAAGAACAAGGAGCAGCACCAAGGGGTTTGTGACAAAGAAGAGGCACAAAGAGGGGCTTCCGTAACAACAGCCCACTCTAAACCATCCTGGCCAGACACACAACTAGTTCTAGAGAGGGCATCTTTGAAGGAAAACAATTTTTTTCATTAAAAGTGAACCATAGAAAGGAAAGGGGAAAGACAGAAAACTCTTGTTTACAATGTAACAGAAAAATTAGCATCCAGAGCATGTAACACCTCCATGTTTCCCCTAGATACCCATCAGTGAGACAGAAAATGAGTCAACATTATCTCCATTTGTTGCATCATTCTTCACCTCTAACTTCAAAGTTATTTCCCTTCTAGGAATTAAACTGACTGCTCATAATCTGCCTGAGAATTTGAGCAAATAATATTTTGTGTATAAGAAATCCAAGATATTTTTCACCTATTTTTCCCCAAGCACAATGCAAAGAATGGCGCGAATTTTTGTTACATTAAGCTATAATAACTAAATATATTTGGCTATTGCCACAAGTTTTAATTTATGTGGGCCTTCTCAAGGAAGTAACTAGTGAAATAATCACAAACAAAACAAGAAAGAAAAAAAATCTAGTTGCTTACCTCAAGAGACATGCAAATTAGTGACACTCAATTTTCATTAAAGACCTTCTTGGGCTATTGAACAACAGCTTCAGCTTCAAACAGCCAGGGAAAGCAGCAGCATCCTAGCAAAGCTGTGGCTGCCCCTGGATCCCTGGAAGTGTCCAAGGCCAGGCTGGATGGGGCTTGGAGCAGCCTGGGACAGTGGAAAGTGTCCCTGCCCGTGGCAGGGGGTAGAACTGGATGAGCTTTAGGATCCCTTTCAACTCAAACCATTCCATGACTTTATAATTACAGGGAATATTTTTATTTGTGGGGATTCTCACTCTGCTTACAGGAGATTGTTGTTCCTCTCCTTAGTGGGAAGGACAAAAGAAAGTTATGCCCCCATGACCCACCCTTGTGCACTTGGATTCAGCATTTTCCTGCAAAGTCTGTTCTGCCCTGACATCCCAATCTCAAAGAGACAATAAATCCCTAGAGAAAAAGCTCTCCCAGGAGCCCATTGTGCAACCTGTTACACTAATAATCTAAATATAACTCCCCCAAACAGGCCCAGCAAGCAGCTGCTTGCGAGGCATTTGCTCCATCCATCTTCCCCAATCCAAATCACCTTCTTAGGCAAAATTCCTATCCCAGCGTTACCCAAGAAATTACCCCAAAGCACCAACATTCACAAGCTGGCCACGACCAGTGTGATAGGTTCACCAACACCTCTTGCCACCTACAAGGTGGCAGAGGTGGAAATTAAGTGGCCACATCCTTACTTCTCTGAGGTATCAGCCCCAGGAATGCTGCAGCCTCTGGGCAAGTGCTGTGGAGGGAGAGGGCTGTGCCTCCCACACAGAAGAGACAGGGGAGGTCACTGTCTCTTGCTTTGCACAACTGTACTCTTAAATCCTTGCAGGAATTCCCTCATTTGATGACTGCTAGGTGGAAAACCACTCCACTACTCCCTGCACTCAAAACTATCCCACTGCTGCTGCATCTGCTCTTGTTTATTTGCTTTCCTAGTGCTGGGGAGCCTGCAGATGAAGGTTCAGTGCCTTGCTTAGTTTCTCAGGTCATGGAGACGTGGTTGTTGCCTTCAGCACCATTTCTTCTCAGATTCTCTGGCTGTGTTTTTCCCAAGTGCCAGGGGAAGCTGTCACCCAGTTAATGGAGCATCCTCCAGTCATTGGGAGTGTGACAAATTCTGCTCATGCTGTCCCCAGTGCATTAGGACCGGTACCTTTGAAATCTGAATATTCCCCAACTGAGCACACGTAACACCTGTGGCATCAACCTGCAGAGATACCAGAGATACCAAACTGCCCCAACAAGCACTTCCAGCTTATCCACCTCACCTTTCACCCTCTGCACAAAGGGGGTTGAATTCTGTGCATAAGTCAAGGGTGGATCTGCAGCCCTAAACCCTCACTTGTGAGATGTCAAATTAGAAATAAGCTATGGAAGCAAAGCACAGATTGCTGGAAGCACCAGAGGCCCAGGGTAGGGCATTACATCCTGGAGTCAGCAATCAGGACCTTAATGAGACCAGGAAATGTTTTTTTCCTTTCCTTGTTCTATAATTCAAACACAGGGGACCATCCCCAACTTCCAGAAAGCTACAGCTCCAGAAGTGACAAGAAATCAGCCACTGAAGCCTCCAGCACTGGCAACACCCACTGCTGTTGGGGACTGCTACAGCCAGAAACCAAGTTCAAAACCAGTTTGCCAGGATTTCACAATGAGAGAGAAGAGCCCAAGCCAGGAACAAGCTGTGCACCTACTCGGGTCTTCTCACAGTGCTGCAGAGCTCACTTAAAACAATCCAGAGCTGGGACTGCCAGGCCAGGTTTTTAATGCCGCAGTGACACAACCGCTCCTGTTCCCCATCAGGATCTTGCTTTCCCACACCCTCTCTGGGCTGCACTGACAGTTCTGAAGGTTCCCAGTGCAACTGGTCCAGCCATGGGGATGGCATCCCACACACACCAAAACTCAATCATCAGGGAAATGGTAATAATGCAGAACATACAGTCCCACAGCTGCTTCTGGCACTTTCTTTTTTAGCATGAGTACAAGTGTGTCCTGTCCTCTGAGCACTGCTCAGCACAGGATCCCGGGATGGGTCAGGCTGAAGGGAGCACAGGGGGCACCTGGTGCCACCTCCCTGCCCCAGCAGGGCCATGCCAGAGCCCAGGGCACAGCATTGTGTGCACAGAGCTCTGCAATAGCCCCAGGGAGGAGAGGCCAGAGCCTGTGTGCACAATCTGTTCAGGGCTGGCCACTGGCCAGGGCAGAAGTTGTGCCTCCTGTGCAGGGGGAACTTCCTGGGCATCAGCTTCTGCCCACCAGATCCATAAACTAAGTTCTGATGGGGTCCTTGATTTTTCTCACTCACCTCTTTATTCTTATTTCTCTTTTTTTGTATTCATATTTCTCTTTTTCTATAAACTTGCAGTGCCTTCAAGGTTTCCCTGCCAGTCCAACAGAGCTCAGAGCAATCCCAGCTTCGAATTGCAGACGAACCTCATGCTCTCCTTCTGTTTGCACACCACAGCTCCAAGATATAAAATATATAACATCTATAACATATAAAATATATATCCCTACAAGGGCCTGGACAGCACTGTACAAGGAAGGGAATATTGACTTTACAAGTATCTTTCTTTGGAAGCAAAACAAGCACTCTTATCCTTTTGTGGTGTGTCATATTGCAGTAAAGATATTTATTTATTGAGTGTAATTATCTACTACAGGTCTGTTGCCTTTGCCCTGTGTGATTTCTTATCCCTATCACAGACTTTGACCCAGATCCCTACCTTGTTCCTTTTACAACACCAGAATAACGATCTCAGCTCCTGAAATTTTTTTCAGACTCACTTTCCCTACGGTCACCTGGGAACTCAGGGAGTCAGATTAGAAGCCATAGATGTCTTCTTCCAAAAGCAGGCTGACAGAGAAAAAAGGCCAAAGATATCTACAAAGATACCAGGCTGGCTAAAACTGCTACCAGGGCAGTCATGATGGAAGGAGAATCAGTTAAGGAAGGGCCAATTTAAAATCCAGCCTCTCCAGGGCCCAGCAGTGTTAGAGCTGGACAAGCACGGGCAGGTAGGGAAGTCAGCTTCTATCACATTTTTAAGTCTAATTTCATCCTAATCCTTTTACAAAGCAGCCAGCTGTGTGTGACAGCAGCTCCTACCTGTCACTGCCTCCATCTCCAGACACTTGTGAGCAGGAACACAAGCACTTTTCCAGCCAGCACAGATTGTGGGAAAACCCCACAGTCCCCAGCTGTTTTCACCCATCTTCCCTCCTGTGCAGGAACAGATTTAGGATCTGCAATACACCACAGGATTTTAGCACTTTTCCCCCTGTGCCATGTCCTAGTAGGATTTGTCACACAGATTTCCAGACAAGTTGTCAACCATGACAGATGTGTGCTGCCACCAACTAAGAAAAGTGACTGTTCTCATAGGAAACCCCATGCAAAGGGAAACTTTTTCTGGTTTGGTAAACTCAATCTCAATTTTGCTAGTTTTAGAATAATCCAGAGAAACCTTTTTATCACTCTCATAGAAAAGCCATTCTTAGGTAGAGGTGATAAGCTTTAAAAAAATCAAGGTGTTGTTTATTAATTGTGACAGGTGTTGGGTGCTTTATTCAAACACTGATTTTCATAGAATGGCCTGAGCTGGAAGGGACCTTAAAACTCACCCAGTGCCACCCCTGCCATGGGCAGGGACACCTTCCACTGTCCCAGGGTACTCCAAGCTCCATCCAACCTGGCCTTGGACACTTCCAGGGATCCAGGGGCAGCCACAGTTCCTTACACAAAGTGGCCTGATAACCATGATGGAGTTCAAAACTCCCAAAAGCTCTCCATTGCCACACAGGATGGAAAGAATTCCTCATTTACCAGCAGAACTGTCTCCTTCAGCTCAGGCCTCTGCTCTGCAGGCTGAGTGTGAGAGCTTAAAAATTGGGTCACATGTGCCTCTGTTGTTCCTTGTCTTGCCTCATCCAGCTGGAAGCTCCAAGCACGCCCCCGGGTTTGGCTTTGACACCCAACCCCAGCCCTATACCCAAAGCTAGGCTGATCAACACATGCAGCACCTCCTGGGGGAAAAGAAAAGAAAGAAAAAAAACCCTGAACTTATCAAGAACCCCTTTGAGTCACCACCTCTTTCCTGCCTGAGTAGGGACATGGAACACAGGGACACAGGAGAGTCAAGGAACGCTGGGAGCAGCATTTGCTCCCAATTCTGCCTGGAAAGGATGGAGGAGACAGGAGAACTGCTCCACAGGAATGCTGGAGGATCCATCTCACCTGGCCTCAAACCCTGGAGAAGAAAGGCAAAGGGGAAACCTCCTGATTATCCCCAGGGATAATCAACCCCTGTAAACCCAAACATCCTCACTGGTGGGTTCAGGGCAGAGCCTGCATTCCCTACAGAGGAAAGCTGTGCTGTTCTCTGCCACACCAAGACCCACGAGGGCTGAAGAGCAGTCTGACAAATCTGGGTTATGGGAGATGAAACCTGAACCCCAAAGGCTTTCCTACAAAGCCAAGTCCCAGCAGGACTTGGCATATGTTTCATGCTTGAGAGGGCTCGGAGCACAAGGCCCTGGGGAAGCAGGTCCTGGATAATAAAAGCAGCAAGCATGCAGGCAAATTGAGAAATGCAGGATATAGTTCGTAACACTCTTTATAGTGCAAAAAACCAAATTTGTTCTATGCAAATCTTTGTGCAAGAAATTACCTGTGGCATCCGGTGAGAAAGCTCTGTAGCAGATGGGAACCAGAGCACAAAACATCTACAGGGCCACAGAGAACAGCCCTTGACCAATCAAATAGATATAAAAACCTCACTGGCCTAATGATTAACCTTCCCAAGAAGAAAAGCTGGGGAGATCTCCCTGCCAGCAACGAGCTGTTTGCTGGACCGCATCTAGAAAACCAAGTACAACAGCAGCCATTAAAGTTCAAAAGAACTGAAGTGAAATGAGCCAACACACACATGAAAGCAGTCAGGTGAGGAGGAGAGATGAAGAGGGACCAGCTTATCAGATTTGGCAAAGCAAAAACTGGAATGAGATGCAGGTGGCATCTTGAGAGGGATCAGGCAGGTCAATGACTATGTCAGAACCAGAACAGGGAGATAAAGGGTGAGTATAACAGTACGGGCTGAAAATGAAACCCCAAAGGACTTCAAACCTCTCTTCTGGCACACAAACCAGGAACTGGAGTTTAGGGGGTTGGGTTTTTTTACATTGATAGGTGGGTGAGAGGCTGGACACGACCTGGCAGCCCAGAAAGCCAACTCTCTAGTGGCTGATCCAGCACAAAGGTGGGATCACAGAGGATCAAGAGCCACCTCCCTGTGCTTTGGGCAGAACTAGCTGATTGTTTGGAAATATCCCCTCTACCTCATCCCTTGTATATTTATTCTAACAAACCAATTATTCTTTCCAAACTACCATAAATTAAAAATACAGGACATTGCACATACATAAACATTAGAAAGAAAAGTTGTTCCAATTTTAAGAAGTACTTTTAGGCAACCAAAATCCTCCGAGAGCAATAAATAGCATTAATAGCAAGAGGGAGCAATACCTCATAAACAGAGAACATCTTTGGGATGCTGATTTGTGTGGGGGAAGTGTGAAATAAAAACCTAGAGAAGTGAAATTATTTCACTCCTTTTCAAGTCAGGAGCACAGCCTCACCTTGAACAGTGTGTGCAAGTTTGGCCCAGGAAATGTATTTATAGGCACAGGGTAAAACCAAGCCAAAAATCAAAGTAGCAATGAGAAGAACAGGATAACTTCAGCACAAGGAACAAAATAAACAAGATAAGCCTCTGCCATGTGGGGAAATGAAAATCAAAGTCCCAAGTAGCACAAGTGGGATGCAAAGAGGTCAGGTGTTTGACTCCTCTCCCAATAAAAGTGTTCCAAGGAATGGGATGAATTACTGGTGTTGAGGAAAACAACACTGAAACAAGATCTGTATCACAAGAGGTGCTCCAGAACACCTGCCAAGCCTCACCATTAGCATGTAGTAACCAATTCTGCTAACTGAGAATGCTGGAAGCTCTCACTGTTTTCAAATCACAGCTCCTGGAAACGTGGCTGAAATTCCAGTCCAGCAGGAGACTGAAATAAGAGAAGCTGGACCTTCCCAAAGCTCCAGCTGAGCTCCAGCATCCACCACATCCCACTGCAAAGCAAGTCATGGAATCACAGAAAGGTTTGGNTTGCCTTTGGGTTAGGAAAGCACATGTAAAAGAGAAATTCCTGAAGAGAAATATATAAAGCTGAACACAAATCCACTGTCCTTAGCTCAGAAAACCCCCCTAGCCACAATCAGGGGAGGATGGGGAATGTTTGCCCTGTCCCACCATGTCCCACCAAAAGCCAGAGGTCACCAGGCTTGAAGGACTTTTAGCCTGATTCCACCTGGATCCTCATTCTGGAGTGCTTCCCAGGATCACCTGGGCACCTTCTGTTTCTGCAAGAGGTTCAGGATCTGCTGTCACAGCCAGGGAAGAATTTGAGAGCTACAGGTCACTAATGTGGACAAGTCTGCAGAGCTTTTCTGACCACTAAATAAATACTACAAAATTCACCTTGCTCCTTCCATACACTACTCCTTCCACAATAATCCCTTCCCTGAAGATGAGGCATTTATTTCTGTGAACTGAACACAGTAAGAGGTGTGCTCTAACCTTTCAGCAGAATGTCAGAAAAACAATGCTCCCTTTAAACTCAAAGGAATTGTTCAATTAAATAAATAAATTAATCCACCACCAGAAATCCCAAATGCTGTTAAGCCTGAACCTCCTCAGTCCTGATTTTACATATTGAAAAAAGTTGGAGGGAAAAAAAATAGCTGTAAATGCAGTTATCTATATATAACCTTCATTTCCCACTTCTGGAAGCAAACAACGGAGGGAATAAAGTCACACAGCCTTTACAAACATCTCCCTATATCAGATCTGGAAGCAGCACCCAGCTCTGGCCTGACATGTATTCCACAGTCAATGAAAACCCTCTTCAAAAACATTATCAACATCAGAAACAGAGCAATTTGGAAATGGCTTTCTACTTACTGGGCCACAAATCCTGAGAAATCAAGCAGAAAGCCAGCACTCAGCAGCTGAACTGGATACAAAGGAGTTGCTGAGCCTTCACGAAGATGAATTTGAAGATAGCAGCGTGTCAAAGCCAAAATGCACCCAACATCCCCAGCAGACAATCTATAATTTAAAGCCTAGGAGAGCAAGAATTTAACACTTTAAAGATAAGGCATTATTCCCACCCCAGCAGCACCTGATAATACTAACTTCCTTTAAGAAAGTTAGACAAGAAACAACTCTTTAATGTATTATAGATGCAAAAAAACAAAGGGGAAGTTGGACGGTGGTGATGGTGTTCCTCCCCCAAAGGTTCTATGTGGTGTCTTAATTTGAGAGGCATTTCACTCCTCTGCCTGTGACTGTACAGTTTGGGGGGCTTTTCCCTGTTTTAAACAAAACCTCCTCTATTGTTTTCCATTTCCAGTTGTCTCACAGACTTATGCATCATGACAGAAAATGCAGAGACAGCCCTTAATTGAAGATGATGCCATCCCAGCCACCGCACCCTTTTTGCATCTGCAAAAACCTTGTCAGGAAAGTGCTACTGCTTTTTATACCAGGGCTCTTGGGAACAAGAGTAAATTTTTAGTCCCCTCAAAATGTGGGAGTAAAAACGTAATTGAGGCATTTTCTATTAATCACCGAGAAATCTGATGACTTAAAATAATCAGAGACCAACACAAGTAACAGCAACCTCCCAACTGTATTTTGAAGGAAAACACAACCATGATTCCAAAGATGGTGTCATTATTGCTGCTCAGAAAACAGAGATGAAGAAAGTGTGCAGTTTTATTTCACAGCATTAAAAATCCACAAGTTCTCCAAATTCATCCAGTTAGTACCAGATCATTACAAATCTGTGTTTGACAGCTCCACACTTACCAGAACAACAGCAGCTCTTGCTAGACAGAAAAAAATCACTTGCCAGAAAGATTGAACATTTAACAAATTAAAGTGTATTCACATGTATCAAAGGCCAGCATCCAAGAACACTGATGGTATTTTCCATCAGTGAAAGCTTCCAGTTTCAGAAAGGTTGCAAAAAGAGTCTTTAACAGATGACTGAGATGAGGCCTTCAGAGCCACAGGGAGGAGGAGAACACATTATTTGTCTTGCAGGACTTTTGCAGGAGTGGGAACGTGCACTGCCAGGAGATGTGGCAGCCTGATCAAACACCTCAATGCTGAGCCGGTGCCCAACTTTGGAGAAGTATTTTGATCCATTTTAGTTTTCCTGTTTTCGGTATCTAAACAAATGTCTGTGTTTATTACATAAAAGGATCAGAGTGAAGTCACCTCCCCGATGCTAAGAACTAGAATAAGTGCCTGGAGTATTTACATGTCTCAACACTTCTATAGTGCCACAATGGTGCAAAGTTTCCACACTGAGCCTCTAATTCTGCCAAAGGAGTGAGTCAGAGCATCCTCCAAACACAGACCAGAGCTCCAAGAGCACATTTTCCTTTCTAGTTAATTGCTGATGGCCACTGAAGAGAGACCTGTTACACTGGGTTTATGAGGGACCTGTGCTCCAAGGTGAAATAGGGATCAGCTGCTGAGGAATCACCCACAGAATTTAAACATAAATAAATAACCATAAAATAAACCTGCTAATGCACAAAGGGTACTCCACAATAGAAGGAGTTTTTTGGTTCCTGCACCTCAACTGGCACACAATCAAAAAAGCAGTCAAGTGCAATGTGTTCCTCCCTCCATAAGGAAGAAGGATGTAGATCTTAACAAATATGATGTCTTAAAATCAGTCTTGCTGAACTGACAACAGAATCCTCCATTCATCTCCCATAGTCAGGCTTTCATCCCTTCTGTTCATGAATCATCACTGACTCACAGAAAAAAATATTTGTTCAAAGGTGGGTTTTCTCACTCTTGTATCTGCTCTTTCCAAACTTAACTGCCTTTAAACAAAGGCTCATTTCTTTGTAGCCTGACTCAAATGTTACAATAAAACTCCTAACTGGCATCTGTCACAACCATTTCCATCAGTTGACTTAGTCTCAAGGAAGGATCATGTGGAAAAGGAGACATGCAAAGGTGATTGAGCAGTAGTCATAGGCAGGAGCTGACAATTATCCTGACCTATATTCCTCTGCCTGTTGCAGCACTGAACTCCTCCCTAACCATTTCCCCAGCCTCAGAAAGAGTTGTAGATTTAACACAGGCAAGTGCTGAAATATTTCAATCAGTATCTTCAGTGATCTCTTGGTCTTTGGCACAACAAGTGGTGCACTAATCACACAGGGCCCTACAACCACAGGCAGGGAAATGTCCTTAACTCAGAGAACAACAGCAAAAACCAAGTGTTCAATTACCCCTTAACTTAGAGGAATGTAAACATGAAGTGCTGTTATACAAGGCATATTAAGAAGAAGAAAGTGACAAAAGGCTGAGTCCTCAGGAAAAATTAAAAAAAAAAAAAATCATAGTCTTAAGTGAAACTCCTCAGCTTGGAGTTTGGCTTTTTCTGTTTTTGTTTTTGCAGTAGTCAAGTTCCCAGTTCAGGGGGTGAGCCTACAAAAAGGACTTATCAGGTGCACTATAGACATTTGTACTCTCAACTGCTGCAGGCTATGCTGTGGTAATCACTTATTCCAAGCCTTTACCTCCTGCCCAGAAAACACAGCAAAACAAACCCCACTTTACAGGGTGAGCTCTGAACAGTCATTAGAGGGTGAGAATGCACACTTTAAGAGCTACCAGCACCATAAATCCATACCATCATTTGCTTGGAAGCAACTTGGTCAAACTTCCAGGTGATGAAGGAATTTTTATCTGACTTAATTCAGCCATTTCTCAATAGTTATCTTCAGTTTTCCTTTTACTGTCACACTGCAGAGCTCTAAAATACTTTTCCAGCTTTCAGGACTAAGGGAACCTACTCAAAGTGCAGTTGCTTTAAAATATCACTAGTCCTTCTATGCCATTCACCTCTTTAAAAGCAGCTGCATTTCAAAAGCAAGGTGGCACATCAAATGTAAGGCCTACATCAGTGGCAGCCTGTTTGGTGCCTTAAAGTTAGCAGAAGTCAAGTCCCAGCCCAATCTTTATATGGTTCAAAAACCTGGATTTAGAGTTAGCAATAACTTCATTTCAAGCAGGAGGCTGGAAACATCAGAGGTGCTTTTCAGCCAGAGCTGGTAGGAAAACTGTCAGCAGCTGGCCAAGACCAAGAGATTCAGAGCCACGGCACAGCCTAACCTGAGTGCCCCAGCTCAAACAACACCAGAAATGGATGGTGTTAGTGAAAGGACACTCCAGAGTATCTAGAGAACAACTGCTGCATGTCCTAGAGCACCTTAAAGGAAGAGTGGCTATTTTCACTCCCTCACTTTTTTCTCTTTTTTTCCTACTTCATTTTAAAGACAATTTACTTACCCTGGAGACTAACTTGCTATGTAGGATGGGTCGATGGTGACTTTAAGAATTTTAATTCCTTGCCCCTTTTCAAGCAGGTGATGCATGCAGGAACTCCTCCCGCTTTAAAACGCTCAAAATAGAAATGGTGCTGTCCAGGCAGAAGTTGTGCAGCTGTGGAGAAGAACTATGTACCCTCTCCCTTCTAGAAGCTTGGGAAAAGGATCAAAAAAAGATTTGAAGTATTTCATGCATGGCACAAAAAAACAGCAGCTAGAAACACAGGCAGCACAAAGCAATACTGAATCAGTCCAACCACCTTCAAATCCTATAAAACAGAAGCTGCCCCAGCTCTTAAATCCATCTATGGCCCATTCACAATAGCAGTAACCAATGAAATCAGCATATGAGCACATATAAACACACAGGTTTTTGTGTCTTGCATCACACATTTGTGTGTGTCACAACTTCCCTGTGACAGCAGTTGTTTTTGCAGTTCTGCTTATGCAACAGAGAACCAGTGCACTGAGCTGAGACAAGCCCCCAAATCCGCAAGGTTAGAAAGTCAGTACAGCAGCAGCAAGTCATCCAAAGTGCTTGTTCCCAATGCCTGTGGAACCGAACCCAAACCAATCTGAATAACGCCTCACAGCTCATCAACAGCAGTGACGTTGACTTTGGGCAATTCACACTCCTCTTTGAAGTGGCAGTTTTCCAGAATGTCCTTGTAGTGGTCCTTGAGGTCCGCATAGGTGGATGTGGTCTCGTTGGAGTGATGGAAGGCCAGCAGCTTCTCATTGAGCAGCAGCTGCACCTGGTACTCCTCCTGGGAGGCGTTCACGTGGTCGCAGTGATAGAGCACGAACACCAGGTTGGCTGCGTAAGGCACAATGCGGCCGCTGCGGAATTTCCGCTGTGCCTGCTGGGCATAGTTGCTGGCCAGGAGAGGCTCGTCATCTTTGAAGTAACCCATCAGAGCAAGCAGGGGCTGGAGGGTCTCTGCGTGCCCAACTTGGACAATCAAAGGTGAGGAAATGGGTTTGGAGCTACAAAAGAAAAGAAGCGGAAGGGATGAGCAAGAGCCTCGGCTTTAAAACAAAACACCAACAAATTGCACAGCTGCCAGCAACCACAGCTGAAGGACACCCTGAACTTGTTTTACTCCTGAGAAAAATCTGTTTGGGAATTTCAGTTCGTTACAGACATTTCAAATGCAGCTTCCTAAACTTGGTCCAAGTATTGATCCAAGGCCAAAGCAGTGAGGTTCAGCAAGGCCAAGTGCCGGGTCCTGCCCTGGGCTCACCCCAAGCCCTGCAGCTCCAGCCTGGGGCACAGGGGCTGGAAAGGGCCCGTGGGGAAAGGCCCTGGGGGTGCTGTGCCAGCGGCTGGACAGGAGCCCAGGGGGGCCCAGGGGGGCACGAGGCCAATGGCCCCTGGGCTGTGCCAGCCATGGGGTGGCCACAGGCCCAGGGCAGGGCCTGTCCCCTGGGCTGGCCCTGCTGAGGGACCTCAAGGGCTGTGTCCAGAGCCCTGGAGCACATCCAGGGAAGGGGCTGGAGCTCACACAGTCAAGCCCTTCATTGGATGTGAGACTTTCCTTCAAAGCATCAGCAGCATTCGCCAAATTCAGTCAGAAGACAGATATCCAGTGATGCAGGAGAACAGTTGTCCCTCCCCAGTTTAGCAGTCCAAATGACCAGGAGGAATTCCATTTACTACCAGTTCCTGAGAGCACCAAGCAGTCCAGAAGGAGATGATGCTCTCAGTAACAGGTCAGCAAAAAGCCACTGACTCGCAGCATGACTGAGGACAGGTTATGTAACAAAAGGTTACACATTGTTCAGCCAAAGGGGAGATAAGAGCTGGCTTGCTGTGCCAGGAAGCACCAGCCAAGAGGAAAATCTGACCCTTGCTCCAGAGAAGGATGATGGCTTTTGGGGATCATTTCCAAATGGCCCAAGTCACTTGATCCAGCACAGGAAAACAGAAGTTTAGCTTTCAGGAGACACATCTTGATTGGTCTGAAAAGGAGGCGTTTCCACTGCTCCAACCCAGAGCAATGGAAAAATGGCTAACTGGGAGACTTGCCTGTGGATTGGAACTTTGATCAGCTCAGGGCTAGGATGGGCCCTACCATGAGTAGCCATGGTGTTTGTGCAGCCTGACACATACCTTGTGCCATGCTCCTGATGAGCCTGAGCCCTTCTGATTCCACTCCTCAGACTCCCCCCTTAGACAAAACATCCTTAAAAAAATGTATCCAAACCCTGCCTCTATCTTCTGTTCAAAAGAAGCAGCCCTCAAACCACAGAAAGGTTCTCGATGGAGGACATTGTATTTTTTCCCACCTATGCCTTTGCTGCACCAAGAGCTTTACATTCACCACATTCTTCCAGCTCCTCCAAAATCAGTGTTCCAGCCCATGTTCTCCCCTTGCTATTTATGACACCTTCACTCATTTCGAAATTGTAAAGCTTTTAGCTCCTTGAATCCCTTTCCCTTCCCTCTCTAGTCCATTTGACCAGTTCATGTGTATCCTTCCCATCCACACACACCTGCAGGGAAGTATTTTTAGGTTTTAGGACACATTCACATTCCTCCTGTCACAGAAGCAAGACACAGATGTCAGTGAAAGGAGAAAGAAGGCCATTCCTTTGATCTCCTGCAATTTCCAGCTTAGAAGTCTCCTGGGCCTGAGGTGGTCTCTAGATAGTGAATCATTCCTTTGCCAAACCTCTCCTTCAATCCACATGCATTTCTAGCACACACAATGTCCTGTGGCAGGGAGTTGCACAGCTTCAGGCACTGCTCTTCATTTTTCCTGCTTGTAGATGCCATGTTTCATTTAATCTGTTCTACTCACAGCTTTGCAAGTGTTCTTTCCAAGCTGAGAAATCCTACCTTAGTCCTTCCACAGTTTTCCACATGAGCTATATCCCTTTAGCTCAGAATGCACAATACTCAAGAACCATAAGCTACTACACAAGAACCATACTGTATCCATGAGCTTTCTGCTTCATTCGTGATATCCAACAGGGACTCATGGAACAGTTTGGATTAGAAGGAAGAATCTAAAAGATCTTAAATCTTAAAGATCATCTCATTCCAACTCCCTGCCACATCAGGGACACCTTCCCTGGATCAGACTGCTCCAAACCCCATTTGTCTGAAGTTTGAGATATCTCCAGACAGCTACAACAACCTCATAACTCAGCCCCTGAGCACTAAATTCTTCCATATTCTATCCAACAGGTGATAAGATGATCATTTTCCCCCATGTGGATTATTTGACAGCTCTGCAGTTCTCCAGCCCAGTCAGTCTCAGTCGGTCCTTTCGCAATCTTCCAAGTAGAAACATTTTATCTTATTTATCTTGAATAAAACTGCCACATTTGCAATGCCACTGACTAGTCACCTCTTTTTCCTGGGTCATTTACAACATTCTGAACAGGTCACACCTTTCTGTCTCCATCTCTACTAGGAAAAATCAATCAGCTGTTCCTACCCTCCATTTCTTTTATCAACATTTTTCCCTGTGTAAGGACCTTTTCCTTTAACCCCATCTGCTTGATTTCTTTAAATAAGGAAACCTGTTGAGAAAGATGACTGGAAATCATGACTGGGCTTATCACATTATTTTATATTTGCTGACCTCTCCCAAGAGCACCAAGAGGAATGTTTTCCTTTTAAAGGGCCATCCGAACACTTCTCAGGTGTGTCAGATTCATCAAGGTGCTCAGCAGTACTAGTCTGGAGCATTATTTCTACAAGACTGGCCTGGAATTCTGATTCTCTCCCAGAGCTGCTATTTTAAATTTTTCCCTTATTTAATTATTTGTATTTTCATGTCACCCCAGCTGCATGGTGGTCTGTATTTTGTTAACTAAGAAGGAAGCTGGGAATGTGAATATGCTGCTAGAATCTCCAAAATAACCTCACACAGGCGTTACTGACTCCATAGGGAATGGATTTCACATCCCACTACTCAAAAAAGGCTTCAGAAATGCCAAGACAAAAAAAATTCTGGCTAGCAATGCTGGCTTTAAGCAAAGTTTGGCTTTAATTTCCAGCTGATGCTAAGCAGGAATGCTGAAGTAGAAGTCAATCACAAAAAAATAGCAAAAAATTAATCATAAAGTCAGCAAGGCACATATTTGCAAAGCAGGAAACAAATTATAGCACAGACCACTTTTTAAGAAAAGTTTTTAAGAACAAGGGAAGAGGTGACAAAAGAACTAAACAAGGTATTCATTCTCAGTGGAGCTTGAGCTTTTCCTTCACCTGCTTTAGTCTCATGAAATCCTCATGCCAACAGGCCAAACAGCCTTAGGAGGCAAAATAAACCTCTCCCACTCAGAGCTATCCCACTGGATTAGCTCATTGAGGATTAAAAACAGTTTCCTGATACAACACAACCCTGCCTCTAACACAGCATGCCTGGTCTTTCACCAGTCCTGGTGATCTCCCAGACTGCTCCAGCACTCCCTGTTCAGTCTCCAGCATCAGGGCTCCAGCTCAGATGTGGTTTCCTATCATCCAGCAATGACAATCAAAATGGCCATCAAGGTTAAACAGCAATATTTTTAATTGTGGGGACAATAACGACAGATCACCTCTTCAGAGAATACACACAGGCAAAGGTTACAACTGCCCCTGTATTTCTGATAAAGGCAGACAGAACAAGTAAGACAACACTGATAAACAGTAGCACAGGCTAATAAAATACTAAACGGCAGGCCTGATGTTTCCACACTCAATTTGCCTCACAATCTATCAATGACTCAGCGTCTTGCTGGAAGCATCAAAGTTCCCAACATCGTACTCTGGCAATTGCTAATGATATTTTAATCCACTTTTCCCCTCCTTTTTATTTACTAGTACATGGCTTGGAAAAGCCCACTGAGGAAATCTCATTCCCACCTTTGAAGGGAGATGAAGGGACTGTGCATAAAACTCTGCCAAAAAATGCTAGGAGCTTGTTTGAAAGTGATTGGTTTTGTATACATTTCATGGGGCATTTCCAAGTGAGCAGAAGAGGCCCTCAGCAGGCAGAGTACAAGCAGGGTTCATTGGAGAGATGCGTCAGCTCCTGAACTGCTCACATTGGGGTTTTACTTTTACTTTTTTACTTTTTCACTAAATCTGACCCTGGATGAAAACGATGAAAGTACTGAACAATTCAGCAGCACAACCCCAAAAGCCAAGTCTCACCGTGGGGAAAAATAGCACCATGGAGAAGAACAGATGTGGGATTTAATCATCCAGGCAAAATTCTAGCTCTCCTGGATCTCAGCAGATTTGGGGTTAACCCTGAATCTTCTGCATCAGCTCACCTATCCTCAAGAGCAGATCATTTCTACTCTTTCCAGGACCACTGAGAGTTAATTTTCCATACAGAAAAGTGAACTTTCTTTTACCCAAAGTTTATTTCCTAAGCACCGACTGGACTTTCAGTTAGAAATAACCCAAACCCCAGGAAATAGTGGGGTAAGAAGAAACATTTCCTGCTGCAAACCTCAACTGGCCAACCTTCAAACCTCATGCAAAAATCCCTCCAACAACTGCAAAGAAGGGAAGTTTTAACACCTATTTAACAAGCAAGCTTAGACTACAGTCTATCCCTTTTCTCCCTAATAAAAAAGCCAGGTCAAAGGACTCCAAAACCTGCTTACAACTATGGGATGAATTCTTCATCCTTCTCACTTACCCCTGTGATTTATTTCAGGAAAAAAAAAAAAGCTGGACAAACCCTAAACATACCAGGAAGCAGCTGAGATCACAGTGGTGGGACTCAGAAGGCAGTAGAAGTATTTAATAGTGGTGATGCTCAGAGGGTTATCACCAGTGGGAAGAAGAATAAAAAAAAGTTAAAAATCTGTCAAATAGTATTAAGTCCTCATATGTCAAAAGTTCTACCATAAATAGAAGACACCCAAACATTCCCAGAATCAGCACCAACACAACAAAATGCTACCACTAATACTGACAAGATAAAAGTTTTCTTATGTTGCAACAAGCTCACTCATGACAACAGCAAACTTTAAACGCTGACTGGACTACACAAAACTCATTTAAAACCCTGATTAAAAGGCTCTTATCTAGTCCTGCAACACTTAATCACTCAGAGCTAATTAGGCTTCCTTGTGTTTCACTGCAGAGCTGCTGCACTTTCAAAGGCTCTTTCCTGGCTGATCCCACCTCTCCCATTGTTCCAAACCTCAGATCTGCAGCAGCACCACAGTGATGCTCCGTGTCAATCTATCATGAGCCAAAACCAAACCAAGAGGCTGATGGCACTTGTCAAACCCTTCCTGCCCAAGGTGGACACTGGTCAGGCCTGTTCATTTGTCTGTTACTTGCTAGGTACTGCTTCATTTGGGTTTTTCATTCTTACATTAAAGGAGGCAACTCTATGAAAGTTGCTCAGATGCTTTTTCAAATCAATCCCAAGCAAGCATGTATTAACTAATTAATGTGAGATTAAGGACATGCTGCGGAGTCTGAAAGGCACAAGGAACTTTAGATCTCTAGTTCTGGGCAGACAGAAGAACAGCCACATTCCCAGTGGAGATCCCCTAGGCTGCCCAGCTCTCTGAGAAGTCAGCAAACACACACACTTCAGAAATGCAGACACAGGGGTGCTGCTGAATGTGCCATGAGGATCTGTGGAGAATTTCCCCATCTCTAACTTCCCCAAAGCTCCCTTTAGTCATGTCAGAAGTCCCACCTTTGAATGACGGAGCAATAAAAGCCAACCACACACTCTCATACAGAGCTGCTGACTGAGACATCAACTGTTTATTAATGAAAGTCATCCCAGCAGCAGTGAAGGGATTTTACTAAAAACCTGACTGAAGGTTTCGAACCTGAGCAAAAGGGGATTTTCAATCTAATTATTTCATTGCTACTGCACACACAGAAACTTTTTGCTCAGTTCCCTTTGCAGAGTTTTGAACTGTGAAGTGGTTTTAGATCATCCATTCTATTGCTTTGTACTGAGTCATAGGTTTGGAAGGAGAAATTAGGGCACAGCAGTAAATGACTCCTGAAAGGTCACCAATTGTGTTGGGAAGTGACCTGCAAAGAGGAAGACAAATTACATGCAACAATAAAAGCTACCAATAAATTGCCAAATTGGTCTGTTTGCTGTACAGCTTTGTGGTATAACTCACAAAGATCACCTTCAATTAATCTTGAACCATATTCCAATTCAAATAAGTCTTTTTTTTTTAATACCTTGGGCCCATTTATTCTCTCAGAGGAAACCAAATATTTTGCAATGCATATGTGCAGCTAGGTTGGTATCATCAATACACACTGTAAATACTGAGAGGGCTGCACAAAGCATCCTCCCAATTTCCAGTGCCTTATGGTAACCCATTTGGGCAGTACAAGCAGTAACAGGTATCTCACATTCTTTAACCAGCAGGAAATATTAATGTTAAATATTTGAGGTCAGAAGGAAAAAAATGAAAAGTCTAAACCAGCTTTAGTGAATAGCTGACAAGCTTAAAGTGTGCCACAACTGATTTGCAAATCCACCTCTGCCCAAGTGTGCTGCTGCAAAGATTCTTAAGATCAGATGAATGGCTTCATATTGAATTAAGTATCAGAATACCTGAATTTCTCACCAACACACAGCGTTCCTGTGGGCAGAATACTGTTCATTAAACTGCTGGGAAAATCAGCAGTGAAAAGTAATTCTTCACTAGCTTCTCTGGCTATTTTCTATCCCTAGCAGACGGACTTGGGAAAAACACAATTTTTAGTCCATAAAGCACTTCATAATTGTGAAGACATAAAACAACTGCCCAACTAGGCCATTTCAGCACAGCAAATCACATGGCTTTGATATGGAACAAATAAAACTTTTAACCAAAGTTTACTTCCTAAGCAGAAATGGTTTCATTTTCTATACATCTCTTGGGATACATTTCATTGTATTTTTGTAACTAAGAAAATTTGTATGGAAGAAAAAGTCCTGATCCCCAACCTATCCCTTTCACAGCTTTTAACACCATCTTGCTGTACAGCAACACTAGCACAGAAGAGACTATTGCCAGTTTAAACCCCAGAGTTATACTGGAATTCACATCATGTAAGAGCCTAAACACACCTGAACCTTTTGCACTGCAAACTGAAGGTGGGACTAATTAGCAATAGGTATTTATTACCACCATCATCATATTCTTAAAGATAGACTAATCAGCAGGAGGGGTTTTCCAGCAAGGAAGTAAAAGCAAGCTTTGATAAGGCAACTAAGTTTGGTGAGCAGACTGTAAGGACAACAATCACTTCATGGAAGAAACATGGAAGAAAATGTTTTCTCTTTTTAATTTCACTGTAACTGGGAATGAAAGCTGAACAAAACTATTGAACATAAATGTATAAGGTATGCTACAAAACTACAGCTTTGCCAACACTGCTCTCCATTGCCAAGTCTGGAGCAGAACAGATAATCCAGATCCCTCAGCTTCTTCCCAGAATAGAAATGTTTCCTTTTCTACTTCTGGATAGCCCAATCTAAGCTTTCCAAAAAGAAAAGAGATTTTGGGACAAAGATAATGCCCTGGAAGTAAATATCTTGTTCTTAAATTTTTAGAGTAAGCAGCCAGTTATAAATTGATGCTAAACACCGTTATATTGAAACAACATTCCACTGAAAGACATTCCATCATCACAAACACTCATTTTCTGAAAATGCTGCAAAAATATTTAACCTGCTGCCTTGAAGCTGACCATCACCACAAAAAGAAAGAAGAGACTGGCCTATCTTTTTATTTGTATGTTTTCTTGTTTTCATTGTACTCTCACACTGCCACAGTGTGTCTCTCTCCCTAGATGAAAGAGATAACTCCCTCTCCCTAGATGAAACAGGATTAGCTGCACCTCCTCTCCCTAGATTCCAAGAGAGACAAGCTGGCCCTGGTAGATTCCCACATGCTCTCCAGGGTTACCCAACCCAGTTTATTCCCAGGTCTCCCGTGCTTTACGGCTGCCACCTTCCGTTGTGGAAGGGAGTAACACATTCCTGTGGCACTCGGCTACCTCGGCTTTCCGGGTCCTGTTTAGGATGAGGATCATCCTGAAGACTGCTCACCCAGCTGGGAATTTTTCAAGATTTAGGGTCCTGATCCCTTACACTCACTGCCTGCTTCCCTCTGTGTTGGGAAAACAACACAAAAGCCCCAGGGACTGCAACCAAACTTCTACAGGCAATGCTGAAAGACAGATTAGTTCTTCCCTCTTCCCAATTTGGCAACTGCTGATCCAGCTCCAAACAAATCAGAAATCGGAGAATGTACCTCTTCCTTCCAACTGCTCCTTTAGGGTTTTTTTTAATTGTTATTAAACTTACAAGGATGTTTTATATACAGTTGAGGCACACAACTGCAATTAGTGCATGTAATGTGAGGATTGAAATGTGATCTCACTGCTCAAAGAGGAAATGACACTGAAAGGGAACATAATTGATCACTCTCCTTTCATTATACAATCTTATGGCCCTATCCTTGATATCCTGTACTCTTATAAACATTTCCATATTTATCTGCTAAGGTATTAATTCATGTGATTGATTACTAACTATGAATTTGTTCAGTTTACATAAAGACATGCACATAGGTTGCAAATTAACATTTAAGCAACAAATTGTTTTTAACAAGGACATTTTTTAACAAAAAAGCTCATTATTTGAACTCAATGACTCCTCCCAAACTACAGGAAGAGAACACCACTATCAGACAGCAGCTGGTTGTCCCCTGAAGGTCCCAGTGGATCAGCAAGGTAAAATATGGAAATACTTTAGCTGAGCACAAAAGCATCAATGGAAGTAAAAAAAAATATATGTACACTCTTTAAAGTAATACTGCTCCAGTAAAAATTGTATTATCGCTGTTAAAATTCTCCTAGCTCCAACTCTCCTAATGTTGCCATGTTAGGAAGTACTGAACACGCTTTCAAATGAAATCCAGCTCAAGACTGACCACAGAAAGCTCCCACCCAAAGCACTGAAGCCTCTCAATTTACCTTTTGCTCTCTTCCACTGCTTTGTCCAAGTGCTGGAAGATATCTTGGAATAAAATGCAGCTGGAGCGACTGTTGATGTCATAGCCATAGCCTCTCTTCCAGTACTGCTTCAGGTCATTCAGGTATTCCAGCACCTACAGTGAGAGATCACAGGTTTTTATTACTGCACCAAGGGAAAATGAAAAGCTCACAGCCTGGAGCAATGACACTAAAACAACCCCAAACATCAAGGCTCCAGTTGAAACCACTTCAGCACAAAACCAGACAACAGATCAGACCACAGAGCCACCAAATTCAGCATCTGGCAACAATCAGAGTCAGGTGATGTGCTGTGAATCACCAGACAACCACTATCCATTGCTTTTTTAGCACTTCTGATTTTGCTTTTGGCTCATCATTCTTCCCATAGAATCCATCCCACACCTTTAGCTCAGCCTGGCTGTTTTAACATTCCAGAGACGTGCACACATCTCAAGCAGACAGAACTGTGCCTTGGAATTATGCAAGAGCACACGGTACTCTCTCTGTTCTCTGCTCCTTTCCTGACAATTCCTGGCATCAAAGTTGTTTCCCACCTCCCTGCTGAGTTATTTATAACTAGACTGAACAGGGCAGGTCTCAGCAGAAGCCTATGGTGACCCTGACCCTCTTAGAGAGGTGACCATGTATTCCTTTAGCCAAGCACCAAACCTATGCAAAGGTCTCCCCTTTTCCCAGGGATGCAAATTTCCTTAAGAGCCCTGGGGAGCCTTACTGAACCTCAAAAGCTACATCAAACAACTTCGAAAGAAGAGGAACAAACATTTGCCTCATTTATCTGGGTTCTACTGGGTTTTATCAACACGCATTTATTTGGTTTATAGATCTGATAGCCCCCAAAACCAAACAGAGAGTCTTAGAGGCTCTAGAAGACCTCATTTGATGTACCCTGGAATGAATTTTGTCACGTGAAAAACACACATTACAGAATGGTTTGGGATGGAAGGCCATTTAAGACCATCTCATTCCAAACCCCCTGCCACATGCAGGGACACTTCCCACCAGACCAGGTTGCTCCAAGCCCCACATACCTTAGCATCTTCTTCACTGAAGAGTGAACACCACGGGGAGGTCACATTTTTTATAGCCAGCTCATATGAGCAGGTGAGAAAAGCCACTTGGACAAGATCTGCAATAAATCCAACGAACAAGTGAGAGATAAACCACTGCTACACAAGTAGCAACTTCCTCTCCTCAATTTACCTCCAAAATAAATAGCAATTACTGTTTGGCAATGCAACAATGAAACACAGTAAATAATTGGTGGGACAAAGGTCAAGCACCATAAACATGAAGTTTAACAGAATTATTGCACAAAATCCAAGTAGTGGACTGCAAGCTCTTCACATTACATCATTAAAAGGGGAAAACAAGACCATTTCACATTAAATGCTGCCTGTCTGCTGGTGT
>VZTZ01018438.1:230400-253597 GCA_013400955.1 Drymodes brunneopygia
CGCGGCTCCGCCCGGCCCCTCGCAACTTCGTCCGTCCCTTCACGGTTTCGGTCGTCTCGACGCGGCTCGTCATGGCTCCCTACCGCATCACCCGTCCCCTCACGGCTTCACCCGTCCCCTCACGGCTTCTCCCGTCCCCTCTCGGCTTCGTCCGCCCCAGCCCGGGACACTCGTACCCAGGCGAGGCGGAAGCGGGAGCCCTGAGGGGAGCCATGAGCTGCCTGACATATTTTTGCATCCGCTTTGCCTCTGTGGAGCCTCACTGACTTCACGGAGCTCAGTAAACACAAAAGAGTCAACACACAGTCAGACACGAGGGGGGTGATTTGATTTCTCTGTACAGGCAGAACAACTGGATCGACTGCAGTAGGGAAAGACAGGCAGAGACAAGGTACATTTTATATAAAACTCAGAGCAAACCCCGTGAAGCAGGTGGGCTCAGGACAACCTAATCTTCTTGGCAGTCAGTGCCCAAGATGTGCTAGTTTTGAAAAATTTAAAATTGCTCGTCTTTCTTCTCTGCAGTTGTGCAATGTATTCTCAACTCTAAGGTTGACTGCTACCAAAAATTCACCTTGTTCAGCTGGTAACAGAACGTGCTGCTGTCCCTTGGAGTCCTGTTTTAGAGAATCTATCTGTTGATGTAAAGCAACAGCAGAAACTTGCTAACAAATCCCTGCCATGTTTTATTCATCAAATTAGTCTAATTAGCATTTAAATTAGCTAAATATTAAGACCACTTCAGTCAAAACCCTGGATCTAGGCCTTGCTGGGAATGGGGCGAGTGGGGATGTGGAAGTAAACTTTAAAGCTATCTCTGTTTCTCAGAGCTCTGTGAAAACTTCAGCTATGATGTGCATATCTCCACCATTAGAGAAGCTCTGGTGTAGATAGATTTTTAAAAAGTTAGTGCAATCTCTTCTTTGTTACTTCTTCATGGCAGAAATTCATCTGAAACCAGGAATGCTGCTGGGGGCTGCAGCTCCCCTCAAATTTGCTTTGTCCTCCAACATTGGTGACCAAAGCCAAGAAGGATCTTTCACAGGTGTTTTTGGCTCTTTTTTTGCTAAAAACCAGCTGGATTGCACTCAAAGTAAAGTAGTGATGCTGTGAGGGGATTGCAGGTGGCTGCTGCAGGGGTCGGCAGCATGGGCTGTGTAGGTTTTTCCATTGAATCATAGAATCTCTTGAGTTGGAAGGGACACACACAGACCACCAAACCACAGAATCATGGAATCACAGAATTGTTGTTTCGGTTTTATAGGGTTTTATAAGTTGTCATATTATAGTTGTAGTTTTTTATATTTGTTTTGTNGTGTGATGAAGACACTCCTGAGTCTCCTCAGAAGAGTCCAACTCCTTTTAACATGTTTCTTTTCTTTTCCCAGCAAGAGCAGGTAGAAATAAGCAGCTGTGGAAAAACAAGTGGGAGCGTGAAGTTTGCAGCCAGAGATGCTTCCAGCTGGGAGCCGTGTCCAGAGAGCCACCAGTATTGGTTATAAACACAGGATGGGTCAGGAACTACAGTGGGCACCTGGTGGCACCTCCCTGCTCCAGCAGGGCCATGCCAGAGCCCAGGGCACAGCATTGTGTGCACAGAGCTCTGCAATAGCCCCTGGGAGGAGAGGCCAGAGCCTGTGTGCACAATCTGTTCAGGGCTGGCCACTGGCCAGGGCAGAAGTTGTGCCTCCTGTGCAGGGCAATTGCTGGGCTCAGTCCCTGCCCGTGGCTCTGGTGCCATTGCTGGGCCCCGCAGCAGAGCCTGGGCCCTGCTTGGAGCCCTCCCTGCAGACACTCAATCACATCCCGCTGGCACTGCTGGCAGCATGGAATGATGGTATTGTAATGACCTATCCAGAAAAGCTTAGAGAGGCTTAGAAAGGCAAAGAATCAAAAGAGGCATCCTGTGGAAAAGCCTGAGCAGCACAGTGGTGACACATCAGGTTATAAAACAGTTTGGGCAAAAGCATAAGCAAAACATCCCCATGCTGATTACACCCATTTTCAGCTGAACCCTCACTACTGAATAGATACGAGTTGTAGCTAAGGAAATAGGGTTATCTGTGGGAGCAGCAAGGCTTATGGTTAACAGAAACATCTCCAGTCTTGGCAGAAAGGCTGAGCTTTTGGCCCACAGCACATCCTGGGGAGACCTGCATTTTATACAGAGTCAGACTTTACTCCTTGCCTGCATATTCAGGCTACTGCTTCTGCAGATGAGAATTTTCAGTGAATAAATAAATTTCCATGATCTTAATCCACTAGTGAAATTCTGTTGGAAAGCGTGTACCTCCTGTCTCCCACCTCCTCAATATCCAAAAGAAAGTGTTAATGCAAGGTGTGCTAAGGCTCAGACAGGATAGGCGAAGCCTGCAATGCTGAAAGAGGAAGGGGAAAGAAAATACGGGAATAAGAAAGTGGTTTAAAGCTTCTGGGCAAAGTTATGGGCTCTCTGTTAGAGCAGGGCAGGGTGACTCAGCTGTCTCCCAGTGACTCTGTGCAGGGCTACTTGGCCCATCTCCTGTGGCTTGTTTAGTTTATATTACACATATTTACCACAAACCACTTCCAGCATATCATCTTTTATAGCAAAACCAGCATGAGACTACATACAGTGTTGCTTTGAAACCTACTGAGGGTATTTTATAAACACCAAGAAAGATATCTGTCTTCTGCCTAATTATTCACTGTAAGGAATCTGTTGTTGGTTTTACTAGGAAAAGGATTTTGCATATTACATATAATATTTTGCATATTACGGCAGTGTGCACATGAGCTGCTGTATGTGAGGGAGAAAAAGAGAACTCAAAGAGTTTTTTGTTAGAGACTGTAAACATGAGGTTAAAAGGTAATTAAATAAAAACTGGTTTGTAATCCCAGTTTGCATTCCAGAAAGGGATTTCTATGTTCTGAGTTGTCAAGGGCAGACAGTTGCCCCACATGGGATCCCTTCCTTGCTCCTATCACATCACATTAAATCATCACATATTATTGAAATTGTTCAGGTATATATTTTGTATGGTCTCACAGGATATTTTCTATTATGACATGGAAAATCTTATTGATATCATTCTATGAGGAGTCACAACACCTCCAGTTCATATCCCAAAACTCTGGACAAAGCATTTACACAACAGCCACATTGCCATTTTCACCCTCTACACGTATTGTGATATTCTTTTTCTGGTCCTTCTGTCTTCTTTATATCTTTATATCGAAACTCTTTATAAACATGCCAGTTCCAAATGCAACATTATCAGATTGTTCTCTCTTCTGTTCTCCTTTATTGTTTTTGTTTCTTTCCATCTTCGCTTCTGGTGATGCTGAGGGTGGTTAGTTCATGACTCACATTTCCACAGCAGCATTTTTTTCCTGCCTTGGAAGATGGAGGCAGGAGAATATTGCCCACCATCTTCTTTCCAGTTCTTCTCCATACTCTTGGACATCCTGTACACTCAGGCTCTGCATCCCGCGGGATCTGGAGCTCCCGTGCAAGCCCATCAATCACTTTGTCTACTCTTGGATGGAATATCAAGAAACCAACACAGCAATGTGGAGAAAACGTGAACTTTATTCACTTGACTAATCTCAAAATCTACAACTCGGGGATGACTAGAATGCTACAGGGGTGAGAACCTTATCCGTAAAAAACTTCAACTTTTGGAACTGGAACACTAAAGGAAACTTAACCTACTCGTGAAAAGTGTAGTGGGGAATCCTACAAATAGGAATGGGGGTTTTTCTAACACCTGAGTGACTGGAATGCTACTGGGGTAAGAACCTCATGCCTAACAAACTTCAACTTTTGGAACAAGAACACTGAGGGAAACTTGAACTACTTGTGAAAAGGTTGGTGGGGAATCCTATGACTAACAATGCGGGTTTCTCTAACACCTAAATGACTAGAATGCTACGGGGTGAGAACCTTATACCTAACAAACTTCAACTTTTGGAACAGGAATACTAAGGGAAACTTGAGGTACTTGTGAAAAGGGTGGCAGGGATTGCTACAACTAAGAATGGGGGTTTCTCTAACACCTAAGATGGGGGATGGCACAGTGCCTGGGCTGGGCACTGGGCACACATCCCACCAATGCTCTGCACGCAGAGCACCGCGCTGGAGCTGGAGAGTCAGCGCTGAGGGGAGACTTGGATTCTCCTCCTCCTCCTCCAGATGCCCCGTTGTGCTGCTCTCTTGGCTCTGGGCCTCTGCGGAGAGCAGTGTTGCAGGTGCAGCTGCAGCATGGCTCGGTTGTGGCTCAGCAGCTGCAGCAGCCTCCTGGGGCAGCCGCGTCCCTGGCAGCAGCACGGCCCCGCACGGGCCGGGGGGCTCTGGCGCTTCTTCTGCAAGGAAGGCAAAGCACAGGGATCCCGATGAAAGGGGCAGAGGGGCAGAGCGGGGCTGAGGCCTCTCCCACTGCCTTTGGCCTGTGCCTGAGAGACTCGGGCCTGGCTGGGCTGCCCCGGGCAGAGGCTGCAGCAAGCAGAGCTGCGGCCGCCTCTGCCTGCTGCTGTCCCGGGGCTCAGCCTGGGCCTGATTCCCAGCCCGGGGCTGAGCCCCCCTGTGCCGCGGGGCCTTGGCCAAAGGGCTGCCCGAGAGGCACAGCACCCTTGGGCCTGCCCAGCTTTGCTCCTCCGTGGGGGCTCTCAGGCCTCACCCAGCACCAGGCTGGCCCAAAAGGCCTTGGCCAGTCCCAGCCCCCTGCTCCATCCTGGCTGCCCGACCGCCCTCCCTCACCTCTCCCCAGCGTCTCCAGAGCCTTCTGCCAAAGCAGCATCCCAGGACAATGCCTGTTATCAGCAGCAGCACCATGAACAAGCATGTCCAGGAACCCAGCAGCATATCCAGCCATGAGGTGGGCTCAGGCTCCATGTCCTGCAGCTCCGGCTCCTCGGGAAGCAGAGCCAAGGTGCCCGTGTCCCTCTCAGGATGGTTGGGAGGGCTGACAGGTTGGACCAGCATCAGCAGCACATAGAGCGGCAGGAGGCAGGAGAAGACCTCGCCAGCCATGGTGTTTTGCACAGGAGCTGACACCACCACACAGGCTCTGGACGTCACTCCGTGCTGAGGTCAACCCGGGCTGTGGGCACAGTGATGGGCTGGGGACAGTAGCCAGCCACCACACTGTCCCCAGAGGCTGTGATGTCACAGAATCACAGAACACACACTGGCTTGGAAGAGCCCTGGGAGATGATCTGACCTGTGACCCATGGCCATCATGGCAAAGAGACTAGAGCCCTCAGAGCCATGCCCAGGCTTCTCTTGAACACCTCCCACCACTCCACCGGCCCCCTGGGCAGCCCATCCCAACATTTAATGCCCCTTTCTGGGCATAATTCTTCCTAATGTCCAACCCAGACATCCCTTGGCACAGCTTGAAAGCTTTTGTGGCATCTGCTCTCTCTTGTCCTTGCCCATGTCCCCGGCAGCAGCGCGGCCTGCACAGGCCGAGGGACTCTGGTGCTTCTCCTGCCAGCAAAGCACAGGAATCCTGATGGAAGGGGCAGAGGGACAGATTGGGCAGCAGACCCAATCTTGCAGTGCAATCAAATAGTCCTGTCCTGAATAATTTCCTTGTATCTGCTTCATCTATGGATTTTCTGTAGAGGTGCATCCATTTCCAAACCAAGCTCTATTCAAAATGCAGCTGAGAATAGTTAATGCATCAACCTCTCCTGAAAACACCTTTTTTCTTATAAAACCTTCCTGCTCCTCACTGCTTTGGTGGCTTTGTAATTGCCATTAATGGAAGTGTATTTCTTAGCAGTGAAAGGGCAGAGAAAACAAATTTTCTTGTGTCCCCAGCTGAGTGTGTGCCATTAGCTGGTCTTTCCAGGAATGGAGAAAATGCTCCCATTGCCAGTCTGAGCACTGTGGTAATTCCCATAGTACAGAATTCACTGCCTGCAGCTGTACAAGTGAGGAATGGTTTCAGCTCTCTCTGTCATGGTTTTAAACACAAAGATACTAATTACATGGTCCAGGGACAAAAGGTGTCAGACCCTAATTTTGTGTTGTGCTTTCCTTCTCATGCCACCTCACTCCTTCACTATCAAGGAACAGATCTCTAAGCAAGGATCTCTTCGTGCTGGCTGGCAGCCATTCCTAATTATCTGATGAGCAGCCATGATTTAAGGAGAAGAAATAATCATAGAATCACAGAATGATTTGGCTTGGAAGGGACCTTAAAGATCCTCCAGTTCCAACTTCACTGCCATGGGCAGGGACACCTTCCACTGTCCCAGGCTGCTCCAAGCCTCGTCCAGCCTGGCCTTGGGCACTGCCAGGGATCCAGGGGCAGCCCCAGCTTCTCTGGGCACCCTGTGCCAGGGCCTGCCCACCCTCCCAGGGAACAATTCCTTCCCAATATCCCATCTATCCCTGCCCTGTGCCAGTGGGAAGCCACACCCCCGTGTCACTCCATCCCTTGTAAAGAGTCTCTCTCCATCTTTGTTGTTGGCTCTTTCAGGCACTGGAAGGCCACAATTTGGTCACCCCAGAGCTTCTCCTCTCCAGGCTGAACAATCCCAGCTCTCCCAGCCTTTCCTCCCAGCAGAGCTGCTCCATCCCTCTGCTCATCCTGGTGCCTCCTCTGGGCTCTCTCCAGCAGCTCCAGGTCCCTCCTGTGCTGGGCCCCAGGGCTGGGGCAGCTCTGCAGGTGGGGTCTCACCTGAGCACAGGGGCAGAGGGGCACAATCCCCCCCTCCCCTGCTGCCCATGCTGGGGGCTCAGCCCAGGGCACAGGGGGGTTCTGGGTCCCAGCTCTCACCCACAGCACCCCCAGGTCCTTCTCCAGGGCTGCTCCAGCTGCTCATCCCCTGGACTGATCCTGGGAGTCGCCCTGATCCAGGTGCAGCACCTTGCACTTGTCTTTGTTAGTTGTTGTCAGCCTTTGAGCCTCACAGACCGAAGCAGCAGTGAAGTCACACACAAGAGGGTGCTGCTATGGGGACACCCTAGGTGTCACCTCCTGACCAAGGTCTGCATTGACACAGGTGGCCCAGAGCTGAGTGTCCTCAATTCATTAGGTTTTAGTTAGTCTCCCTAAACAAGTGAATTCCAACATGAGGGCAATAAAGCAAACCCAACAGGATCCAAGTCACTGCATCGTCCAGACACCCCAACTTTATTGTTCTCCAGTGGATGAGCCCTGCAGACACAGAACGGGCTGGCAGTGGCTCAGCTCAGCCAAGGCACACACAGCAGCCCAGGTAAGCAGATCTCTGTGAGTGTGTCCCTGTCCTGGCCCTGGGCATGAGGAGTGGGGCTGGGCAGAGATGAGCTGATGGGAGTCTGATCTGGCATAAAGAGAGGCAGGAAGGTGAAGGGGTGCGGTGGAAACTCAGAGGAGGTGGAGGGTGTGGGCTTGGAGCAACTTGGCCTGCTTTTGGGTCACACCTTCACACTGGGAGGTGATGTGGCTGCACGTTACCTTTGGGAGTTCCTTGTGCACCTTGCCTCCCACGAGGAGGGTGGCCCTCTTCCTCCTGAACTTCCCTGGCTCACACGCAGCAGCTGGTGCTTGTACTGAGCAGGCAATGCTGTGTTATTGCTGCTGCTGGGTGGGATGGAGCCATCCAGAAACCCAGGCTCTTGATTCTCTGTCAGCTGGCATCACATCTCGTCTCACCAGAGCAAAGCCATGTCAGCAGAGTGATGCTTGATTTGGGGATGCATTTTTGTACCCTGAGTGCCAAACCCCTTTAATTTGGGCGCATGTCCCTGCTGCTCCTTTTGAAGCATGGGCTCTTTTTGCTCTTCTGGGCAGTCCCTTGCCTTCTGTGCACGTGAGTAGGGAGCAGTTCATTCTCACAAGGAAAGCAATGGGTTTTTCCACAGCTGATGCCACATTTTGGTTAGCAATCAGAGAACTGGAGAAGGAATGACACATATAATTACTGCTTTCAGCAGAAAGGGCTGGATTCAGATCTCATCCATGCTGTCCTAATGGAGTGCTCTACATGCTCTCTCCCATGGCACGGCACCGTTTAAACGTGTGTGACATGGCCTGTTCTCCCAGAAAACACAGAAACCTCTGGGGATCCTAAGTGGTTTGACCTCTTTGCAAGCAGAGTTTCTGGTCTTGCAGTGTGGCTTCACCCTGTGTGGGCAACGTTGTCAGCGTGGCCACCCCATAATTATGTGGTTCCCTTTCTGGAACATGGCAGGCCCTTCCAGTTCTGGAGCAGCATGACCCTGTGCAGCAAAACAGTCAGGCTGTGGAATGGCTTGGAGATTCAAAAACCCAGAAATAAATTCAGAAAGCCTCAGAATCCAGCCAACCCGGGTTTTCCAAGGGTAAAAGTAAATTCAAATAAGAGTTTCTTTTTCCACATAAGTAAGATGAGGACAGAAACTACAGAAAGTATGTGGACTCTGTGCTCTATATATGGAAAGGTAAATTTCTGGGTTGTATTTTCACCAAAATACAGGCACAAAGAAAGCTCAAAGATTCAAGCGTGCTAAAGGCAAGGGACTCTTCAGAATAGTGAATCATTAAAGAATGGGACAGGACAAGGGGAAAGGGCCTCAAGCTGTGCCAGGGGAGGCTCAGCTTGGACAGCAGCAGGAATTTCTCCATGGAAAGGCTGCTCAGGCCTTGGCAGGGGCTGCCCAGGGAGCTTTGCAGTGCCCATCCCTGCAGGTGTCCAAGGAAGGGCTGGCCGTGGCACTCAGTGCTCTGGGCTGGGGACAAGGTGGGCATCGGGCACAGCTGGGACTCCATGGGCTGGGAGGGATTTTCCAGCCTCAGGGACCCTGGGATTCTATGAACTGGCAAGAACATTAAATTAATTAATTAATTAATTAATTAATCCAGTGCCATTCTTTTTAGTACAGTTCTGTCGGATGGGGTTCGGGCTTGGATGGCCAAAAGAAGGCCATGGTGAGGAAGTTTGCTAACAGCACAAAGCTTGACAGTGCCCCAGCGCAGAGAACAACTCAGGAACAGGGTGAAGTTTAACAGTAAGAAATTCTTGCAGCAAGTGGGGATTTCTGCTGTGCAAACTCATCAGCTCAGGAGGACAAAGGAAGAGAAAGGCTTGAACAGAGCAGCAAATCTCCAGGCAGCTGTGAGCCCTCGGCATGGCACGGCCACGTAATGGCAAACAGGAGCTTGAGACAGGCCAGAAGTGACATTATCAGGGCACATTATCATTAACACTCACCACTGTGGGTGGCCACAGCCACAGCCACCCATGGGCAGGACTGCAGGGCAGCACTGCTGGGTGATGCAGAGCTTCTGAGAGGGCACTCAGATGGCTGCAAACTGGACATGGGTGAATATGGACCGGACATCAGGAGGGTTCTCAGCTGGAAAGGGATGCTTTGGGAGCAGCCTTCCAGCAGTAAATGACCCAGCTGACCTCAGGATGAATTCAGCAATCTCAGTGAGAGGAAAGAGGTGTTTTGCCTGCCTCTGATGGCAGACACTGGGCTTGGTGAGATGGAATTTTTCCATCCTGTCCCCCATTCTTCTACTCTGCTTCCAACCAGAGGTTCCAGCCTGCAGCACTCTTTCACAGCCCAGCTCTTGCCCAAGACAAAAGGGATGTTATAGTAACAACAGTGTGACTTCCCCTGACCAGTGCCATCCATCCCTGCAGGAAAACAGGGGTGGAAAAGCTCTGAAAGAGCTTCAGAAAAATTCAGTGTCAGGAGTTGGCATGAAATGAGTCCAACTGTATCACGCTGCATTCAAAGCCACATCTTATTAAATCATCCAGGATGAAGGACTGGAAACAGGGGCAGTTTGCCAAGTTATTCAGCAGATGTACAGTCACGGCTGGTCAGCAGCTTTCTAAAATTACCACAGTCATCTAAGACAGATTTTCTTCATGACCAAGGCAGCTTTTTAATAGATTCAGTAAACAAAATGTTGTCTGGTAAATGTTGTCTCCTTATTCTAAGGCAGTAAATAATCCTTGTCATATTGTTTTTCAATTCCTTCTACATTTTCTATTCCTGTTCAGAATTTTTATTTTCTTTAAAAAAATGTTGATCATCCTCATTTACTATCTGGTAATTGTTGTAAAAGGCTTCTTTACAGGAAATTATTTCAAGAAGTTTGGAGGCATTTTAAGTACTGTTCAAAATTTCTTTCTTATCTGGACTAGTTAAGTTTGTCACTTTATGTTTTCCACAGGAAGTAACAATTCACTGCTGCTCACTTTGCTTCTCTGCCTGCTCTTCACTGCCCTGTTTTACAAGGCTTAGCTTTCATCTCCTCTAGACTTGAGAGATGGTGAGGCATTAGGAAGCCAAGGAAAGTCTTGTACTTGCCAATAAACTCACACAAGAAGAGAAGAAAATATCGAGAGTGAACTCAATATTTGTCCCTTTAGCATTAGAATGAAGACAGGTGCTTGTTCTGTCCTCCCCAAAATCTGCAGCCATGCCAAAGGTACATCATGGTTATGGAAGCAAGGGCAGTCCATATCATAGAACCACACAATCCCAGGGTCCCTGAGGCTGGAAAATCCCTCCCAGCCCATGCAGTCCCAGCTGTGCCCGATGCCCACCTTGTCCCCAGCCCAGAGCACTGAGTGCCACGGCCAGCCCTTCCTTGGACACCTGCAGGGATGGGCACTGCAAAGCTCCCTGGGCAGCCCCTGCCAAGGCCTGAGCAGCCTTTCCATGGAGAAATTCCTGCTGCTGTCCAAGCTGAGCCTCCCCTGGCACAGCTTGAGGCCCTTTCCCCTTGTCCTGTCCCTGTTCCCTGGCAGCACAGCCCGACCCCCCCTGGCTGCCCCCTCCTGTCAGGGACTTGTGCAGAGCCACAAGGTCCCCCCTGAGCCTCCTTTTCTCCAGGCTCAGCCCCTTTCCCAGCTCCCTCAGCCTCTCCTGGGGCTCCAGCCCCTTCCCCAGCTCCGTTCCCTTCCCTGGACACGCTCCAGCCCCTCCAGGGCTCTCTGGCCAGGAGGGCCCAGAACTGGACACAGCCCTGGAGGTCCCTCAGCAGGGCCAGCCCAGGGGACAGGCCCTGCCCTGGGCCTGTGGCCACCCCATGGCTGGCACAGCCCAGGGGCCATTGGCCTCGTGCCCCCCTGGGCCCCCCTGGGCTCCTGTCCAGCCGCTGGCACAGCACCCCCAGGGCCTTTCCCCACGGGCCTTTTCCAGCCCCTGTGCCCCAGGCTGGAGCTGCAGGGCTTGGGGTGAGCCCAGGGCAGGACCCGGCACTTGGCCTTGCTGAACCTCAGCCCATGGATCCAGCCTGTCCTGATCCCTGTGCAGAGCTTCCTGCCCTCCTGCAGATCCACACTCCCACCCAGCCTGGTGCTGTCTGTGAAGTTACTGGGGGTGCCCTTGGTAACTCTCACACAGAAATCTGTTCCCTGCACTCATGTCCGTTCGGTTTTGGCTCTCACATATTGTGCAGCTTTTATGTGGCTCAGGCAGTGTGGGTTGCAAACAAAACCTATCATCCATTTATAGTTTTGGAAAGGTTTTGCCCCACCCAAAGCCAGGCTGAGGCTGGTGGCAAACAGGGCTTTGCAGAGTCAAGATGTTTTTCTCCCAGCTCTGCCCAGGGCTCAGCTGATCCTGTGTTTCAGAGCACAGATTCCAATAACGGGAATGAAGCAGCACGTCACTCATTGGGCTCTTTCTTTTAGCACCGTCAGCAGTTACACCACAAAAGGCAAATGAACAGAAAGAGGCATTCAGCTGGGGCTAGCTGAGTCTTAGTCTTTTGTCTGGAAAATCCTTAACATCCCCATTGAGGACTGGGGCAACAAATTAAAAACTTTTGTCTGCTTGCCCCTCCGAATCACACGTGTCAGTAACACTGTGAGCGTGGACAAAGCAAAAGGGACTTGTGGGCTGGGTTTACCATTCATTAAGGTAAAGTAATTTACTCTTTTTTACACAGTGTTGTAAAGTGCTGCCCAGTGCAAGAGTGCTTGGGGCATGGATCTGGAGACAGGGAGGGGGGAGAAATGGTGCTGCCATGTCCTGCTTTGGGAAAGACTTTGAGTCCTGTGCTGAAAGCAGAAAGCAATGAAAATAATCTTATTTTCTTTATGTCTCTATGGAGAATCCACTCAAACTCAAAATGAAACAATGAATGGGATGTTTTACCCCTCCTCAGGATCCTTGGTTTTTGCAGGGTTAGTTCAGAGAAGTCAAAGCCAAACCTTCCCTGGTAGTGACAGGGATGGAGCGATGGCCCCTGACCCAGACTGCAAGCAGGGGGTTCGGGGTGGCTGTGGGGTAGCACACCTTCCATGGAATCACACAATCACAGAATCTGTATGGCTGGGAAAGGCCTCCAAGGTCTCCAACCTTTGATGGAACACCACCATGCCCACTAAGCCAGCAGCCCCAGGACAGGCACCAGGAGGGTTTAGGAGGGTTTAGGAACCTCCCTGAAACAGCCCATGAATGAGGGACCCGCGCAACACTGAATGGAACTGATGGGAAAGCTTCCTTTAAAGCAAAACGGGGGAAGGTATTACTCAAATTCCTGTCTGACAGGAAAAATAGTGACCCAGACAAGTTTTCTGTGTTGTGGCTGAGGAAACAAACCTCTGTGCACAGAAACAAGCTCCACGTGGGAGGGGCTGCCTGATAACTTGGTCAAACCCCAGCAGTTTTCTCCTTGCTTTCTGTGGGGGGTTACAGGGGCTGTGGTGGTTTTGCTGAAGGCACTGGGCTGGTCCATTCAGGAGCCTTGAACTCAGGCTTCAAGAGTTTCACAAGCAGCAGGGTCTCTTTTTTAATCACAGTTTTTATGTGTGGGGAAACAGTGCTGTGTAGAATGGAGTTCTTATTTTTCTTAGCTTTCCTGACATCAACCCTGATTGAATGTCTGTTTGTTTCATTCCTGTCAGGATAAAATCTCTTCTTTCTGGCAGATTTTCCGTGCCGAAATTCCCTTTTGCAGCTGATACGTTAATAGCGCAAGGCTGCGTATCGATTTTGTAAAACCTTTTACTTAAAATGCCAGGATAATAATTTACTGTGCTTGTCATTGCATCTCTTTTTGCTTAGGCACTCCCTGCACTTGTTGAGCTGTGGATGTGAAATAAGGCTCAGTGAAATTTGGCGGGATGTGAGCTGCAGCATTGGTTGTACGAGGTGTTAGAACCCAAACTCATCATTTGGGAAGTCCCAGTGCCTCTCCCCCATCAGGTGCTGTTACACATGTTCACTACATTAACACGGGCTTTGTGGAAAATGTTCTTCAGCAGACCCACAACCTGTGACTGTCGAATAAATTCACTTGTGAACTGATTCTGTGTAAAAAGGGAGACTTATACCCATTTATTATAATGAAAGGAATTCCGTAAGCACTATGGAAAACAGCCACCTACAATTATCACTCAGTAATTTAAAATGCCAGTTGCTTTCCTTTCTGACACAGAAAATATATGTCTATGCGTGCAGTAAAGGTATTTAATGATCACATGCTGCATTAATAGGATAGGAAAATTAATCCCATCCAATATAAAAGTATAAATATCATTAGCTGAACCAAGATGAATGTGACGTTCCTGGTGAGTGAGTCTATTTTTGGGAAATCACGGGGTTGGAATAAGATTAAAATAAAAAAGAGGTGACACTTGGCTCTTCTAACTAACTGTAAAATATTCCCTTTCCCACTAAGAGGTTGCAGCTTGTTCCTTTCATAAAGCCTCTGGTTTAGCCTCTGTAATTTCAGACTGAGAAGAACTTCAGGGTTGAAGCAGACCCTCTGACTACAATCAGTGGAGTGACAGGACAGGGGGAGTAGGTGCAGATCAGCTCGTAGGAAGAAATCCTTCCCTGGAAGAGTGAGGAGGCCCTGGCACAGGATGCCCAGAGCAGCTGTGGCTGCGCCTGGATCCCTGGCAGTGTCCAAGGCCAGGCTGGATGGGGCTTGGAGCAGCCTGGGACAGTGGAAGGTGTCCCTGCCCGTGGCAGGGGTGGAATGAGATGGGCTTTGAGGTCCCTTCCAACCCACACCATTCTGTGACCAATGTTGCTTATTTTTGCAGTGCCAGTTTACAAGCAGCTCAGCTTGTGCCACCCTTAACATTTCCCCTGACCTCCAAGACTACTTAAACTTCTCATAAAGTAAAATTCATTGGGTTGGACTTAGCCATAGCTGTTGTTTATCTCATGGAATATTTTAAAAGCCAATCTGTTCCCTCTGTTGTTGGTGTATTTTTACTCTGATTTAAATAGGCACAGAACAAAACACGTGGTCTGTGTGTTTAACAGGCTGTGTGTTTAAAGATCCTGCCCTGCCTTTTTCTGGTCCTACCAAAGCTGCTGGTGGCAGCCCAAATATCCTTTTGCAGCTTCTGTAGCCATTATAAATCTTCCTGCTAATGAACAAGGGTATTCCTCAGAGTTTATTTAACCAAGAGAAATGCTGGTTGCATTTGAAACTCTCTCAGCATTATGATTTGAAGTCCCTGCCCATTTTGCACAAGGGAAACACGCTTTGCAAAAGCTTGATCCCACCAGCCAGGGTGAGAGATCTCTTCCTGGAGGCTTCCTGACTCCTGATGCACGTTGCCATTTGGCTGCTGAGGCAGCAGCAGTCAGGGAGCCCATTCCAGTGCATGTGCTCGGAACAAGGGCTAATTCATTCCCGGGCATCACTTTGAACTGACACAGAAAGTCAGCGCTTCTCCCTGCTCAGGGAAGCCAGCTAATTCTTCCAAGGCCTTAGAGCACATTGTTTTTAGCTGGAGACAGCCATGGGCTGTTAAACACCCAGAGAAGCTGTGAGAAACCCTGTGGCACTGGAGAGTTCTGCTGCTGCAGCTCTGTGCTCCATGTGGGCCTCCACATCTGACTCCTCATGCCCGTTCTCATAGGAGCTACACTTGCACAACAGCCCTCAGGGCATGGAGATAATAAAGCTGTTGTCACCTCAGCATCAGTGGGGTTTGAAAGAAGCCAGAGAAGAACTTTTATAAGGTAACAGACACCGTATTTTTATAGATATATATGACTTTGTTTGCTGCTGCCAAGCAGATCAGGGCAGGAAGCAAACCCACCTATGCTCTCCTTGGCTTGGGGAGAAAGGTTCAGCAAACCAAAGGCAGGATTTGGCCCACTGATGTGTTTGGATACAGTAGGTGGCAGATCTCAGGTGAAGAAGAATGTTCTTTAATCAGTATCTTTTACTTTATCACCACTAACTCTGTTATGCTAATACAGTGTTGCTGATTAAAGACCCTGAGCTTCCCTGTAATAGTCTCAAATTACTGTCAGGATAATGAGATTTCCATTTCTAAACGTCCTGTGCTGCCATCCAAATCACATCTGCATTCATGTACATACCCAACAGGAATTATTCTCCCTTCCTGCATCAAAAATACCACGCCACACTCAGCTGGAACCAGCTTTCCCCTGGTTTAGTTCTTGGCTCAGGACTATTATTATCAGCCCTGGGCTATTATTGCTGTGTATTTAAACAGACATTGAAGGACATTTGCAACTCTTGGTGCACAAAGCTGAGCTCTGAGGGATGTGGGACACTGGGTGACACCAGATGAACTATTTGAGCTTATTAATCATGTCAAATAAATCCTCCTTGCACCAAGGGTGCTCCTGCAGTGGTGATATCACACCCAGTGATGGTTGAGCATGGAAATCAAATTGCTGCTGCAGAAAGAATTGTTTCCAGGCAGGACAGAGGCAACAGACACCAGAAAAGCAAAAGCAACAACAGGAATGATGGCCAGGAGGTCTGACAGTGAAGCCACCACACTGGCAGTGGCATTTGGTACAGTTCTGTGACAATCCTCAGCTCCAAATCTGGACTCCAGCACTGCCCATCTAACAAGAGGTGTTTCAGCCACTTACAGGTTGTTTTAGGGTGAGGCTGCTGAGCTTTGTGTGACCTCTCATGATGCCATCTCCACAATCTGCATTTTTTTCCAAAAAACTCAGCACAGCCTCTCCCTTTGCTGGCTGCCAGGTCACCTGGATGTCACAGCACCCTCCAGGACAAAGCCCAAACCCTGGCTGACTCGGGGGGCTTCAGGTTTCATTTTGTTCCAGCTGTCTCATTCCAAGTCAAAAACAAAACTTTTTTTGCTCTGATTTCTGATGTGTTAAACATTAAAAAGTTGGTGGTTGTTATTAATGACATGGAAGCCTTTCCTAGGTGTAAGTTGCCCCAGAACTGAATCCGAGCTAATACAATTTCAAGCAAACATCTCTGCTGTGATCTCCGATACCAGCAAGAGGCCAAACACACATTACACATCCTCTTTTATGCTCCTCACAATATTAGGCCAATTTGCAGAACAAACACATTGAACCCTCAGCCCTCGGGCCGTGACCCGTGAATAACAGCGCTAATGGGATTGTGCTCCACACAAAACTCCCGCTGGATTTGATGGGAGCCGCTCCACCTCCCGCCTTCTTCCCACACACCCTCTGCCACCCTCTCCTCTGAGAGGCACCCGCGGCCCCGGGAGAGGCAGGTCTGAGCCCCAGCAATCCCTGAGCCACCAAGCTGCTTTGAGCTGCCTTTTCTTTCTTTAGCAGAGGTGGAAATGACGTTTTTTACACTTATAAATGGTGTAGCCATGCTGAAGGGCTCCAGGCTCGGCAGGAGTGAGGAGTTTGTATCATTCTGAGTTTTCTATGGCTTATACTGCTTGGCAATCCCACTCAAGTAATGTACTCCTGCTCCACTTAGACTTTGGTGTTAAATCCTTGAGTTACCAACATTTGCCATCAAAATGAGAACCTTATCATCAGCTTTCCCCCTTGCTTCCTTTCTTCTTAAAAGCAGCATCAGATTATTGTAACCAGAGGCTGTTGCAAGGAAAACTGTAGAAGCTCTGAAACTGGGAAAATATTTGATGCTCATCCTCACATGGAGAACCTGGCGCCCTCAAGGTTTATTTGATTCTATGTATTTATCAAGCTGGTAATAGGATATCCACCTGGTGTTTCCTTGAAAGGATGAGAGGATCCAGACAGAGATTTATTCTGTCTTAAGGACAGAATCACGGAATACCTAGAGCTGGAAGGGACCCACAGGGATCATTGATCCAGCTCCTGTCCCTGCACAGACACCCCAACAATCCCACCCTGGGCATCCCTGGCAGCTCTGTCCAAACCCTCCTGGAGCTCTGGCAGCCTCGGGGCCGTGCCCATTCCCTGGGGAGCCTGAGCAGTGCCCAGCACCCTCTGGGGGAGAGAACCTTTCCCTAATAACATATCCTTAATTTCCTTCACCTGATGCACAACAGCAGCAGTGTTGGAGAGGGAGCTCTGGAGATCTCCACGCCAGGGCAAGTCTATTGCCTTCACTCGATCAGGACAACAAAAATATCTATTATTATTATCATCATCATCATCATTGAAAGAAGCTTGATTTATAGATCTTACGCTAATTTGAGGAATGGAGCTGGCTTGGGGATACAGGACACAAATCACTAGGCAGCTTTAGGCACTGAGTTGAACATGGTAACTGCTAAACCCACTTAGCAGAGGCTCACGCCGATGTTAGTCCTCTTATCAGAGCTGCAGTCACTGGGAGCAGGAGTTCGTTTTTAAAATACAGATCTTTTTCTTCCTTTAGGCTGGCTTGAAAGGCAACTGCTGCCCCTACAGGGAAAACCGAGAAAATCCAGCTTGGGAATGAAGCTCGTGGCCTCCCCGGGTGCCAGCACGACGGGAGCACAGAATCCCCAAACCGTGTTTTGGCAATGGCAGCTCCCAAAATCACGTGAGGTGAAGGAGAAATAGCCTCCAGGGATGGGATCCCGGGACTGAGCAGGAAGGAGAGCTGCCACTGCTGACTGCAAAATCTCTGGGCTCAACAGAAAACCACAGAGAGCTTCACTGGGAGCCCCCAGGTATCCTTCTGTTCCTGCCCCTTGGGCACCATGGAGATGACACCGTCTGGAGCTCAGTGGCTTGGCACAGGGGGACAGCCAGGTTTTTGTGGGTCTCCAAAGGAGGTGATTTGAAGATGATCTGCAGGCGTCATCCTGATGCCAACTTGACATCAGGTTAAGAGGGGCATTTCCTCCTGTTCTGCACTGAGACCAGTTTGGGGCTCCAAGGCAAATCCAAAGCAAAGTGAGCCTGGGGATGCCCTGGCAGGGGTGGATGGCAGCCAGGAAAAGAAGGAAGAGGCTGTGGGAGCCAGGCTTCCACAGCCAGAGAGGAGAAGGCAAAGGAGGGTCCAATGGCCTCTCCTTCTGCAGAGAGACATCTTGGAGACATTTGAGATGGACTCTGCTTGGAGCTGCACCAAGGGAAGCCCCAGCCAGTCCCAAGGAAACAATTCCCATTCTTACAAATTCACTGTTAGCCCCTTGCCCCAAGAAATCAGCCTCTTCCCAGCCTCTGCCATGCTGCAAGCTCAGCCCTGAGCCCTGGCAAAGGCTCATTCCCTCCTGTTCTCCCAGGATTTCAGCATGTTGCTTGCAGAATAAACCGGCTGGCAAAGTGAATATAGGGAGCATCTGCAAGGTAATCTTCTCTCCTGAAAGTGTGGAGCTAATCAGGGTTCCGTGAGTCACTGCAGAGCCACAGTACTGCTAAAATCCCACCTTGGTGCTGCTGATTTCCCAGAGCAAGGCTTTCTTCTCCTGACTCCTGCCTGGAGAGGTAACTGAGTTTTAATGAGTCCATAATTAATGCCTTTTGGGCTGCTGGACTTGCCCGAGCACGCAGGCTCCGTCTGCAGGGAGGAGGATGCAGCAGTGCCGGCTCCGGTCCAGGCTCAGCTGAGCCCTGCTGGTGTGTCTGGAAAACCCTTTTGGGGATAAGCACAGCTTTTCCAGGGAAACAGGCACGTCGAGACATGCAGCACAGCAGCGATCCACATCCACGTCAATGTTTATTTATTCACAGTTCATGTTGGGAGGGGAAAAAAAGCTTTGGGAACGAGCAACGCTGGCATCGTGGGAAAAATCAAGGGCTGCAGCACGTGAGGTGCAGTTTCGGTAGGAATTTCAAAGGAAATCGGATCCAAACTCCTGCCACAGCAGGAGCACAGAGATAGTGGCGCCGTGGAGCTGCGGCTGTAACGCTGCTGTCCCTGTCACCTCGTACCACCTGTGACCCTCCGACACGGCCAGGGTGGCACCGTGCCCTTCTCAGCCTTGTCGAACCGGCAAGAGGGCTGCAAAGCCCATGCTGGTGTTAAATGTTTTGTTAAAAACACCCTGCCCCATGAGCGGGTGCTGAGGAGCGGCGCCAGCCCGGGAACGCCTGGCGGGTTTTGACAAGCCCGGTCGGGAGCCGGCGCTCGCTCCTTGGGAGAGGAGGCAGCGCCGGAGCCAGAGACCGGGGAGGAAAGGGGGTGAGGGATCTGATGAGCCTGGGAGCCGCCATTCTCAGGAAATACCGCACTTTCTGGAAACAGCTTTTTTATCCTAAGAGGGACAGCAAACCCCCTTAGCAGCAAGGGGAAGAGGGAGGAGAATAACTTCCCGGGATGCTGGAGAGGCGTCTCGCTCCCTGAAGGGAGCGGGGATATCTGCAGCGGGATACCTGGGATCATCAGCGCCATCCCGCTCCCGGCCCCGCGGCTACTCATCATCTCCAGCCCAGTGTTTTATCCCACAGCCGTTTTTCGGGATCCTCTGTCACCCCTCTCATTATCCCATGGGAAATGCCTGGCCTGGCTCTAAAGGGAATGCTGTACGGATCCACCGAAGGCACGGAATGGTGGTGCCCTTGGCTCTCCTGTTTCTTGTCCTGAAGCCCAGGGACATATCCAGTCCCCAGGACCCTGCCCAGCCAGGACACTCTGCTTCCAGAGGGATGTTCCGGCAAGGCAATGACAGCCTGTGCCTCTGGAGAACCCACCAGTCCCATCTGGAGAACTGCTGCCTTGTTTTCCCCTTGGAATTGTCATGTCTTCCTTCTTTTGCCATCTTCCACGCTTCTTTTTCATTCTTCTCTCTTCTTCTGTGTAAGTGGGAAAACGTTTTTTGCCCTCCGTTAAGAGTTTCTCCTTTTACTTCCAATTTTGACGCATTTCCCCCAGACACGTGCTATTTTAATCAGAAGCAATCAGCCATTAAAGCCAGATTAATTAAAGAAATGAGTTTACGTATCTTCCTAATGATCTGAAACAATCTTGCATTTATAATGCTGTTTGTCTGCAACCCATCCCTGCTTAATATCCCTGATCAGGGAGGATGACGCCACCTCACCATTAATCACTGCTTGAATACCAAAGTAGCTGAATCGGAATCTCCCGCATCCTTTGGAAACAGGGATTTTGGTCTCTTTTCCCATTTATACTGCAGCTAACAGGCCTGCCCTGCAGTTCCTTAAAGCCACAGCATGTGGATCCACCGTGCTCTTTGCTCGACTCCGTTCACCATGTATTTAATTCTGATTTTTTTGCTCTGCTGCCTTGTTCTGAACAGCCCTTGCCACCATCAGGGGACAGGGACAAAGCCCTGTGGGACTCCACACTTTTGGGGCAATGACTTCTCTGGCCGTTTCTATTTCTAAGGCTTTTAAAACCATCACAGTCAGTACAACCCCATCAAACATCAGGGTTTAGTGTAAAGACACTGAATTAATGATGTCATATGGGCTCAAAATGATACCAAAATGAACATCACAAAGACACTGAGCTGATGATGCTGTTTGGTGTAAATGGTATCATGGATAAAGGCACTAAATAAATGATGCAACCCACAGAAATGGTGTCGTAAATACCATCAGTGAGGAAATGATGTCATCAAGTGATGGCATAAATGATGGGTACAGGGTCGTTGCTGCCCTGAAAAAAGGACCTACGGTGAGTGAGGTAAGATGAATGTAATTGAAATTTCATTGAAGTTAGTTTAATATTATTTCACTAATAAAGAGTCAGCATGCTAATAGTCAACGTACCTTTCTAAATAAAAATTTCTTCAAGTGGAACATCATTAATTTATGGATTATTGATCAGTGCCTAATGATTGTGACTTATTAGCATTTCACTGTCGATCCGTTCACATTGATTCTGATTGATCAATTAATTCAAAGCTCTAGCAGGAGAAACCCCCAGCTGAGCTCATACATGGGCAGGGACACCTTCCACTATCCCAGGCTGCTCCAAGCTGGCCTTGGTGCTGGAATGCTCTTGGAATTTCCCCCACAGTTGGGGGTTGGTTGCAGCCAGGCAGGACAGGCTGTTTGCAGGAACAGAAGTGGCTCAGCAGGATTAAGCCCAGGCAGCAGCCAGGGACAGCTATTCCTAAGCCTCTTGGATGGCCCTTTGTCATTCCCAACAGGGAGGTCAGGCTCCCAGGGAACCAATTTGCACAGGCTTCAGGTTCATATTATCTGCTGGAAAATGCCCATCCTGGGGGAACAACCCTGGAAAGGGGGGATTTATTGTACGACTACCCCGAGGGAAGTGTCAACAACATTAATCCTATTAGAGCATTAGGGAGATGATAGTCAGGAAGGAAATAGCCCCTGCTGAAAAGCAGGAACCCCCTTAAGGAATGTCCCTGTCTGGATGGCATCGCACAAGGAGAGCAAATGGAAAGATAAATTTGGATTGGGATTGCCAAGATCTCCAAAGGCTCCACTGCCCCGAGAGAGATGCACCAGCACCCCCAAAAGCCTTCACTATTCCTAAACTCTTCCTGGTGCAACCAGGCTCATGCAAGCCAGCCTGATCAGCCTGGAAAAAACCAGAACAGAGCTGTCAGTATTAGATCTACTCACAAATAAATCCCTCCTCAGGGATGAGAGAATCAAAGCTGTCAGCATCTGGGCTGTCCCCAGCACCCCTCTCCTGGATTTCTCCAGAGCCCTTCTCCAAAGCCATCCTCTTCCATCTGCATTTCCCTTCCTAACTACCAAACAGTTTGCACAGGGTGAACGCTGTTGCCTGGATCCTGAGGTCAAACAAAACTCATCCTCTTCACCAGCACTGATGAAAATCTGTGAGGAGCTGCAGGTCACAGCAGACCTTTAAATAACTTCCAAGCTGGCTCTAAGTTTTATTACACAGAGAATTTTCTCTCAGAATGGCTCGACTCCCTTTTTAGAAAGTGCAGGATTTGACAGCTCTTTACAAAGGCCCAGGACACCACTATGTTTCACCTGTCCCAGAGCATAAATTACTGTTTATTCAAGCTTAATTCTTAATTTTGCTCGGGTAACGTCTGCAATCACTTGTTGATTGGGATAAGTCACGAGGGTTTTTCTCAGATTTTGTTTTGTTTATGTGCCAAGATCAGCAAAAAAATGTCTCTTGCTCAGTGTTACTGAGACACACCGGTACATCCAGTCCCTCCTGTGTGTGTTGTCATCCTCCCGTGCCTGGGAAGGGGGGAGCTGGATGTGTGGCTCTGTTATCTCCACAATCTCCTGGCTGGAAAAATGCCTGAAATACGGGAAAAGTTTTAATCAGACCTTGTGGATCTTCCCACGCTGGGGAGCAGCCCTGCAGGGAACAAGGCTCAGCATACACAGGAACCCCTCTCTGGGCACCATGAAATGATTTTGACCTCCTGGCATGGAAAAAACCCAGTTTTGTATTAGAAGTCACAATCTGTGAAGTGCAAGGTTTGAAATGGGTGTTAGTGGTCACGGAACAAAATTTGAGCCTCCTTCTACCTGGAGACGGTGACACCCAGGGGTTGCTGCCAAGCTAAATTGCCCTGTGACATTATTTTAACTGAGATTTTATTAATAACAACTGACTTCTCACATCTCCAGAGCTGACAGAGAACTGAAGTCCAACGGCCAGTAGAGCTCCTGCAGAGTGAAATAAAGGCAGATAGCAGAGTTTGCTCCAGCACTGTACACTCTGGTTTTGGGGATCTTGGGACAGGATGTGTTCATCCCAAGTCCAGGATCACGAGGGAATTCTCCCCAATATCCCATCGAACCCTGCCCTCTGGCTGTGGAAGCCATCCCCCCCTTGTCCTCGCAGTATGTGCTCTTCTAAAAAAGTCCCTCTCCGTCTTTCTTGTAGGTTTCCATTCGGTACTGGAAAGCTGCCAGATGGATTTAGGAGGAGAACTTACACCCTGCTACACTTCAGCTGGTCCAAGCAAGCCACACTGATGCCGGAATTTAGTATTTTGGGGGCACTACATATGCTCAGTGGCTTCTTTGAGGTCGCACCTCCAGGGCTGTGTCCAGTTCTGGGCCCTCCTGGCCAGAGAGCCCTGGAGGGGCTGGAGCGTGTCCAGGGAAGGGAACGGAGCTGGGGAAGGGGCTGGAGCCCCAGGAGAGGCTGAGGGAGCTGGGAAAGGGGCTGAG
>VZTZ01018438.1:254595-278989 GCA_013400955.1 Drymodes brunneopygia
CGCGCCCTCTGGGGTGTGAAGGCAGAATGCTCCCTGCTCCAAAGGAAACTGGGGATATATACTGTGAGTGGGAGCAGATCCATCCCATCCCATCCCATCCCATCCCATCCCATCCCATCCCATCCCATCCTGACCATAGCGGTGACATTGGGGCTGTGCTGCCTTGCTCAGGCTGAGGTTTGTGGGGTGGCAAGGGGGTGATGGCTTCGTCCCCCTCTTGGGGACAAATGTGCTGCAGGGCATAACAGGGGTGAGAAGGAGGGACCTCGCCATCACGGGCACCCTGGCAGGAGGGTGTGCTCCCTGTTTGCTCATGGAATGGCTTGCTGATTGCCTGGTTGCAGTATTTGGATTTTTCAGGGTGTATAAGGCATGTGTCTGTCTTTGTACTGTGTTCCTCCTGGAGGCCCTGTTTTGATCAAGGTTTCTAATTTATTCTGTCTTGTGTGAAAACCTCATTAAAGAGTGCCTCGGTGCCTTCAGGCACCATAAATACACGGAGAGAGGATGGGAAGAGAGAGAAAAAGATTATTATTTGTAAAAAATGGGAGCTCTGCCATATTGACATGGTGCTGCTGAAGCTTGCTGATGCAGGCAGCCTCTCTTAGCAGAGCAGCACTGGGATGTTGATGAACGTCCTCATGTCACTTTGGCTGATGGTGCAGCCGGGTGTGACAGCAGGATTTGTAGTGATGCCTTCAGATTCCCTTCTCCCAGCTCCACGTGACTGAAAATGCTTTTTGGTTGGCTTCCATGCCCAGCTGTGAACCAGTGCAAAACACAGAACCAGTACAAAACACCTGGCAGCTGAAGTCAGTGGAAGTGCTGCTGTGGATCTCGGTGGATTTGGGCTTGGCTATGTGTTTTTTGGGGAGTGGATGTTGTATTGGAGGTGCATTCTGGTTTGCTTTGTGTAGTATTTTGTGAGTGTTAAAATTGCCCCAGCATTGTGAAGTTGTTTAGAGTTTGAAAAGAGAGGGCAGTCCCCCTGGTTGTGGCAGACAAAAGGTATTACCATATTGCCCATATTGCTTTTACTATATGGGTTATAAACCCCCTCTAAATCCAGAGAGATAGCTGTGATTTGTCTGAGTTTTTGGGCGTGCGGAGTAGAACTAAATTCAGCTCAGATGCCTTTAAACTGTGTTTGTGATCTGTGCAAAAAATGGTGATTCCCAAATTATCACGCTGCTCTCTTCTTCCACGTTATCAACCTGGGGACAGCATCTCTCATGTTAGTTAGCTTTTAATGTGACAATTACAAATTTAATAAATCCAAGTAGGTGGGTGATTTTCAGGTCTTGGAAGTTTTATGGATATTATTGGACTGCTCAGAGTTAATGGTTAAAAGGCAGTGATTTGTTGTTTTCCATGGATCTCATTGCTTCTCTCAACACTCATCAGGCTTGAATAGGGGCTGCTTTTAATTAGATAATTCTTGAACTGAACCCATGCACTGTAGGTGATGGTGACTTGAAAATTCTTCCTTCCTCTGGCTGCTGCCTCTCTGCATCACTCAATGTTGGTTAATTGGTGCACTAAATATGGGTGGCCTGGGACTTAACTCAGATTTAAAAGCAATTTCAGCCTGGCCGTAAGGAATGGTTGCGGAATTAAAAGGCTTTTTAATTGGGGCAGCAGGACATCCTGTGAAAAAAAAAATTGCTCAAAAATAACCCAGACCCTTATTGGGGAAAGGGCCTGCTTGAGTAATAGAATAAATCCATAGAGCACCATCAAAAAGCAAAGGAGTGTTGCACACAGGCCAGAGGGCTGCTTTTGTTGGCCATGGCACGAGGTCCCTGTTTCCTGGGATGGTTTGCAGGGACGTGTGTAGGGCAGGAAGGATTTCTAAGGCTGCCCAGCCAGGCAGGTCCAGGCTGTTCTTTGCTGAAGTGGAGCAGAGCACCCGAGTGCTATTTCAGTCATGATTCAAGTGCAGCACATCAAACCCAACTGTACGGGGAGAAAGTGCTCTGAAGTAGAGGTGAGCTGAAAATGAGCTCAAAAACCTGAGTTTTGTAGAGGTTTCTTGGATCTGATGGTCACAAACTGAGCTCCCACGTCCTCTCAGTGCTTTCCAAAGGATTTTGGTGTCATTTGAGGCTTTTTGGGCTCAGGGCACCAACACACAGAGAGGGGCAGGAGCCCTTTGGAGGACTGGTGTTCTGCATGGAATCTCCAGCTTTTAATACGGCTTGAATTCCTAAAATGTTTGCTGTGACATAATTAAGTTAATTATTAAGTCCAGTCCCCCTCCTTCCCCAAAATACTAGGGGGAATGCAGAAGACTGAGGAACGTGTGAAACCTACCAGCTCTTTGGGTTGCTTTCATCCCAGTCATATTTTATTATTTTGAAAATCTGCAGTGTTTGGTGCAGGTTACTTGGGCTTTTTGTGGATCAAAAGAACATCCATCCTTATCAGCTGCCAGGTGTAACTGTGTAGTGGGACTTGGTGGAAGGTGTCCCTGCCCATGGCTGTGGGGTGGAAAGAGATGGTATTTGAGGTGCCTTCCAGCCCAAACCATTCTGGGATGCTGTGACTTAAACATCTCTGAAATATTTGTCTGTATTGTTTCTGGTCTTATCAAATGTGGTGTTCTAGTTGAGGGGAGAAAAAAAACACCCCAGATTCTTGAAAGTGCCGCATGAGCTTTGTTCTGATAGTCCTTCATCAAGAGCTGGAAAGAGAAAAGGAAACTTAATTTTGGAGAATAAAACATGTTTCTTAAAGAAATGCAGTTACTGCTGTTGCTGGGCTTTGCAGTTCACTCATCCAAATCAGGGAAGCAAATCTAGAGTGGGACAGAAGATGACTTGCTGATGTTTCCTCTGTGTGCTGCAGCAGTCCTGTTCTGCTGTCCAATTGCACATCCATAATCAAAGAAAATCACTAATAAATCTTTATTTGGAAAGCATCTTCCGTAGGTTTTGCCCGTGCTAATTTGCTTAGATTTAAAGGCACAACAAAATAAATCTCCCTCTGCTTACAGCCATGACTCTGATGCTTTTTTTCTCCCTGACTTCCCAGCCTGGTCTGCCTTCTGTCTCCCTGATTTTGAAGCTGTTGGGGGATAGCTTTTTCTGTTTAAATGGAATCAAGGCAAAGCATATTGCCTCTTGGAAAAAAAAAAGGGACTTCAGGGGATCTCTGAACTCCAGTAGCTTTGGGTTTTTCTAGTGCAGGAAAACTGGCAGCTCCCTTAGCAAGCTGGCTGAGGCACAGGTAGGGGAATTCCTCAGGTGGGTTTGCTGGACTGGCTTTTTGGGCTGTGGGCACTGTCACATCCTTATTAGCTGTGTGGGACAAGGCTTGGGAATTTTATCCCATGCTCTCTGTGTCTGGGGAACAACACACGGTGGGGCTGTGTTGCCTAAGCCTTCATCAGAAGAAGTAGGAAGAAACAGAAGTAAAACTTGGGTAAATCCTGTCTTAAGAACTGAAACAGCCTTAAAATTGCCCCTTTCTGAACAGGTAGGTCTGGAGAGGAGAGCTTTAGCAGCCTTGGCTTAAGAAGGATTTTTAATAGCTGTCATCTCCTCCTGTCCACTGCAGCTTGCTCCTTTTATTTCCTTGACTAAAAAAGAGCATTGCAATTGGGAGTGTTTTACAATTTCCCTTGCTGGTCCATTAGTGTATTAGCTTAGCTCCGTGTGTGTGGAATGCCACTAAATGTCACTTGCAAATTTAATGCTGGGAGCACTGAGATTTGTGCTAATTGAATTTAAAGTCTTATACTTGAATTTGTTAAAATGGCAGAGTCAGACAATCGAAATGCTTTAATGGGAGAGTGGAGGAGCACTTGCATATCTGCTCTTGTGAGTGAATCCAAGAGTGCATTTGTGTAGATGGAAGGGGAGACCCTGAGTAGACAGATCAGGGTTTGATGGGGTTTTACTGTCCCTTTGTACATTACAACGTGGTGACAGCTGGCAAAATCCACTGTGTTGAAAGTCTTAATGCTTGACGTCTGCTCAGGGTCATTGTTGACACCAACTTAACCTTAAATACTTCTGTAAAAATGGTAAAGATTATAGGGCCTTTCAGTTAAATTTAAATTCCTGTTCCTCAAGTTTTAGGCACTGCTGGAGAAAGGTTAATTGTTGGGGCTGTTGGTCTTTCAACTCACTTGTCTGTATCTGTCTTCTGGGGTTTTTATTCAGGACATTAGCAACTTCTGCATCTGAGGGTTTGTTGTTTTGGGAGGCGTTGGAGGGGAGTGGTTGATGTTTTCTGTGGGTTTTTTTTGTTGTTTTCATTTGTTGTTTTTTTTGTAAAGGGCAGTGTGTACAAAACCTCTGGCATTAAACAGTTCTTTATTCTTAACTTCAGCCAAATGCCCAAAGATTGGATAGACACAGAAAAGGAGACGCTACTGCTGTGCTTTTTGTGAGGTAAAGTGTTAAAGAAATTACCTTCGATTGGAAAACAGTCATAAAGATCGGTCCTTGGCTTTCCAAGCAGTGTAAATTTGTGCCTCCCTAGATAGCACAATGCTTTTAAGAAGTTTGTCTTGAAACACTTCCATTAAATCTCCTGATACCAGACTTTGACCTTCTACCACTGAGCTGGCATTTCATACGGGCTCCTGGCATGAGCTCTCCTGCCACTTTCAAGTAAAATCTTATCAGGCATTGAAAAGTTTGACTCTGCAGTCAAGCACTGTGCCAAAGCTGTAAAAGTCCTATTTGTACACAAAATGGATTTTTGCTTGCTAGGAGGGCTGGGGTAGTGCTTCAGTAACTGCAGGAATGGCTTTGAATCTACATAGCAATGAAACAACTCCATCTAAATCGAGCATCTCCTCCACTCTCAGGTCTGCTCTTTGTCTTCTGTGTGTCCCTGCATGAAGTTTTACGTAGTCAGGTTATATTGCTCTGAAAAACTTTGTCAGGGAAGTTAATTTAAAGCTATTTGAAAGGCTTAAAAATGGCTCTGCTGTGAGGATGATGAAAAAGACCTTGAAAGCGCCTTGAGAGAGTGATTGCTGCTGGAATACCTGCCTGGCTGTGCGAGTGGTGAGCTGCTCCCAGAGCCTTCTCCGAGGGAGCACTCCAAGGTGCCCTCCTTCACTGCTGGCAGCCACAGATCTGTGGCTGCCCCATCCCTGCCAGTGTCCAAGGCCAGGCTGGACAGGGCTTGGAGCAACCTGGGATAGTGGAAAGTGTCCCTGCCCATGGAGGGGGGTGGAATGGGTTGGGTTTTAAGGTCCCTTCCAACCCAGACCATCCTGGGATTCTGTGATGCATCAGGGATCAAAACTTACTTGCTTTAACTGGGAGGGAAAATCCAGCACTTGTAGGTGATTGGGGAGCTCAGGGTGAGCTTTGTCCCGTGCAGGGGGTGCCAGTGGCCTGTGGATGTTGAGTGGCTGGGGAAAACATTTTCAGTGGAATGATAAGGTAAACCAGACTTACAGGAAGGGAGAGGAGCACCCATGTTCCAAAGTGCTGAAGTTTGGAGGTGCCCAGCAGAGGCAGTGGGGTGGGAGGTGATGTCCAAAGCAGAGCTGTGAACGAGGCAAGAGTGAACAGAAAAGGGTGAGTGCAAGCACGTGAAGATCCCTGCTAAATGACTCGAGAGAACATGTTGTTCCCTTTCCACTGGTTCTTTTGGGATCCACATTTAATGGACTCGTGGTTTTATGGAGGCTCTACACCCTGGGAGAAGCTCGCCTTTGCCAAAAGCAATACTCAGTAATGGGCTGGGGTTTCTTATCTACTCTCCCTGAAACACTGCAAAAACCTTATTTTGCAGTAATGAGCAATTACCCACAAATTAACAAAACTCTTGGTCAGATATTGCCTTTGTTTTTGTGCTTGTGCAGTTTCCTAATTCAGTTTTTCTCCCTTTCCAAACATAAATAGATGGGTTATCAAAGGATGCTTTAAAAACAAAAACAGGGCCCTAAGCACGTTTATCAGAAGGGGATTATTTGAGTTCTGATGGTTTGTTCATAATTCCTTTGCTTGCAAGAAAATGAGTATCTGTGCTGAGAAGACGCAGACCCATCCAGCCACGTGTCTTATATCCAAGAATTACAATGTTTTTGAGAGGGAATGCCAGAGTTCAGCCACGGGTTCAGGAAGTGTAAGTGGCTGAGAGAATACTTGTGGAGATGACAATCACAGGCAAATCTATCTTACCTCCTCCTCTGAGCAAGACTAACCCCAAAGAAATGCCAGGTTTTTCAGGGTCCTGTTCAGGTTTGAAAATGTTCAAGGAAGGAGGTGGGCTGCTTTGGGGAGAGGGGTTCCCACCTCGTGTGGGGAAGCCTGATTCAGTGCCCAGGGAGGAACCTGAGACCCTGATGATATTGGATGTAGGTTAACCAGACTGATGCACTAAAGGCCATTAGCTATTTTCTTCTCTGTGCCTGGCCAGCTGTGTTGATGTTCTTAAAGAACTACTCCTTAAATATCTTAACTTCTGTCTGCTGTTCCTTAACTCATGGTCCATCAGGGCACAAGTGAATTGAGCAGTCTCATTTATAACTGTCTACAGGAACTTTCCTTGGTCACTTTATTGAGTGGCTGCCAGTCTAAAATCCTTTTATGATTCTTCCTCTTAGACTTCTTCTTTGCTAATGTTGTACTTAATGCAAACAATCTCCTTTAACCTCTTAACTTTGTAATCCCCCTCACACTGTAATTGTTCTTTAATGCTGCCTGTTTGAAGCTGGATATGAGCAAATATTTAAAATAATTGTCCACTCTACAAAGTGTTGGTTGACTTCATTTTGTTAACTCCCTGAGGATCTTGTTTCCACATCCAGGACATCCATTTAGGTCTTTCCAAGGTAAAAGGTTGGAAAGCAGACCAGAAATCCTAGGGAATGCAGTATTTCCTCATGTGATGCCACTGTTATGGCTGTGTGTTGAAATTCCACCTGCAGGATGTGATGTCATGCTAATAAATTAATGACTTGTGTTTCTCTGAAGATTGGATAATAACCCAGGCATGGGGTAATAGCCCAGGGAGCTCTTGGCCTTTGTGCTCTGATCTTCCCAGAAATTGTGATGTAGGTAAAGCTTTGCCTGCCTCTGTCTTGCTGCACTTTTCAGCACGAGTGTTATGGGGTGGAAGCTTTGTATTCATGCAGAGACACCCTGACACTTTGCAGAGGGGGCTTGGGAATGTGTTCCTAACACAGGCAGCTGTGGGGACACAGAGCTCCCAGCCTTTGCAAGGTGCAGGTGCCAAAATCTGGGCTCACTGCATGTGCAAAACTCATCAGAGATGAGTTTGAAGGTCCCTTCCAACCCATGATGGAACCATTCCGTGATTCTGCGTTCACTGGGGAAGAGCTTGTTGAGCTTCCCAGCCTGGTATCATTGATGTGTTCCTCTCTAGGGCAGTGGTTGTGGTGCCAGGGTGGCTTGTGGCAGACAGAGGCTTCCCACCCTGGCACCTAAGGTGAAGACCTCAGAGCTGTAACCTCTGATCCCTATCACTGAATCCCTGCTTTCAGGTTCAGATTTCGTTCCCAGAGAAACCCGAGGCTGGGGTACATCTGTTCAGAGTGAGCTTTCTGGGCTGATTTAATTCATGGCTGTCAAAGAGCTGGTTTTTCTTCCCTCACCTTCTCTTCATATTCCCAGTTTCCAGTGTTAAAGGGTGTTCCCTGAGGTTTTGGAGAAGTGCTCTGTGGTTTGCCTGGCAGGGTGGAGCCTTATCGAGAGGAAAATAACAACACAGAGGGGAACAGCAGCACAGGGAATATCAGTAACGGGCTTCTTCCAGGTCTGGGTCATGCAAAGCATGAATGACATTTTCTGCACCCCTGACATGGAGTAACTTCTGCAGTGACTCTGCCAGCTGTGTCAACAAACTTCGTGTTTGGGACTGAGGTCTTGTTGTGTTTTGTTTTTATTTAAAAACGAGAGGCAGCTGAGGGTCTGCAGTAGACTGAACTGAAGTGAGTATTTCTTCTGGAAATAACTGGAGGAGGCTTGCTGGTGGTGAAGAGCCAGTGCAGGGTCAGGATGTGTGCAGACAGCTGGAAATGCTCAGACTTGCTTGCTTCCCAGTAGTGTCCTGAATTAGGATAGTTGGGATGGAGCCCAGTGCAGCTTGTGGGATGTATTGTAACATTTGCACACCAGACTGTTCCCAGTTGAGTTGGTGCTACTCACTGTTGGGAAAAAGTACTCAGGCACCGTGGAGCCTGACCTTGCTGGATTTGGGGGTGCTGGAGCAATGCTTGAGGGCAGAATGGTGGTGTAGAGTTCTTGCACCCTTTTGTCTTTCTGTTGTTGATGGTCATGGAAGAGACCCCAGATATTTCAGCTGGAACGGAGGAAAAGTCCATTTATTTCCACAGATGCTGCAAAGTGAAACATGAAGAATTTGGAGAGCTGAACATGCTGATCCTGCTGTCTTTATCGCCTTAAAAATGGGTGAAGAATTAAAATAAATAAAAAGAGGAATGGTTTCTGTAGTGACTTCTCAGGAGGCAGTATTATCTTCTGGTTCTGAGGATTTGTTTCCTTTCCTGGTCTGTTTTAAAAACATTTCCTTTTTCATAAAAGCAGTGAATTACTCCATTGACATTTATGTGAAGGGACTGCTGGGTGCTTAATAACCTACTTATTTTATTTGGGCTGTGCCTTTTAAAAATGAAGTGTTCAAGTCAGACCCTTAGAAGACAGATTGTCCTGCATCATTGTCTTGAGCAAAGTACCTTTCTGGTTTTAATTGGGGTTTTTATTGCTATGATTTACAGTGGCAGGGTGAGGGCAGCACCGTTCCTGCAGTGCCTCAGACAAGTGGGAAGAGAAGGAGAAGGGAGCAGAGCTATTCCTTATCTGGACACTTTCTTAGGTGCTTACAGAGCTGTGTACTTAAATAATTCCTCCATGTAAGTATTGATGTGCAGCAAAGCGACACGGTTTGAAGCACAGCATTTAATAGAAGTATTCTCAGCGTGACTTTGCAAATATTCCCAAGTTCAGCTTGCCCTGGGAATGAGGGAGGTTTGTGCAAGGCTCAGAAATGCAGCTAAAATCAGACACTTCAGAATCACCTCTGGGTGCAGTCCTTGTGGCCTTTGTGGACTGGTCTGCTCGCTGGTCCTCTGTGTCCACTCCCACCTCCCCGTGTCCACTTCGACCTCCTCGTGTCCATTCCCACTTTCTCATATTCACTCCCACCTCCTCGTGTCCACCCCCTCCTCCTCCTGTCCACTCCCATCTCCACAGACCCTGTCCTGTCCTGTGAGTCCCAAGTCCTGCCTTGCTCTGTGAACCTTGCACTGCATTTGGGGCTTTTGGTAAGGTGAGAGGGGAGGGGGATTTGGCATTTCAGCCACCCTGTTTGTGTGTGCTGTTCCCTGTGCTCAAAATGCAGGAATATTGTTCTGGCAAGCGTTGTAAGACTTGGATTCTCCTGTCATGTGCAGATGCAATGAATTTCCTAGGAACTTCAGGGAGGGGATGAAAGTGATGTAGATAGCTTGTAACAAGTGGTGATTCAGTCATTGAAGCATAAACTGGATTTTTAATGTGCTGATAGAAGGAAACAAAGCCTGGCTTGGTAAGGTCAGCATCAGAAATTTAGGGGCTGTGTTGATTTTTATTTTGTATTACAGTTTATGGAGAATGTTTTATTTTGTCCTTAATTTAACTGCTTTTGCAATGTGTGCCAGTCCATCTTAAATCCTATGTAGGAAGACCTGTAGCTGTATCTGATGAGGGCAGAACCTTTTCCTGGTATGAGACTTCAGCTCCCCTTTTTACGGCTCCTCTTTTTGTATCATCCAGGTTGTTTTTCATCCTTTCCCCTGTCTGGATGTTGAGGAAACTTCCATATGTGGGGTTGTGGCGATTGGGACACCCCTCCAAGTGCAGAACTGTGGGCATTGGGACACCCCTCAAAAAGCAGGATTGTGGGGACTGGGACACCCCTCAAAGTTTAGAATTGTGGGGACTGGGACACCCCTCCAAGTGCGGGGTGGGAGGATGCTCTGCCACACTTCCTTCCCCTTCCTTTAAGAACCAAAACACTGAGCAGAGGTGCAAGGCAGAGGAGGGAGGATCCTCATCCTGCTGATTGCCAGGGGACGTGTCTGGCTTCTCCCCAGGCTGGCTGTGATGAGCCAGGATCAAACTGGAGGCATCCAGTGCTGCTCCCGCCCAGGTCATGGGTGTCACTGTGCCGGGTCCACGTGACCTGCTTGCCCTGCAGGACATCTCCTTGCATGTTTGAATGCAGAAGAGCAGCCAGGATCCCAGTTCCAAGGTCTGCTTTTTCCAGCAGACGTGCCTGAGGCTGGAGTCAGGGCTCAGCATCCCCCCAAGGGCAGGGCAGGGCAGGGAGGGAGAGCTGGCTGCAATTCCAGCTGGGGGTGGTCCCGTTCCAGCGATTATAGGAATAATTGCTTGGCCAGAGCCCCAAGACGTTGCAGATGGTTCTTAGAGGGATGGAACAGATTCCTGACCCTGAGGTGTGTCCAGTTTTGGGGAGGTGGATCCAGAAACCACGTTTTTGTCAGATCCGAGGCCAACTGGCTCGTCACATCTGCAATAGAAAAGTTTCTTTTGTTGAGAAATGGAATATATTGTACTGCTGATATTTCTAAGGATGAGGGAGCTTAGATTTCTTGCTTACACTGGGAACTGAAAGCAGACAGTCCCTGGTTTGGGCTGTTCCACAGAAACGGGGACAAACAACCGTTTTCAAATGGGTTTGTTTATTGTCATGACTTTGGTGTTTTTATGCAATGCTCCTCTTGGTGTTGTGTTCCTGTTACCCCTATTGAACAAGGCATCTATGCATTCCAGGGAAGGTCTTTTCTACTGATAGTGACTCCTTGCTTCTGAGCACAGGATTTGTCTGCAGCCCCAGCAGCACTTTCCCATTTTATGGAACACTTAGCTCAATTTTCCACCCTAATATCTGTTAATTTTTACAGAAAATGCGTTGCTTTGTTCAGGTCAAAGTTTCAAATACATTTGTTGAGCTCAGTTTTTCTCTTTCCTGCCAATGTATGGTTTTTGCACCTTTCATAAATCATCTGATAAACTGTTGAAGCTGGAAGAGGCTGTTTGGCGTTCACAAAGCTAATGGAAAACTTGAGTAAGGGATGCTTTGCAGGAAATGGCCTCTCAAAAAGGGAAGTAGTGCAAAAGCCAGTGGTGTTTCCCTTGTTCACAGACTTGTTTGGAAGAGATTATTAATCCCTCACATCTCTCCAGATGCAGCCTTCAGACTCCCAGCTCCCTGTTTTTAGCAGGAGCAGACCACAGCAGGGAATTCCTTCCACCTGCTCCAATCCAGTATTTTGGTTTCTTCAGGGAACTTGTGTGTCTTTCAAAAGTCACAGTCTGGTAACTGGGTGTCAAAGATTACCACAGAAACTGTCAGGAGGAAAAGGGGAAGGCAACTGCTGCTGAAATACCAAAACCACTGCAGAACAAAGTGTGAAAGGGTTGAGGCGGGGTGGTGGGAATGGGGGGATGCTGAGGGGGAATGGATGGGACTCAAGGGGTCAGAGTCAAATCACAATCTGAATCTGTTCAAAGTGAAAGTGTGTGTTCACTAATTGCCGTTCTCAGGACTGAGCTGTTGCCTCTGGGAGGGGGGAAAGCCGTGGAATTCCAGGAAAGCCGTGGAATTCCAGGAAAGCCATGGAATTCCAGCCAAGTACCCGCTGCAGAGTAGCCAGTAGGACTTTGCCAGGTGCCAGATCTCATGCTGAGAGTGTGTGGCCAGGTTTGCCTGTCCCAAAGGGCTTTTTCCATGAAGAAGGCAGAGCCTTAGCTAACAGAGTGCTTTCCAAAGCTAACTCTGCAAGGATATCTTTCTTCATATGGAATTTTTACCTGTATACACATCAAAGCCTGGAAAATGACCATCCCCTACCATTTGTTCACCTGCACAGAAGGATTGTTGCAGCAATGCCTGGAAGAAGCAAGATTAAAAAGCAATTATGTAGCCTAGCAGGGGTGTGTTGTCCAGAAAATAACCTTTTCCAAGTTAAATTCCTTCTCCAAGTTGATGGCTTTGAGGCCAAGACAGAGGGTAAAAACTTACAGCACTGAAACAAATTTCTGCTGCAAACTCTGGGAACCTCTGAAAGTTGAAATAACTTTTGTAGCTGGAAGTTTCAATCTGTTTAATTTATTTTGCTTCCTTAGGGCTCAGCTGTACTTGTTTTGTTGAGTTAGTTTATTTATGGACACATTGTGCTGTTCTCCCGCAGGGATGACCCCTGAACTCTAGCAAGTCATCTGCCACTTGTTAATGTTGGTGTTAAGCCTGTTTAAAATCTCTTCCTGAGGTTTAGGGGTCATTTGCATCAGACTGGGGATGTATGGATGGTTAACACAGAACAATTGCTGCTCTTACAGCTGATTTCTAGACTAATTGAACACACACCTGATTGTCACAGGTATCATCTTGTAACTTCACTGTGCAGCAAATGAGTCAAGTGCAAACCCGGCTTGAATTCCTTGCCCTCAGTGCATTTGTGTGCAGGTGGCTCCTTTATTCTTCCTTTGCAGTCGCCAGAAGAATCTTCTCCCAGGAGACTCGAGTCAGTGTCAGGAGAAAAATGTTCCTGCTGAATTTGGTGTGGGGGCAGCTGAGGGCAAAGCCTCACTAGGAGTCTGAGGTCTGTGGTCCCTCCCTGAGCACCGTGTCCTGGCAGAAGCTTTGCTGCTTGCCTGCTGTGTTTTACAGCCACGAGGGAATAAAACACTCCCAGCACACGGAGAGCAGCAGGACACCCAGGGATCAGGCTGTGTTTGTGGAATTTGGGAGCAGGCTGCACCCTAGCAGAGTCACCAAGCTCCTCTGCAGACCCACCCTGGAATTCAGTGCTCCCAGAGGGCGAGTATGGCTTGAATTTCTGTGCCATTACCTGCATGTGCTGCCTTCCAGCTCCCTCCTGCTTCCCTCTGACGGCTGTGGCACCAACAATGGAAAAAAGCAACACGTAAGACAATTTTAGTGTAAGAGGAGAAATGCTGCCTCACTTCAGCTGCACTTAACCCCTGGCTCTAAGTGGCTACGAGAGATTTGTGAGATGTGCTTGATACGTTTAAGAAATAAAAAGCCTCGCTGTGAGAGAGGGGAGGAAGGAACTGTAGCAGAGCTTCAGGCTGGTGAAGGCACTTTGAAGTGTGCATCCCTTCCTCGCTTGCTGGCTGAGGTGAAAATGGGCTCTCCAGCAAGAGGAGCTGCTTCAGGAGGAGCTGTGCTGGGTAATGGCCAGTTTGTTGATTTTTCCTTAGCTTTGCTTTCCTGCCTTGTGCAGGACTTGCTGCCCAGGTCTCACTGTGGAACTCTCTTGCTCTGATGCATGCCTGTGGTGTACTGAGTTTGGTCAGTGCCTTTGCTTCAGGGAACTTGTAAAGGAATTTCACTGACTTCTGGGTTCTCATACCAGAGGTTTCGTTGCTCAGCCACCACTCAGGAGTCTCCTGCTCAATATTCCTCCTCCATATCTGACCCAGCTTGTTCAATCCTGTTCTTTCACTGTGAAGCAAGAGACAAAAAAGTAGCATTTGCTGTAGTTCACAAGGATCACAGATGCATTTAGGCTGGAAAACACCTCCCAGCCCATGGAGTCCAAGCTGTGCCCAATCCCCACCTTGTCATCAGCCCAGAGCACTGAGTGACCTCCCTGGGCAGCCCCTGCCCACCCTTTCCAGGAAGAAATTCCTCCTGATGTCCAATCTGACCCTCCCCTGGCACAGGTTTTAGGATGATGACAGGCTCTGTAAGCAGCTTGTGCCTTCAGGGAAGCCACATGAGAAGGTGACATCCGTGTGCCAGTACAAATCTTGGCTCCAGAAATACTCAGTGTGAGGTGAAGGTGTAGCTGTTTTAACAAAAACATGAAGTGGAAATGTCTCATTCTTGGTGTTTCCAAGTTTGCTGGCAGCTGTTGTGCCTGTGCCCATCCTTTCTTTCCGTCCTGCATCAGGACTTAGGACCTAAAAATAAACTGTGCTGTGCAGAGGAGTGGGGAAGGAGGCAGCACCACTGATTTCAGGTTTCATTGCTGTGTGTGTGCCCTGTGCTGAGAGGCTTTCTGCTGGTCAGGGAACTGCAGCTGGGGCTGAGCAGTGCAGGCTGTCATCACCCAACTGGGACTGAGCTAATGCTCCTCTGCTCTCTGGTCTGCTCTTAATCCAGACCCCAAATTAAAAAAAAAAACAACAGGGTTTGAGGAAGGCAAAAAGGTTGTTACAGTTTCTCTGAGGTGAAGATGACCCTGGTAAATCTCTGATTTATTTGCTGTGCTGCCATGCTCTGCAGTGGCTGGGAAAGGTCTCTGGTGAGGTGGCCATGAACTGCTCTGTCACCAATTGAAGCCACTCAAAGGGCACTGCAGTGGGCTTTGCTCTGCCTGTGCTAGACTGATGACTTCATTGGACTAACTGGGACAGTTGTGTCATTTCACTGGTGTTTGGGGAAGAAATGGAGTGGACAGTGAGGCCTGAAGGTCACTTTTGTATTCCAAGCTCTTTATCTGCTTTAGTGTTGACATTAAATTCATTGGTACAGGGCAGCTTTGCCTGTTGCTCTCTGTGCTTGGCAGCAAGGGCTGAAATCTCTGTTTGAGCTGGAAACTGGCCCCAGCTCTGGTGCCTTTTGCACAATGTTTTCTGTGTGTTTCAGAATTAGGCATCCTCCCCCCACAGGTTTGGAAAGTGTGTCTTTGATCAAGGAGGGAGAGGGATCTCCTTTTCAAAGGTAGTGGGGCCTTGTGAAACCAGTTGGTGCTGTGTGAGCCTTTTGGTGTATGACAAACCTGCCTTTCTGCCCCTCCAGTACTTTCAGAGGTACAGGACAGTTCTTCCCCCTCCCTTTCTTTAAATTTCCCTTAAACTAAGCCTTGAGGATCTTGTGTGGCTTGCTGATTTTGTGGTCTGTACTCAGGAAGTGCTGCAGTTGGGTTGATACGTTGCATTTAGGCAAACCAGCTAATTTTGGCACTTAGCATGCCTGGTGTAACTACTTTTCTCCCAGGTGTAAGAAAAAAGATGGGAAATAAAGTCTGCTTGGTTTAAAGTCACACCAGGCGAATTCCAGCTTGGAAGGCGGTAGGAGTAAGTGAAGATCCATGTAGGTTTTTTTTTCTGTTTATACTTGGTTAATTCTACTTTTGCAGTAGAAAGAGGTAAGTCCATTGATTAATTAGGCAGTTTATGGATGTGAAGAACTGGTGCAGAACCAGCTGGTGGTTGGGAATTGCCTGGCAGGGGGGAAACAATGAAACCATATCCCAAGTAAACCATGGACTGGGAGCTCTGGGATGGCGAGCCTGCAGAGATAGATAGGGAGACAGCACAGGAAAATGCACTAATTGATAACTGCTCCAGAGCCAGTAGAGTGGGAGATAACTGTCCCCTGCCCTCTCCAAAAGAATTCCCCAGGCTCAGAAGCCTGGCCTTTGCAGCGGGGTCCACCACATTTTATTTCCTCAGCTGAAGCAGGGATGGTGTCTACAGCAGCCTTTAAATGAGAAGAACTTTGAGCTGGAAAACGAGTGGCTGCTTTGCTGCTTTTAGGCAATAATGTTCTTAATATTCCTGTCTTTCTGTCCTGTTCCCCTGGGATAACTGGGACGAGCTGAATTATGATTGCTGTTTGACTGTCTGCTTTTGTCTCTGGTGACTGCTGTGGTTGATTCCTCTTGTCTTAAACAACAGCCTCGCTGGGTGCTTGGGGCAAAGTTGTATTTTAAGGTGGGTATGACTATTTTAAGACTGGAGGACAGCAGGTGATCTGCAGGCTGGCTGGATTTCACTCCTGCAAGGGAAATTGTGGGCCAGGCTGCAGGGAAATTCCCTTTGTTTGGAAAGTGGTTTTTCTGGAGCTGCTTACCTGGGAAGACCCCATAAATTTTGGGTTTCCCTGCTGCACCATCAGGTTTTTCCTACTGCTTAATCAATGATCTGCTCTGAGAAAAGTGAGCAAGACAGAAATTACAGCCTTGCTTCATCCTCAACCTTGCTGTAACAACCCTTTGCAGCCCTTTACTAAGAGATGACACTTTTTGTTTGTAGCTTTGCTTTAGCAAAATAGTCTTTCATAGCTGGAAAGCCTTAAGGAAAGAAGTTTCTGGCAATATCTGTAGGAGTTGCAGTTCTTTGCTGTGCAAATGCTGAAATCTACATCTTGCTTTAATGTTTCTCAGAGCTAAAATATTTTTGGATAAACAAAGCGTTTCACATAGTGTTTAGAGTGCTTACAGGCAACCTTTACCCCTGGAGTGGAATGCAGCCATCGGGAAAAGTGCAGTGGGAACAAGGACCTCTAACAGAGTTGATGGCCAGGAGTGGGATGGAGTGGGGCAACGTGTCGAATCTAAATGTTAATTTTGATTGGCATATCACATTCCAAGCCATTTGTTGTATGAAAAATTCCTGGCATCCATAACCAGATTATTTTTAATTTATGGAATGGTCTGCAGTAGGTTTTTCTCCCCCAAATTTCCACTGGATATTGCTGGGTAAGTAAGTAGCAGCAGCCAGAAATGTGCTGGAAAATCGTAGTGTGGCATCTTAGGAATCATGGAGGAACCTACTGAGATGAAGTCTGCTTTGCTTCCAGAGGAGAAGCACATTTTTGGCATTCGTTTTTTTGCAGTAAAGAAGTTCTAAAGTCTCTCCCACATCTTATTGCAGAGGGGAAGAGTTTTTCCCAACCTGGTGTCTGTGAGATAGCAAACCCTCCCAGCTTGTTAGGCAGTAGTGTAAACATAGCTGTGTGGCCTGGGAGCCAGAAACAAGGATTTCTTTGCATCCCCTCTGGTTGGGAAAGGTGGGATGTGGCAGGAACTGGACTCCCAAGGAGTGGGCAGTGGCACGTAGACTCCTCTCTGCAGGGATGTGTCAGACTCCTTGCCAGATAATGTGGACACAAAGAGTTTCAGTTCAGGGATCAAGTTGCAGGGAGTGGGGGGAAGCTGAGCAGCTATTGGGATGAGACATTCCCAAAGGGTTACTAAATCCATGCTCAGGAACCTCTTGGAGCTGAAAGTAGCCAAAGCCTCAGGCAGAGCCTTGTCTGGTACAGGGCAGTTTAGCTGCTCTTAAACGTTGGTTTAACTGCTGGGGCTGAGCAGCTTTGAGGGTTGGGGTTTGGGTAGTGGTTTTTTTGCTTCTTCTCTCTATTTTTCCTTGTTTGGGGTTTTTCTGTTGTATGAGGCTGTAAAGGAAATCTAAACCCGAAAGCTTGGGGTGACTGACTTTGAGGGTTGTGGTAGTGGAGGCAAAACCCTGACTTTTTTTCGTTGAGTGTTGGCAGCACCAAAAGGAGTCTGCAAAAAGTAGTCCCTGGTTATGGGTGTGCTGACTCCTTCCCAGAGGTGCCATGGGGGCTATCCTTTCCCTTTTCCCATTTTTCAGCCTTTCTTTGGTGGAGGTTTCCTGGGAAGGAGGGTGGATTGCAAAGGTTAAAATGGGATAGCTGCCTATGCACTGCATGGCTGGAAGTTTGCTGGTCTGATATCAGTACAATTATCGTGCAGATCTTCACTTTAGATGAGACCCACATATGGATGCAATGATATTTTAAGAGCTCAAAGAAGCCTCCTTTATAAATTTAAGTGTCAGCAGCACTTTTTTTTTATGCTCAGAAGATCTTTTAACTGCTTCAGTAACTTGGGGAAGACTGCTTGGGCACATTGTGAGGACACTTGAGCAGAATGTGTTTAGGTGTGGTTTTTTTTCACCTCAATGGAGCTCTCAGGGTGCTTCATGGAGCAGGTTGTTTTTAGCTGTCCTGAGAAGCATCCCCTGCCCTCCCTGCCCAGGAGAGCCTTGTGGAATTGTGGAATTGGCCGTGCTCCACGTATCCTTGGAGTGAGCTCCGTGCCCGTGGTGACGCAGGGCGGCCGACAAAGGAGACATTCAGTGACCAGCTCAGGATTGTGTTCCCCCTGAGTCTGGACTAATGCTCTTAACCCTGCTGGGGCTGCAAGAACAGCCAGCAGATCTGGGCTGGTGCCCTGCTCGTTTCCTGTAGCCTCTGCAGGCTCTAAATGACTCTGTCTCTCCACTCTGCCCATCCTCCCTTTGGGATCTGCAGGAAGGCACTAGCAGCCATCGTGGTCTGTCTCCTCCTTCCCAGGCCATCACACCACTCCTCTGCAGGAGTCATGTTCCACTTTGTGAAGTCTCATCCTCGTAGGAATTGTTCTGATGTTGAAAACTTAGAAATCTTATGGTTTCTCAACTGTCTGACCCATGAATACCTTTTTTCCAAAGCAGTTATTGCGATTTCTGTCTTTGCAGTGGCTGAGTCTCAGCTGTTACCTGGTAAAAGGTGGGATATGTCTGAGGTCCTGCTGTTTCAAGGCACTTGCAGAATGGGAAGAGCTAAGTTTAAACTGCTGTGGCTCGTTTCTGTGAATCAGTGGATAACTTGACAGGGAGGCTTTTGGCTGTGAAGTCATGGATTTAAATACAGTGAGAATTCTGACATTATCTGCAGGTTGAGGTGAGCCATTTCTGTCACCATCCCTTTGGCAGAAGCATGTAGACCATGCCTGTCATGGAGTCCTCAGCTTTCATCCCATTCTCCTGCAAGAGCAGAATAGGTCTCAATCACTGGAAAATGGTTCATGAAATGCCAAACCCCAGTTTGATTGGTAAAATTAAGCGGTATAATAAGCAATTTGAAGTGGTTCCTGCTGGTCATGGACAACAGGAAACTTCTCTGATGTCATTGCAGTCCATAACTCCGGTCATTCCCTGAATTCCTTATCCCTAACATGTCTAAATGATCAGGCCCTGGATTTTTATCATGATGGGTCTGGCTGTGAACACCCTGACAAGGCCCCAGCTGTGAGTAGCTGCAGTGTGTTTCATGTGTGTTTCATGTTTTCTGACCTAGTCATAACTTGCTTTCTTAGAATTAACCAATCTTAGCTTTTTCTCTTCAAAGTATTTTTGGGTGAATCTGGGGAATTCTGAGCATCTCACCCTTTGGGGACAGTTGAAAATATCAGTGTGTACAAAGTCACTTCTCAGTCCAGGCATCTGTATAGGGCCAAGATTTCCTTTTGTCCCTGGAGCACCTAGCTCCCTAAGGGGTGAGAAGAGTCATAGCAACACTGGGGCCTGGTTTATGGAGAGGAATGTGCCCTGAAAAGTGTTTTTTGGAAGGATGATCAACAATAAGTTGGGGAGGAGGTCTGAAAACAGGAGTGATTATTTTGGAAAGAGTCTTCTGCTGTAGAGGTCGGGTGTATTCAGGCCACCATGATACTGCAAGAGCTAAAAAAAAAAAAGTAATTCCATTAACAAATCCTGCTAATTCACATAATTATGTTGCTGTTGATTGGGGTAACAACAGGTTTTTCACTTTTTGGGGTGCTGGGACTGAGTTTGCAGAGTGCTAGGTCTCCTACCAGCTTTCCATGCCCACAGGATGGAAGGGATGTTTCTGGGCTGCCTCCCTGAGTTCATCACTGCACTATTTAGTGGTTCCCTAGTGCAGATCTGTCTACTTAAACCAAATGAGGATCATTCCTTCCCTTTCACATTGCCATTAGCTGGATGATTTTATTGTCTCTGCAGGAAGAGAGCAGAGACAAGCAACTGTAGATTAGGAACAATTTGCAAAATAGTTCGGTGATTAGCACGCCTGTGGAGATGTTTTTCTGTGTAAGGGCTGCACCACAAATTTTACTGGCTCCCTGTGCTCCAAGAATTAACTGTGAGGAGGATTAAAATGACATCTTAGACATCAGCTAAACGTCCTCTCAAAATCCCTCATGTTGTCTCTAAATCAATTAATTTGATTTCTTTAATCCACAAGCAAACTGGGTTGGTGAACTTGTGTGAGTGATCTGTTTAGGCTCAATTTCTCCAGAGTATTTTAAGGAGTACTTCAGTACTGGTGAAATGGTACAAAAAAAAAGCAGTGAAATATGGAAATACCCTGTGCCAGGGTGTGAAATGAAGATACTGCTCTAGTCATGAGGGTGTCTTCTCCAAGCAGCAGTATTCAGCTGGTTAATCCAGCCCTCACAGACATTCTTGATCCTTGCTGGTTATATAGAATAAGAAAGTAAGACAAGAGTCTGCTCTTGCTCCTTTTGCCACGGTGCTGCTTGTGTGGATGTGGGAAGGAAAAGACACAGGAGAACCCTTAACTCCAAAGCTTCGCTGATGGACAGCACAAGGACTTCTGTAAAGTCACTTCTGTAAAGTCAGATGTGGTCACTTAACTCTCCTAAATCCTGGTTTGCTTGTAATTCCACACCAATGATAAGGATGGTAGCATTCACCTGGAAAACATCTGAATATTAATAAGAGTAATCACATTCTCTCTCTGGGAATCCTGCAGGTCTCCACTGGCTGTAACATCTCCAGATGCATCACTCAGAGGTGCAGCTCCCACTCTGAGCCTGCTGCAGGCTGTGCTGGGTGTTGGATCAGGTGCTTGGAAATGGGGAATATTCTGGGAATAAGCCAGCAGAGCTCTGGAGGTGTTTGGGTCCTGTTGCCTGGTGGTTCTGAACCATGTTGTGACATGGAGAACAAAGCTGGCGGTAACTTTAATCTTCACAGCATCAAAACCTCCCAAATTCCTTCTCAGCTGGTGCCCCTGCACAAAGGCAGCCCTGTGGCTGTCAGAGCAAGGGGTGGCACAGCCAGAGCTGGGCGTTGTCACTTTAGATGCTGAAATAGCAGCGGGCTGGTCTCCTGCTGCCCTGGCATCGCTTGGCAGCTCCAGGAGCTGAACCACAGGGATGCTGAGTTTAGGGAAACAGGGCCCTGAACCCGCAGCTCATCCCCCAGCAGAGCAGCAGACAGTGCTCTGCAAACAGAAGGGTCTCCCCCAGGGGAGGGAGGAGTTTGGCAGACAGGCTCATTGATTTGGGGAAGATAGACCTTCTGTTTTCTGTACAGCGTGTTACCAGTGTTAGAGTTGGGCAGATAACACAAGGAAGTGCTGTCTGTGCCACAGGGCAGACAGGAAAGAGCTCTAATCAAACCTTGCCATGCAGTGCTGCTGTCAGCAGAGCTGCTAGTACCCAAACTGTCACTGTGAATTGTTCTTCCTGCCTTTCCGCCAGCCCAGAAATAATTCTGGATGTGGCAGGAAACGTGTCCTTGCAGGCTCTGTGGGCTCTGCACTGGAGAGGGAGAGGCTGCAGCTGGGAGGGAGCATCTTGGGATCCTCGTGGTGCTCACAGCAAATGCTGCTGATTCACAGCTCGCTCATCAAAAACGTGTGTTTACATCTGAGCACCAGTTTGTGCTCTGGGATCCACGGGAACTGTCATTCCTGGAACAGGGGGCACATGGGGTGTGGAGTTTTTCCTGGCTGGCTTCCCCCTGGCTCTCAGGCTCTCAGCGCTTTTGGGGGCTCAGGAAAGTCTGGAGATAAGCAAGTGTGATAAGTCTGGGAGGGCTGCCCTTGTGAGATAATGGCCAGTTACTCATGAATATGGGGCCTTCCTGGGACGGGTGACACCTCTCATAATCCTGCAGGGGGCTGGCAAGGCTTTCCCTGGCTTTTCCATGGAATCTTCTGGCCTGCAGCTGGAGGTGCCTGGTGTCCCCCTCCCTGCAGCACTCAGGTGTGTTACTCCTGAAGGTGAGGCAGTGTAAAAACCCAAAAGCAAATTTCCAGGCAATCCTAAACGTAGCTAAAAAGGAGTCCCAAGAAAGCAGAATTAGCAGGCTTCCAGCTGCTTGCTTCCTGGCAGACAGCAGAATTGGATTTATTTATCCCCCCTTCCTCCTCAATTTGTATTTGAGTGGAAATGTGTGAATTGCACTTTTCTAACTAATGTGAATTAGTTAGACCCCTGGTTTTCCTTTATCTGAGAGTGAAAACTGAACTGGAAGAGCCCTACAGAGCACAGGGCTGGTTCTATTCTGAATCTTCACCCTGGTTTTGTCTGCCTTGGAGGCTGGAGGGGTGGGATGAAGAGTGGGTTTGTGGGATGAGTGGTTTGTGTGCTGCTGCTGCCTCTCTTTGGCTGTGCAAGAGGTGGGTACAGGGATGAGAGAAACCTGGTCCCTGGGTGCTGCCACCGGAGGATTTTGGCCACGAGCATTTTGGGTTTGCTTCTCTTTGCTTCTTCCTGTCTCCTAAGTGTTCCTGTTTATCTTGGAGGCTATCAGGAAAGGCTTCCAGCCTTCCTCCTTTGCTCCCCCTCATCACACCTTGTGTGATGCCGAATTCAGAGCCAGGGTCACTTCAGCAGCTCCCTTCAAAGACAACATTCAGGTTTATTTCTTTCGTTGGGGCTCCACATGGCAATGTGTATCCCAAGAGTTTTCTGGATTGTTCTTATAGTTAAGAAAAGGTGCTCTGGGTGTGGGAGAGTGCTCAGCAGCCCATTTCTGGCAGTACCACGTTGTTCTGGGGGTGGTGGTTTCCTCCAAACCTCATCTAAGGCCTGTTTGGACACAAGGAAAGGTCTCTTTCGGAGTCCTGTGAGAAATACTGTTTTTAAAATGCAGCTGCTCCATCCCTGGAATTGTCCAAGGCCAGGTTGGATGGGGCTTGGAGCACCCTGGGATAGAGGAAGGTGTCCCTGCCCATGGCAGGGGTGGAATGAGATTAACTTTGAGGTCCCTTCTGATCCAAACCATTCCATGATTCTTTGTTAGCATGACCTTTCCTGAATATCCCAACTCTTGTCAGACCTTGAGGTCATCTTCACACTCTAACAAATTCCTGATGCTTTAATGAAGGCTTGCTGTTAGCACCACCTCTTAAATATCCTTATTTTTGTTTGGTGTTTTGTTAACAGTGACTCTCATGACTCTGTGAGAAGCTGCCAGCAGCAGGTCTGAGCTTCGACTCTCCTGTTCAAAATGAGCTTCTAAGCTGCTGCATCGAGTGCTCTGGCTAGAAAAGCAATTTCAGGTAGGTCAGTATATCTTGCATTTTGTATCTCCAAGCATGTTTTGGAGTGATGTATTCATTCAGTACTTCATTTGCTGTGACCTGAATTTGGGCAAGTTCTTGTTTTGGACATTTTGGATATTTCACAAACTGTCTAACTTCGGTATTAAATTGTGAAATCTTAGGGAAAGGCAGCTGAAAGATCCTTTAGATCAGTTCCTTCTGCTTGCTTCCAGGGAAGGATGACGAAGTGCAAAACTTGAAGATGTAGATTGTGGATAAATGCTCCCAAGACCCTGCTTGTAAGGAAATCTTTGCCCTTCTGGCTGTGGAAGCTGGAGTGATATATTGGGTAGACAGCCAGAATGGGGGCTGGAATACCTGTGTTCTGTTCCCAGCTCTGGCTTTGACATAGATGAATGGCCTGCAGAGGGACAGTAAATGGGGTGTATGCCCTTTCTTGCTGCTTCTAGTTGTGTTTTTGTCTTTCAGTAATCCTTTGAAGCTGTGTGAGGATTTGCTGAAAGGCATCTCATAAGATTTGTCGTGGTTTTGTTGGGTTTGATCCATGTTGGAAAGTTCTGTGACTGATTGAAGAGCTGGAGGGGAGGTGTAGTGAGAATCAGAAAATGGAAGTGGAGTTTTGGGTGTAAAGATTCTGAGAAAGAGTGTTCTAAAAGCTGTTATTTGTTTGTGTGCAGCCCCAGTGTCCAGCACCTTTAGTCCCTCATGCCTCCCATTCCTAGTTTGGAAACCTTTTGCCTTTTTCTCAAAAATGTTCTGGAATATTAGTGAGCCTTAACTGCCTGATTCTGAGAGGCTGTGGTGGGAGACAGAGCAGAAAAGCAGCTTTCAGTTGTGATTCTTCCTAATCCAGCTGAATTCTCCCTGCAGGTGCCCTGAGCACATTTGTCTTTGGAAAAGTTTGGGTTTAGCCCCTCTCCTCTGGCTGTCCCAATAATGCATCTCTCTGGATCTCAAAGGTTGTATAATTAAGATGTTCAGTGGATTTTCCACAGACTCTGTAAGAAATACCACCAGCAATCTTGAGAAAAATGTTGTAACTAAACATCAAGGCTGCTGAAATTGAGGGAACTGACTTTTTTTGCGTGTCACAGGTCAGGTGAATTATGAGCAGGTTTTTTGCAGTTGTTGCTCTCTGAAAGCTGCCTCTCTGTCACAGCTGTTCCAGACAAACTATAATATCAAGGCTTGTTTATAGCAGTCATGAAAAATTCCTACTTTCCCCACCCATCTTCAAGTACATCAGCATTGAGAGCAGGAGACACTTGGAGCAGACACCCGAAGCTCCTGTCACTGTATTGATTCAGCTTCTGTTTGCTCTGCATCCCATACACAGCCATGATGAATAATGCAGGAATCTATTACTTAAAGTTTAATGCAGCTTTAATCAGGGTTGAACATCAACAGGTGTAGTGCAAGAGGCTGCTCTGCTCTGTGCTGAATGGAAAAAATTCAAACCAGGTGTGTTGGGTCTGTGTTATTGGGTTGTTCCCTTTGCCCAGGGCAGGGCCTGACCTCTGGGCTGGCCCTGCTGAGG
>VZTZ01018439.1:0-102312 GCA_013400955.1 Drymodes brunneopygia
ATTAAGAATACAGTATGCCAGAATTGGGGTTTGTGCCTCCTAGCCTAGAAGACTTAAAGAATATCCTTTTTGACACAAAACGCAAAATGTTTTCCAAAATGATTGGCATGATACGTTACGCCTTTGCAGTGANCATGAAGTTGAAAGTAATTAAGATTTGATACACTGATATCAATTTATTTATGTAACTAAATCACTGTTTTATAAACTTGTTAATGATCAACAATTTTTTTGTTTTGATTAAAATTAGTTTTTTGAAAGTTGATTCTGCCTCCTTTAATGGTGTCTGTTACTGGAATTGAATCGTGTTACAGCGAGTTCATAGATCATGAATGCCCATCTTACAACTTCACTGCAATGTGGTGGTTTGCAATATGACCACCAAGTCCAGGAAATAAAAGTTTTGTTCCTCAAAAATCTGCTGAGAAATGGTAGTGTTCACAGCTGCTATTGGGAGAAGATCTGGTACTTCAGAGAAGGGGCCAAACTCTGCCTGTGTCTGAAGATGTGTGTTCTGTACATCAAACAGTAAGCCTTGACGTACTATCCTGGTAGGATTCTGGGGTGTGTTGGGGTTTGTTTCCACTCTGTATTATTTGGGTGACCATGAGAGTTGAGATGTGCTGCAGATGTACTCAAGGACAATTATTCCTGTTCATCACTTGGCTTTTCTGAAGTGCTTTGTGTATTTTGAGTCATGCAGCTCATTCCACACAGCATGAAGTTCTTGCTCATCAGCTGATAGCTGATACTTCTGGTTTTTTGGAGCCCGTACTCCATAGAAAGTCTGTGAATTTTCTAGCCCTCGGAGAATAATGGAATATGACATGGTTGAAAATTTAAGAGGAGCTTTCTGCTTTTCCACCATTTAATCGTTTTAGGAATGTTACTTGATATCATATTTGACTGCATGATCTGAACACCTTCAATTCCTTTTTTTTTGTAGTATCTTCAGCTGAAAAGAGAATTAGTGTGCAGCAAGCAACTAACAGAGATACCAGTGTAACCGTGAATTCTGACAGTGAGGCTTGCATCACTGAAGATTAAAAAGGAAGAGGTCTGAATCTTTGTACAACTTGTCGTGCAAAATATGAGTCTTTTACCAAGTCTTGCTAACAGCTGAGATGTCCTGACCTAATAGTGCTAACATTCTGTGACATTTTGTGACTTCAGTTCCTTCCAAGTATTGATCTTACTACATTTTTGATTTGTTGCTCTGTCCTAGATGAATTATCTGTCATAGGCACTAAGGAAAAGAGAAAGTATCACTCCATTCTGTAACAGGGTTTGCATGATTGCTTTTTTTTTGTGGTGTTTTAGTTGGGTTTTTTTTTTTAATTTTACAAATAATGCCACAGTAAGGATAATTGTGGATTATGTAGATTGCAAAGCTGAAGCCTCTGAAGGCCAGGCATTAGAATTAAATGCAGTCTTGGTGGTTGTCACCTGGTTTGGACAAGCAGGTGGCTGGTTCTTGCAGAACTGATGGAAGTTTATTTGGCTTATTTACATGACTAAAATCTCTTCTGTGCCGGCACTGGTGCTGTGCTGTGCAGCTGACACCCTCAAGGACCAAAGAGGCTTGGCCAGTCTCTCTGGTAAACACGTCTCAATATGTCCTACTCTTGGCTTGTGAAAGTAGAAATCCACCAAAAGAAGAAAAGCCTGAGGGCTCTTGCTAGAGGCTTTCAAAAATCTGTAAGTCACTCTTTAATATTTCTTTAGTGTTCTGTCAAATTAGTTCAAGCTTTTCCTTTTGGTTTTTTGGGTTTTGTTTGTTTTTCTTTTTTTTAGCAATTCAGATTTTCCTGTAAGTGGGTGTAAGTAACAAGTGCAACAAAACGGGTGTGCTGCTTACACAGAAATTTTGTCTTCTGAGGTGTAGTTAGAGTGAATTTGCAGTAAATTGAGATGCCTTCAATTTGATAAAAATGAGGATTTTTTACTGAAAAATCATACAACCTTCCATTTCTGCTTTAAAAACAAAAGTCCTAGGAGTTCATATAATTTTAATGGAGGATATGATTTGGAAAAGTAGCAGTATAGCTGATACCTTTATAGAATTCTGAAGCGTGATAGCCTCAGGTATCCTCTTGCTTTGCAGTTTTGGCTAGAGATGAAGTATTCAGAGGCAAATATTTTTCCACTATTTTAAATGCCTGCCCCATTTAAAGTACGTACTTTGTGCAAGGATAAGTGGGGAGATAAGGAAGATAAAAGGCAAAGCGTTTTGCCAGACCCTTGCATTGCAACAGGCAAGACTATACTGAATATGAAATGAAAAGCTTTGTAAGAATCTTAATTGGAGAGACAGCAAAGTGTCAGATACAGCTTTACTTGTGAGAACAGGTTGCTGGGACCTGCCTCCTGTGGAGAAGCGTGCACTCCATACTGCACATGGTGATGTAAGTCTTACCTCCACTAACACCCTGGGCAGTCAGCATCAAGCAGCACCTACCTGTCAGCTGAAATGTTTGCAATCCATCTTTATGGTGCTATCTGTATCCCTGCTTTTACTAAAAGTAGAGAATTGTATGCTCTGAGAGAAGAATCTGTCTTTAAAAAAAATAAGCTGCTGTATTTGCAGACAACTCCAAGATCATAGGATCTAAGATTTCTATTAACATATAATGACTACTACGGACAAGTTATTTGTAAAGCCAACCTTGACTAATTTCTATAGCTCTTCAGGTAGAGAGCAATAATGACTAGGAAGTACCACAATCATGAAGCCACTCAATGAGTCATCTTTTACTGAGTTTTGTGACAAATGCATTTAATTGTTGGGATTTTTTCTTCCTCTTTAGCCTTTGTCCTTTTGCATATGTAATTTTAAAAGCTTTGTATTTGGAAAAATGTTCACAAGAAAGGTGATGTACTTGTGGTCTGATGATGTAAAATGAGCAACAGAGATATTGCTTGATAACCACAGTCCCTGGTGTTGGAAGTATCTGTGGAGCAGTGAATGAGAAGGGCGAGCTGGTGCCGGAGCTGGTGAGCTCAGTGAGGCCTAAGGGAGCAGCCACAGCTGACGTGCAAAACCAGCACTGTCTGCCTTTCCACCACTCTGACCTTGGAATTGCTTGGTTTGGTGTCTCAGACATCAAAGGCACATCACTGTTCACAGAAGGATTCTGGAAAATCAAAAATTGGATGAGAGTGATTAAGGACAGAGCTAAATATTCCTCTGGTGAAGCTGCTGGAATTACATCAAGGCTAATGTTGGCAGACACTTTTGGGAAGCCTGTTAGTTTTAAGAAAAACAGTAGCAAGAGAAGTGGTGCCAAATTCTGCCTGGTCATTGGGCAGGAAAAATCATTTGGGGTTTGTGGCCTTCATTTCCAGATGACCTATACTGCATTAAGCAGCACAATGTTTACTTGTAACACTGTGTTGCCCAAGTTTTCCAATGCCCAGGCAGGACTTGGGCAGATGGCAACTCACCTCTTATCAAATGGTGTCCCTGAGGCTTTCTGTCCCCTCTGAGAAGGCAGGGTGTAGCACAAAGGCTGGCTTTGCTTGGGCCATCTTGCCAGCATCTTGAGGAACCCTGAGTAGTACAACCAAACCAATTGAGGCAGCCAAGTTTGTGACAGGGAAAATTACATTAAATGCTTTCTCAGCAAGATCCTGTTTGTAAAACTCTTAACAGCAGTTGGTCACTTAAATGAATGGAAATTGCAGGTTCTGAAGAAAACATGATGTCTTTTATGCCTCTGACTGACACTTTGAACATGTTCAGTAGATCAGTAGATTAAAAATATCCCAAATAAACTCTGAAGTGGAAGACATGTTAATTTGTTCCTGAAATGAACAAATATACTTGGAGAGAAATTTCATCACATTCTTACTCTGCCTATTGCACGATGAACATGAAGGTGTGAAAGGCAACTCTCACTAATACCACTGTGGAAACGATCACCCCTCTCCAGCTGGTTTTGGTGGGAGAGAGGGTAAGGAGGTATTTTTGTGTGGTGTTTTCTTTCCTTAGTTTAAAACCTTTTTTTCTCTAGCCATCTCATGACCGATTCCAGGTATGGTGTAGATGCAGCATGGGAAGACTCTGCCTGGGTACTCCAGATTTGTTTGTTCCCCCAATCCTCTGTGTCAATACAAATGTCTGACTCAGTGCATACTTGGTTCTCCAGCAGCCTGCAATTTTTACATCCTTCTGGAGGTTGTCTCCACTTCTGTCATGCTGCAAGTTCTGGGGACTTTTAGTTTTGAAAAATGAGCCTCTCCAAGCATTCTTGAAAATCTCAAGTCTAATTTAAAAACCCTATGTTCCTCAAGGCCTTTGACTAGACTGTTACTTAGTAATTTAGCAGACTTTTCATATTTTTTATCTAAATCATATAATGAGAAACTGAGGAACCTAATAGACATGTTTGGAAATTTTAATGTGAGATGATACCAAAATACTGAAAAAGAAACTTAAGCACTGCCTTATGGGGCGGTGATTGTTAGAGAGAGATTGTACTCAAGAGTTTTTTCATCTACTCTGAACATCTCAGGATTTTATGTGAAGGCAAGTCCATGTGAGAAAGATTTAACTATTGCACGGTGGCTTTGGTTTCACAGCCTGCATTTTCCCAGCTATCACTGTTTTCTCCAACTGAAATGATCCAGGACTTTTTCCATATTTTAGCAATTCTCTGTTTTTTATCTCACCAGTCACATGGTGAGATATACAATGTTACACTATGTTCCTCTTGGAACTGCTGGACCGCATTACCATAGTGTAGTAAATAGAGTTTGTCCAGATTGGGTTTGGTTTGACTTTGTATGGAAACCTTGAGCCTCACACTGGTAAGTTACTGCACCTCAGAGGTAATTAAGGGCCGTATGTGCTATCCCTGTTTGCAGAACTGGCCACCGCTCATGAGGAAGCAATATGGCACTAATCAGAGTTTGATGTCATTTATTTTGTGAGCATTTGGACTTCCTTGCACAACAAATGCAGGCAATAAAAGCCAGAAGCTAAAATGCTTTTTTTTTTTTTTATTTAAGGCAATAATTTGCAACATTTGGTCTTTCCTCAGAAAGACTAAAGTCAAGAAAACAGTAATTACTGGCAAGAGTTGGAAGTGCATCCATCACTAAGTGTATGCACTGCCAAGGCACAAATTCTCCACTCCTAGAAAAGTTCAGACAAACCAGACAGGACGAATTTGTCTTTTAGTTGCCAGTTGTTTAGCGCCCGAATGGTCTGTACGCAGTTTGTGAGTCTGTGTGGGAGACCTAATTGGATGCACTAAAATTGCACTGGCTCTGTTGAGCCCAGTTTAAAAATGCTAGTTTATGCACCTGTTTGTGATGCTGAACAACGTGTTCCTGGCACACTTGCCACATTGGCAATCACACTGGGCTATCTCGTTGCTCACCCTGCATCACTTACAATACATCTAGCTTATGTATTACCAGAAGCAATCCCAAATCTCTGTTTTCTGGTGATAGGAAATAAAATGAAAGACATTTTGAGCATTTGGACAGGTGCTTGAGAAGTGCAGCTGCATTGAGAGCTCTGAGCAGAAGCCTGAGTTTAGTATCTGCTGAGTTCAGGACCTGAATTTGCCACTAATTTCACAGTTTTATTTTTGCTGCCATTCAAGTGTGCACTTAGAGGTGAGCATGTTCAGTGGAGACAAATGTAGACTTGCCTCATGGTATGGGACAATGTGTGTGTGTATGTGGGTGCCTCAGCCCAAACATGCCTGTTTTCCTTGGGCCAAAGCTTTTCTTCAGACGTTGCAGTTGGTTGAAGCATTTGTGGAACAATGCATGGACCATCTGAGTTGGCTAGCTGATACCCATATCCATGTACATTCTGCAAGGACATGCTATTGCCAGGCCAGAGGGCAGCAAGGGGAACAAAACAATGAGCATGTTTGTTTCTGTCCTTAAGTACATGTCTTGATAAGCCATGGACATAGGTAGCGCTACTAGCCCTGGAGAAACTGCTTTTTCCTAAAAAAGTAAAAGTCGCTAGTACTGATTCCCTACTGTACAAATGGTGGTAAGGATTCAGGCAGCAGGTTGAGCCCTGTGCAGGGCATGTGACTGAGAGAGATCACAGATCTTCCTTACAGCCTCCCTGTGTTGGGCCCTCCAATCCCATCCATGAGCCTGACTGACTGCTGCCTTTGTTTGGAGTGAATGCTCTTCTGTGCAGCTCTTGGCTTTCTGCAGATGTTGCGACTTGCCAGCAGTTCTGGCAATTTTCTGTATGTAAGAATTGGGAGCAATTAAAATACGTGCTGAATTGCAACACTCTGGATTTGTGATTAAATTCAGAAATTATAGAGTTTTGGAATTCTGCTATAAAGAATATTCCTTGCCAAGTGCAGTGCCTCCTTGATGTCTGTTTTTCCCAAACGGTGGTGGTTTTCAGCTTGCGACATTTATTTAATGTTCAACAGCATAACTGCAGAGCCCTCTTCATGTTACAGAAAGCACATACAAGACACAGATCTCTGGAAGCTGTAATTCAAGAAGACTAAATACATCTGGGTTTTGGGTTTTTTCCCACAAATTCTTACTCTATATACTGGATGAGTAGAAGTCCTATGGCAGGGATCCCTAACATGAAGACTACACGTAAGTCTGGAATTGTCTTAGGATTTAGCTCTCTTTCAGTAAGATGAGGGATCTTACAGCTGAGCTTCTGTGTGAATAGTCACTGTGAGGTCAACAGGTAACTTCCATAAAGTACTTCACTAACAAGAGGGTTTAGAACTAGCCCAGTGGAGTGCACAGCCTGTGTTCCTTCAGCAGCTGGTGGGAGCCCGTGCAAAGCGTATCACCCTGGGGAACATCTGCCCAGAGCTGCTGGGGTAATCCCCACTTGCACCCTTGCTGTAAAGCTCCACTGATGGACCCTGGGAGGAGCCTGTCCTGCTCTGCTGGGAGAGACGCACGTCACACATGCTGTGTGAGACACAGCACATCCCAGAAACGGGCTGGAGAGGGAACCTCCAGGCTGTCTTAAATGGAGAAACTTTTCATTTAATTTCCTTTGTTTTCATTATAACAGCTTAAAATAAAAAGCAGAACAGGAGTGAAAAATAAAACTTCAACAAATTGCTTCTTGGCAGCTGTCTCACTCACTGATGTTCTGCAAATGTATCAAGGCTCTTTTCAGCCAAGTGCTTAAAAAACTCTCCTATTTAAAGGTAGCTGTTTTAAGTGCCTGCTAAAGTAGGTTTTCAGACTACTGCTTGCTTGCTTGCTTGCCAAATAGCTCACTACAGGCTTGCTACAAAAATGTGCATGGGGAGGAAAACAGAGACTCCCTCCTTAGGTGAAGCTCTTGCAGCAAGCAATAATGGTAGAACCCTTGAAGAAGTGGTTATTGTCTAGCAGCAGCTGCTTTTGAAGTTTGTAGTACAAATTATAACTGGCTGCAGCATGAGAGCAGTGAAAGTAAGGAACTATGATGTCAGAGGCTGAAGACAATTTATTCTTTTAATTTAGATCATTTTGGGCTACAGAACTGAATTAAAGACTAGGATGCCACCATTGTTTTTGGTATGTGTGAGTGCATGCACACTTCTTTAAAGTCCTGATGTAGAAACAGATGAGTTGTGTCTGCCCCTGCAAGTGACATATGTTTATAGCTGAGTTATAAAACAAAGCAGGGGTTTATAAGGAAAGTAGCACATCCTTAAGTCTGTTGATGCTAACAGGCACCACCATAAATGTTTTAAAAGATACATCTGTCTTTTTTTTGGAAGAGGATATACTGGCTTCTGCCTGGAATGAAGATTGTAATTTCTGTTCTTCAAACCAAAAGAATCTTCAATGGCATCTAAGAAACCCTGGGTGTTGTGTAACACTTCAGTTGGTGCCAGTATGTAGCAAAGTTATGTGTTTGATATCTAAAAGCTTTTACAATTGCAATATGGAAATGACAGCCCTTTACAGAGCATGTAATTTTTCCTATGTGTGTGTGATACAGTGCATATTTTTTCCAGCTTCTTCCCTATTTCTTATGTCCTGAAATAAATCCAAATATGCAGCAACTGTTCTAGTTCTTTGTGTCCCAGGTGCAATCACTACACCTGCTTTTGTTAAACTTCCTCCCATGATAAACTTCATTTCTAGTCATTAGCTTTAGTCTCACTCATTTTCTTACAGATTTTAGTGGGCTTCTAACTTTCCTATAGGCTACAATAGGCATTCAACATTGGCTGTAGCTAAAACCTTTTACCCAAACTCTTGTGAGCACTTTTGGAGTGGATCCTTCCCTTTTGCTAGCAAGCTGCAGCCAGCTTGGGACTGGAGCAGAGAAGCTTTGCAGCATTTTGCAGCTGCCCAGGGGCATGAAGCTTGTCTGTCATACTTGAGATAGCAAAGCAGATCTGTAGCCCGGGTGAAGTGATGTAGTTTGGACTTGAGCTGTGATCCCAGGGGATAACATACTCACTCTGGAAAGCAGCACAAGCAGCAAACAGCAGCATTAAACACAGGAGTGCTATTCTGTTGGACATGGCTGAGCCTTTCCTGGGTCTCACTACCCCAGTCTTTCCACTCTCTTGCATGAGAAACAATGTATGTTTTTCAGTGTTCAGTTGTTGATGTTGTTGTGTTTCCTTGTTCCCCATGGAACACGATGTCCTCTGTCGCAGAGTCTCCTGGTGTGTGCCAGCAGCCCAGCAGCCTGGTGCCCCAAGTGAACCATGTGGGATGGAACTATGTTGACTGTGGGGTGAAAAATTGTACAGTATGCCTGAAGAGGCTGAAAGACAAGGCAGGGAGTGTTCACGGTCACACTCTGGGGCCGTGCTTTCACATGAAAACTAAAAGGGGACCATGTTGCTTTGGGGTGAGATGCTCAACCAGCTGCTGATGGGAAGGAAGATACTGAAGAAATGCCTTCAAAATGAAAAGAAAAGTAGGTTTAGATTAGATATTAGGAAAAATTGTGAGGGTGATGAGGCACTGGAACAGGCTACCCAGGGAAGCTGTGGATGCCCTATCCCTGGAAGTGTTCAGGACCAGAGAAACCTGGTTTATTTGAAGGTGTCCTTTCCCACAGCAGGGGATTTGAAACTATATGATCTGCAAGGTTCCCTTCCAAATTAAACCATTTTAAAAAAATAATTAAAAAAAATCCCAGTGATAGAGAAAATAAGGTGACTTGTCTATTTGTGTCTTCTAAGCTGTGATGTGACCAGTGGTTATTACAACTGGGGCAGTAGAAAATAGTCTGATGGAAGATAGACTGCTTTCCCCTCTGATGGAGGTGCAGTATCACACAGTTCCTTTCATATCTTTAGCAAATCTCTCCTGCCAACCTCCCAGAAACTTCCTAATTTTTCAGGGTGCCCCAGAAGGCTCAGAGGAGGCAGGTGCAGAGTCAGTTGATGGGCAGAGTGGGGAACAAAGCCACCTTCAGAACCTCAGGCCAAGGACACAAGCTGCAAACTGGGACAGCACAGCGCAGGACGAGATGAACTTGGGTGCTCTCAGTTCATAACTGTGGCAGCTCTGTCCTTTCAATAAGCCAGACAGGGGCTCAGCTGCAGTATTTCTATATCTGCAGTTTTGATTTCACGTCTATGTGCATGGGGAATGCCTTGACGCAAACATAAGGTGAGAGCAGCAGTCTGGGGCATAACCTAAACAGTCTTTGCAAAGTCACCATCTTCCTGAAAGTCTGCAGTCCATGCGTAGGGATCTAATACTCTTTCTTCTCCAAAAGGGCACCAGAACATTTAACTCAAAATACTGAATCTCCATGATCTTATATATTAGGTTTTTGCTTCCAAAGACTCAGGGGTTTTTTAGGTTTCCCTCTAACCTGCCTTCATGCATCAGTCCCCGTGAGAGATGACTTTCTCAGTTTAGGGCCCTATTCTCCACTATAATAGTATCCCAAATGGGACTCATAGCATATGACTCGGAAACAAAAAACCAAAATCTGTGCTATGTATCCAGTCTTTACACAAGGCTGTACTTTTGTGAATGGTGGGAGTTTACGTCAGTAAACTTTACAACTGAAAGTAATGATGAGAAATGTACTGTTTTGTTTTAGACTAATCACAAATACAGCAGTGGTGTATTACCCAAATAAATCACTCATTGCAAGCTGCTTTGTGACTTCCTGTGGTATTTAATAATACCTGAATTGAAGTTGTCAAATAAATGTTTGTATTACATTGGTGTCTAAAGACAACTACATGGCCCATGTCTCCTTGAATCACCTATGCCTTCAGAGTAGGTATTGGAATTGGCACAGAAAGAAATAGAATTCTCCTACTCAAAATGATATGGCAGTTCCCTGGTGGCTCCTTCCTTTCAAGGAAGGAGAATGGCTTCTGCTGGGCACCATATTCTGACTAATCAGTTTGTGTCTACATTGTGCAGATAGTAACAATGTGGTAGCATATATGAACCTCAGATGTAAACTGCAATAACTTAATTTATGTAGCATTTGGAAGGAAAATTAGGTTATATGTTTGTAATACTTGGGAATTTGAATAATGTCTTCCACAGAACAAAACAAAATTGGAGGGATCAGGAGAAGCAGGTTGTTTAGCTTTCTGACACAGCTGGAGAAAATCAGCTTTATCTGAATAGGATTGCTGTTAGCACTAGGTTTGCCATTCATGCATTTTGGTTCTTCAACAGTGGGACAATGGATAAGTTGGATCCTATTATTAACTTGTCTCAAAGTACCATGTAAAATTAATAAGTATAGAGAAAGAGTGCTTTCAGATCTTGAGAGAATTAAAGAGTGCCAGAGACAACATGGACTTAAATATGTAATGGGAAGTAAGCTGCATTCAGGGATTTGTGTAATAAAGATAATGGAATCTTGAAATGCAAGAGGGTCAGTGAGCTTTTGTTTTGATCTTATCTGCTCTGTAGAAAGTGCTCTAATGATGGATATAGTTACAAAACATTGGTATCCTATCATGTTTGCAACACGACTCGGGTAATATTGATAGGAACGACCTCTGCCTTGACCACATTCCCCGACTGTGGCCCTCTGAGGTCTATTGTTAAAATGCAGATTGGCAATTCAGTTTAAACATAGTCTGGGCTCAGTAAAACTAAATGATGCTTCTGATGAACCTGTACTGAGTGACTAGTTGGTCTCTTAAACCATTTTCTGCCAGATTCACATTACAAATAGTTGCCTCAAATATGGCCTAGCTGAGATAATTTCTTCAGCTGATTTTGACCAGTCTTTTCTCTCCTGTGTTCTTTTCAGAAAAATCAAGTCTAATCTCTTGTTCCTAAACTGTGGCAATTTGTATGCTGCTCTCAGCTCTTAGCAGAACTGACTGTGGGAATTAACTGGTATTGAGCAGCATTTTCTGAAAAGGCAAAAAAATGCCATGATTTGCTTTGTAGAGACTTTTAAATTAGCAAAATTTAATCAGATGTTTTGTTTTGTTTTTCCAGGGTAGCCCTCTGTAATCTACAGGACACAGCAGAGGGCAGCCAGCCAGGGCAGTCTTCAGGTTTAAGCTTTGGGAATTTCCCTGACTTGAGTGCTGACAAGAGTCTTATAAGTGACAGCAAGACTGAGACATGAGAGAAGCATCTTGACATGGCTTCTAAAGAGGTTGGCTGGAATGGAAAATTTCCCTCATCATATGCTCTCTTGGCAAATTTCTTACAGGTAAAGCAATTTCATACTAGTTATATTCAGTACTAAATATGGCATTGTAAACCAGAAACCTGGGGTAACTGGGGAATCTTGTCTGTTTGCTCAAAATGCTTTAAAGTCTGTTGACCTGAAATATCTGTTGTCATTCCTGATTCAAAAGTTAGAATCATGTGCAAAAGAGACTGTTCCCAACAGTTATCCCCACAGGATACTCTACTTCTCCCAAAGAGCACTACAAGTCCCTCCTGAGTAAGCAGAGACCACCCTTAGTGATGACTTCTGAGCCAGGTGGTGGCATATTGGAGGATCCTACAGGTTCTCTAATGCCCTTTTTGCTGAAGCATGATCAGTTCCTAGGTGATCCTTTAGCACTATCTTTTTCTAAGATAGAGAACCATCAGCATGACCTTCAGCTCATAGGAATTTCCAGGATGAGACAAAGGAGTATCTCTGTCACTTGTGGCTGTTATGCTCACCCATACATGACCCAAGAGCCAAGATCTTACAGGGAAAGGAGGCTGACTGCACCCAAGAGACTCCTCCCACAGCAGGAAGTCAACAAAAGAGCCATGTGTAAAGACCCCTAGGCTGTGTTCCTGGTAGAATGAGTAGTTTTGCTTTATTACACTGATTCATGAGTGATGTGAAAGGTGCTCAGAAAGACCAAAGTCAACACAGTCTGCTGAAACTTGTATTAGGATTGGGACAGTCTTACTGGCTTAATAACTCATTTTTGCATGATAGTCACCATTGAGTGCAAGAGAATGAATAGCTCCTCTCTTTGACTGTATTGATGTATGTCTCCAGTTATTCCAGCCAGTCCTACCCAAAATGCAAGCAGCTCCTCTGTGATGTTCTTTTAATACGCAGCACGAGTAAAAATAGTCCATTTATAACTGCCACAAACTTAGCTTGTTTTTTTTGAATGATTGCATATTTGCACTAGCTTTATTCAGCTTGGGAAATAACAGTGAAATCACAGTCTTCAGCACAAATTACCAATAAAGCGATCTTGCCCCATGCTTATTCACATGATTACCTTGGTGCCTAAGTTCAACAGTACAATGAATAATTATTTCCATACAATGTTTCCCTTATTTTCAAATATTTCTGTACATTCAAATAGGAAAGAAAAAACACTACATTCACACTTAAAGTAAATGAGCAGAATACAATATGTGTAGCGCTGAAACAGAATGATCTTCATACATGAAATCGGAGAGATTCATGGTCATTGTACAGGACACATGCAGAAAACCAGACCAAATGCAGCAGTTGGAGTCACTGGAGAGCTACATAGGAATTTGGAGTGGGGAAAAAATAGTAAACAATGAGTATTATTCATAATTTGTCATTTGCAGTTGAGGAAATGGAATGCCTCTGCCACATCTGAAGAAGTTCATTATTTATTTGAAGTAGGGAAAGAAGTTTAAAGCTAAATAGTATTATAAACCCCTGGGGATGTCTTGCTACAGTCTTTTACATAGCATTAGAGCCTCTATAAATGGTTGTACTAAGACAAAAATCCTGGCAAATATTTGGCATTAAATGCTTGATATGAAACTCTTCATTCTTTGAAGTCAAGAGACTTTAGTCTTGTCCAGCAGAGTAATATTAAAAACTTCTACTTTTATTTGAAAATCATTCCAATTCTCTTTTGTCCGACACCCATCCTCTTTTTACTGGAGATGCCCCAGATGCTGAGTAGTGTTAGCCTCAGCACCTTGGCTTTATGGACCTGTTGTTGCAGCACGAGAGCCCCTTAAATTCACAGTAGACATTGTGTGAGGTTTGCTTTTGACCTGGGAAAATATTGCCATCATTCACTGTCAGTAGCCACTACAAAGAGAAGCATTCCATAGAAACTGGCCAGATGGAACGAAGTACTCAATGGCTTAAAAAAATAGTTGTTAGCTATATTCAGTAGTCATTGTGGAAATGTAGTGAGCTAATTTGAGTGGTTATTTTCCAAATATTACCTATTAACTTCATTTCTGCATGCAAACCTAAATAAGCAAACATGTACCTTCCTGAACTGGGAATGGCAAATACTCCTGAGAGGCAGCATCACTTCACTAAATTATAAGTATGCAGCTATTCATGCCTGGACTTGATCCTGTTCAACTGGACATTCGTGGCATGAACACGCAGTGTTTTCTTCCTCCTGCTGCATTGCAGGTTACTTGCTTTGCTTTCTAGAACAGGAATTCCATGTGTTAGAGCATGGATGGAAAAAAGAGGATGAGGATTTAGAGAAAACTAAACCAAGACTGCACCTGTCGTGGGTCTAAACCCCAGAAAGCACATGCTTTCCAAGTATGCTTGCTATGGTCTTTTAAATAGCACTCAAGCCACTGAGAATAGCTGGGCTCAGAACAAAGTAGGTGTCTACAAACTACTGGAGAGGTAGTTTGGGGCTGTATGTTATGTAACTGCTCCAAAATTCAGTTCAGTCAAGAAACTGCACACAACTAATATGGAATAGCGCTGTGAGGAGAACAAGAACCACATGTCAGTGTGACCAGGGTTAAACTCAGGTTTTGGGAGGATTTTCTGTCATCCTCTTGCAGTTTAAATACAAAGTTCCTTTATCTTCTAAATACCTCTTTCCCAGATGTACAAGCACATGCCATTATTAATATTAGATGATGCCATCACACCCATCATTATTTTTCTCTCTGTACCAAATGATTTTAGCAACTAGCTTCAAGAATGAGGGTGCACACTTCAGCTGGCTTTAGACACAACAGTTCCAAATTCCTGCACAGTTCATGGTGCTGGGTTCCCACTCTGGCAGTTTGGCCATAGAAATCACCAGCCATTTAAGCAGAGTTCAAACACAGCTTGGCCATGCAGCTTATAGCCTAGAGTGAGCACAGCTGAAGCTCAGACATGCCTAGTGAGTTATTCCTACGCATGCTGCAGGGCAGGCACATCTGTGTTTTGCAATGTGTGCAGCCAGCTAGCCCAAATGACAGATAAAATGTTCTCTTTTACCCATTGCCACGGAAGTCTCTGCCATGCTTCACAAGTGACTCAGAACCTACTAACATCTCTTTTCTATGAGAAGAGTATAACGGCCTGGCTTGTCTATTTTCATTTTTTTCTCTAATTTTTCCTTTCCCAAATAATAGGTGCTCGCAGTGCAGTGTGATGACTTCCCAGATGCACATCCCCTTTGCACCATCTTTAACATGATTCACATGAGGTTATGTTGTCCATTATATTCTTCATAGTTTCTCAGCAGTTGAGGTATCTTTCATTATGTGTGCTGAAAGCAGGATAGCCCCTAGCCATCCTGCCAAAAGAGTTAATGTTTCTGAATGGGTCCAAGCTTCCCCTTTCTTGCCCAGCTGGTTTTCCTGCTGTTGTGCTGGAGTTAGCAATTGCGATGCAGTTGCCTGCAGATTTCGTTACCCTGGTCCCTTATGGGCTATATGCCACATTCATTGCCTTTTAGTGCATGCATGCTTAAGATTTCCTAGGACAGAAAAGCCCTAGAAGGGTTCTGCAGAGACTCTGAGTCAAAACATAGATGAAAGTGTAAAAGCAGGGTGGAAAGCACTCGTTTAAGCTCATGGAAATAAACATTTACAGCTTTTCTGACCGTTTCCTATAGATGATCTCAAGCCCTTCATCAAGTTCACTGTGATTTAAAATTTAGAACAATGCTTCCTTTAGGCTGTCACATTAAAGTCTAGATGCAAGTGAATGTTCAGACTCAATCTCAAATTGTCCACCAACTTCTAAATTCTTTAAGTTCAGGCAATTGCAAGAAGGTTGGCTGCATTTTCCTATTCATTGATCCCATACAGAGACTCTTTGTATGCAATGGCAGAGGGATGATGTAGTTTCCCTACTGCTTTGAAGTAGAAAATTTACTAACAATTTTTTGAGACCCTGTTTTTGGCATGTTTTATTCTTTACTTTCCAGGATATTTTCTTTTTTACTCCACTAAAATGCTATCCACATATAAGATAAAGAAATATTTCTTGCTGCCTAAAATCTATACTTCTGCTGCAACATTAAATATTCTGGATCTCTTCTTCACTTAGACTATAGACCTGTATCACAATGACTTGCACAGAATCCCTTAGCAAGAGTGATGCAAATAGGACTTCGGCAAACCAGTTTTGACTTCAGTCAAGGAGGTAGGACAGAATTTAGGAACATAGTTTTGGAGGAACAGCTCACATTGCTGCAGGCCCAGGAACAGGAGTGAGCATGTTTTCATGCTGTACTGCTTCTGGTTTGTGCTAGCAGGGAAAGAGTCTCCCCCAGCCTGCAATGCAGCTGCTCAGCCTGACTAGCAACTCTGTTTGGCATCACTGGTCTTCTGTGCTTTTGCAGCACCAGCTCAGACTTCATTCTCTGTTTCTGCTCAGCAATTTCCTTTCCAGATCCTTTCCATCTTCCTGCTGAAATTTTGTCCAAGAGCTCATATTTCTAACACCCCAAAGATGCAATTCTTCTGTCTACAGAGTCATTCATAGACCAGACAGTTGTGCTGCACATTCTTCAGTGGCCATCGAGCTTCAGGCCCAGGCTGTTAGCTGTTTTGGCTCAGGCTGTGAACTTTGCTCCTGCTCTTAGATCATATTCAGGACTGGGGAAACCAGGGATACATCCTCAACTCATTTGTGTGTGCCATTAAAAGGCATACAGTGATGCAGTATGTTTATTTTTGTTAATAATTTGCTCTAACAGGTAATGTAATGTAACAGGTTTAGTTGGGTTTTTTTTAGTCTAATCTTATTTTTTCATAGGTGTAGAAGCACACATGGTTGAACATTTCTCCTCAAAGAGCAGAAATATGGATTCTTGAGACTTCAAGGCAGGAAAACAGTTCATGGATTCTTCAAATGGCAATGCTCTTTGGAGATAAGAACTTCAACCTCAAATCTGTGACCCCAGTCCCACCACTCCTGTCCTCTCTGAACGTTTTAGGAGATGGAAGTTTGTGGGTGGGTGTTGCTCCTTGACCCTTCCTTCGTCTTCATGGTTACCAGAAAACCACACTGAATCACTCTGCTGGTGCCCCTCGCACATCCTGTGTTTCTTTAAACTTCCCGGTTTCCTTTCTTTCTCTCCCACCTCCTCAATCCCATCCAGCATTGCACAAACTATTCTGAGGTTGCACTTTCTGCTGCACTCTGGCTCTGCTGTTAGGCCACGCTGTACCCCAGGATTTCTCTCCTTGCCCATGGTCAGCAGTCTTTGCTGGAGCTTAGCTTTCTGACTGAACACTAGCCTGAGCTATAAAATTATGTAGAAACATAGGAAACTTTCTAAAATCAGACACATTTTTAAACCCTTTGAATTTCATACAAGAATGAATCATAGAAAGAGTCATTTTCTTCTCATGCTGAATAGGGAACTGCATTAAAATTGGGAAGGAAAATAACTTGTAAAGCAACTTTATTTGTTTCATGTAAAGGCAGCCATTGAAGCTTTTCCAACTCCCTGTCTACCTTTTTTTGCCTAATTTTTAGAAAAAGACACAATTCTCCTCCCCCACGCTCCCTCCCAAGAAATGTCTAGTTTTGTGGTTGAATTAAACATTTTAATCCATTGTGGATGCTCCTTTACCAAAAACCAGATTAACTATTTTAGTTTGACTTGTAACAAAAAGCATCTTCTTAGTGTCACCATTTAACTGACTGAATCCATAATTCCCACAGCTTGAGGGAAAGGCCTGCTTTGAGTCCAGGACTGGATAATTGACTTGATGCTGCATTTGACTTCAGTGATCCTTGGAGAGAGGATGTTTGAGTCAGCTACAGCTCAGTGATGTTGTCAAGTGCCCAGCCAGCCATGTCAGGGGCACAGGTGTGGTTGGCAGTGCCTGTTCACATCCAGATCTTCAGCTCTGCCACAGCAGCCTCTAATTTCTGTGCCCAGGGGCAGGTGAGCTGTGAGTGTGGTGTTCTTTCCCAGAAGTGATGCTCACTGCCTCAGCTCCCAGCCCTACCAATTCCATGAACAAATGACCCAAGGTAGCTCATCTGAACCAGGCCTGCCATTTGGCAGAGCCTGGTGTTCAACGACTAGGCTGGAGCGTGCTGCTTCACTTCCAAATTTTATTAATTTCAGTGTATATTGTTGTCAGCTATGCTTCTCAATAGCTGGTGGGTTTTGCAATACAGATGGGAAATGGGCACATAAAAGGAGCTGTCTTCAAATGAAAGCCTTGAGGGGCCTGAGCTTGGGATCATTCCTTTGCCCTTGTGTTGTGAAACCAAGTGCAGGTGGCAATTTAAAAGCATCTGCATCTCTGTGCACAGGGTTGTTTTCCAGGACTTTCCTCAGTGAAGGGAAACAAAGTGCTGGAACCTGCACTGCTCAAGCAGCTCCTTAGTGCTGATGTCCCCAGCTGAGCAGGAGAGCATCCAGGCCTGGACATGTATTTGCATTTTAATGCTGACACACAATGCATGTCAATGCCAGCAAAAAAGGAGGTGGAATGTACATGAGGTAATGCATTTGAGCATCCTAGGAGGATGACAAGTGGCTGGGTGGGATTCCTCCAGCTAAAGGGAGATCTGGGCTCTGTGTTGCCAACAAATTAGACATGCCTTTCTCCAAGGCAGAATGAGGAGTGTTTTGGGATGCTTCCTTTGCCCTTCACTCCCCATTTTTACTGGGACACTCATCTGAAAGGGATCCTAGGCCACAACAACAGCTCTGGGGTGGCCACTGTCTCTCCTGGCTCTTGCTCAGTCACAGCCCTGGAGAAGGGAATCAGCCACTACCATACACTGAGATTTTAGGGTCTGTACAAAAATCAGTTAAGTCTTGTAAAATCTGACTGATGTTGTTATACATGTATTTAACTGAGGTTATCCAACTTATTCTCCTGGTTCTTGGGAGATAAGAGAGGACAATGTGGCCAGGGCATGACTCATTCCATCACCTTTGAGGAAGAAATGAGTCAAGCTGGATCTTTCCCTAGGGGAGACTTCCCATTCTTCAGTAGGACAATAAGCAAAGAGAAATCCTAAATGCAGAAAGGAAGATGTAAGCCAAGATGTATAGAAATAAAAAAATAAATGCAGCCGCCGGCCGGGGGGAAGCCGGGGTGTCTGTGCTCGGGGGTCTTCTGCAGGGCCCTCTCAGAGGGGTCCCCCTATGCCTCCCTGATGACCACAAAACCCCTAACCTTCAAGTGGGGACACGTGGGAGCTTCGGAGCCCGAGCTCTCAGAGGGAAGGAGGGCTGAGAGGGTGGGCGTGGGTTCTTGGTTCTTTCCTCGACCACGAGCAAATCAGAGGAGAAATAGGAGGGACTCACAGGAGAGACAGACAGAGTCTTCATTCCTCTTGAGGGGTCTCGTGCCGAGAGCCTCGAACTGAACCGAACATCACCTTACATATCAAACCATTAACCAATCCACGGCAGCCAACTAGGAGGAGTTAGGGAGGGGTTAGGGGTACACAACCAGTAGGGAAGGAGAAGGGGAGGGCATAGGGGAAAACAACCAATTCCCAACCGAGTAACGTGGAAACCTCCAGAACCTGGGGTTTGAATGATAAATCAGTTATCCAATAGTGCTTTCTGGGGGCATGGTCTCCTAAGCTCAAATCACTGTCTCCTCGACAGTGGGGGAAAGCCCTCCTCCTGGTGGGCTGGACCACCAGGAGATGTTTCTCTCCTGAGCTTTATTTGATCTTTCGCCTAAGGAGACCATCTCTACAAAGGTGAAGCAGGAAAAAAAAGATGGAGGAAAATGTAGAGGCAGAAGGAAGGACTAACTGCCACCAAGCAAAGGTGTGACTGTGAAAAGAAACCCTCCCAGCAACAGAGGGAAATCTCTGTGGATATGGATTTGGTGCAAGAGCAAATCACTGAGTAGCTCTGGTCCTCTGACAACACCTTCTGCTGGACAGTGTTGGCTTCATGTTCCATGTTTCTTGTTCAGTGAATACCACAGGTGAAAACAGACAATGGAAAATATGTGTGAGTTCAGTTACTCAAGACAAAAAAAACTCACACTGTATTGTACCTTGTGGTTCAAATGAGTCAAGCACACTTAGAGAAAAAATGCAGAGATGTTTTTCAGTATCTCTTTTTCTATTACTGTCTCTTATAGCTGGATGTTTTGGGTAACAAAGCACAGGATATAGTGCAGGAACCACCATAATCTTTTGAGGCTAAACCCCTGGTACCTACAAAATCAGTAACTTTTATTAGAAATATGGTGTCTTGCACAGGGTTTGGGTTTTGTTACATTCCACTGTTTTTGCTTTTTTTGTAATAAAAATGCACCCATCAAATATTGCTTATACTTCTCCCTCTCTAGAAAACTTCTACCTTCACAGCTTCTCCCTGGAATTTCCTCACCTATGACTTTTCTGTTTCTGTAGCAGCTTTGAAAGGCCTTCCTCCTCCTTTTAGAAAGGAATCTGTTGCAAAGTTAACCTTACTTTTTCATTGGAAATGCAAAAGACCATCTCACACCTTTCCTTGTGTCTGGCCTTGGAGTCCTCCCCTGTTCCCTTCAATGCACTCAGAGCCACAGCACACAGAGAGCTGGAGGGAGGCAAGATTCCTACCAGGTCTTCTGAGGCCCCAAAATGTCCTGTACTTCCCCTCTGCTGTCAGGGAGAGTTACATGAGAATTATTTCCAGAAAAGGGAAGCAATTGAAAATAGGGCCAAGGGGCCAGATACAGAGCTTGGGACTTTTGTATAGACCATGCACTATCTAAAAATCTCGGTGCCCATCATGGGCAGGCAAAACGGGACCTGTTTGGTCAATCAGTGGGAAGGGTGACACAACTTCAAATTCCCAGCACTGGCTAAGCAGCAATCAGGAGTCAATTGGCAGGAGGTATTAAGCCAGATATCCTCCTCTCTACCTGCTCCTCCCCAGTGCTGTATCAGAGCTGTACCCTGGCTGTTCTACATCCCCTCAGGACACAGAGTGTTGTGACCTCCCTCATGCTGGGGTGAGCAGGTCTTGCTGCTTGGAGGGTATTTTCCACCATGCCAGTGCTACCCTCTGCCTCTGTCTCCTTGCTGCAGCTCAGAGGGTTTCTCCAGAAAAGGGCCTTGGGTCTAGGTCTCCTACTAGACCGGTTACAAGCTTACAGAATCAGATTTTCTTGATTTTTAGCGGTTTTGGTAGTCTGAGTTTTTGGTTGGTTCGTTCTTGGTTGGTTGGTTGGATGTAGGTTTGTTTTGTTGGCTGTTTTTTGTTTGGTTTGGTCCTTCTTTGGTGTGTTTTTGTGTTTGTTGCTGTTTGGGTTGGTTTTTTGGTTTTTTTTTTTCTTGCCAGCCCCCCTGCTTCAGGAAACTTGTGATTTTGATTCATAAGAGGAAAACGTTCTAAGTGTTGGGTAAAGGATATCTCTACCTGGAAGACTCAACTCGGGAGGAATGGACCTGCAGGAACTGCAGGGACCTGACTGCATTCCCTTCAGGCTGAAAAGGAAGCTGAACACAGATTTCCCATTTCCTAGGTAAGCATTGTGCCACTAGGCTAAGAGCTGACTTTATTTATTTACTTACAATTGCAGTTTTGTTTCGCATTTTATTGATGCCACATGTAAACACATAAAATTTATTCTCTTAAAATGTGCAAAGGAACTGGCAATGTTATAGGTAAAAAGTGGCAAATGTTATAGGTAAAAATGTTATTGGTAAAAGTGCATGTGATTATTTTCATTTTTAAAACATGCAACTTGAAAATACTTCTTGGTCTGGGTATAAAAAAATTCTGTTTTACTTTAGTGACTGATCACTGTCCAGTTATTGAGCAAGCAGTAGTTGTGGCACAGCATTCACAAGTAAGTACACAGTCTGCAAGATGTTTCCATGCATTATTCAGTGAATAATTCTTAGTAATGAAAGCGCTGAAATCTGTGTGCAGATGTAATGTGGGAGACCAAATTAAATATGTTATTTAATAGGAGAAGCTGACCCAGCTATAGTGGAGACCAGCACCAGCTGTTCAGAGACCTGTGGGTCTATGAAACACAAATTTATTGTGTGCTAGCCACAGTAATCCCAGTCCAGCAATCACTAGAGGATGGTAGGTATCATTGAAAGTGACAAAGCAGTTTCCAGAGCACAAGCTTCACCCACAGGCTGCCTTCCCTGTAGAGTCACCTTGTGTGCCATTTCCATTTTCCAGGTCGGCTCCTTGGGAGCTGCCTGTGGTCGGCTGGGACCTGTTGGCATGGCACCCGCCTGGTGTCTGCAGCTTTCAGTGACCCTGGCTGCTGTGGGCTCTGGGCACTCAGGCTCCAGCCTGTGCCCCCCTTCACACTGCCTTTGTGTGCAGACTGGCCTTGAGTTAACAGCAATATGCAGTTTATCATCTAAATCGATTCTTACAGACAGTTAGAGGTGCTTACATCAGGCTGGGGATGTTACAGCTTTGTATGCATTTGGTGGTTTTACTCTGAGCTGTAACACATATTCAAATACTGCAGGGAGATAACATTCAAATACTGCAGAGCAATAACTCTTTCATCCCTTAAGGCACCCCTCAAAGTAATCATATGAATAAGAACCCTTGAACCATTGAGGCAAAAATAACTCTTGACCAGCACCTTCTTGGAATTTTATTTGCCACATTATGATCTAGAGGAGAGGGGCTAAAGCTCACAGCTGTTGTAGCAAATTTTCCTGTTGTTTCCAAAACATTCCTAGTGGATGCAAGGCAAAACTTCAGGAAAGTTACTGAAGGACTGTGGGGAATAACAACAGATTTAGACATAACCAAGAAAAACTAGACCCTGGTAAGATGTTTGCCAAGCCATAACTTGTCATAAAGCCAAACATAGGTAAGTGAACTGAAGTGAAAATCTGCACATATTTTTATTGATTTTTGATGCATTGTTAATTTTGTCCATGCAAGTAGTGTATTTCTGGCTTGAAATTAAGACCTAGCACTAGAAAAAAGAGCAATAACAAGAAATTGAATCAGTCATTTGTTTGAAAATAAGATGAAAGCAACAGTATGGAGAGAAAGGAAGGAACTTGCAAAATATCTACTTACTGCTTTATTTTCAACATTCAGCTCCTTAGCTTCAATAGTCCTTAAAATACCAGTCACAAGTCATGGTTCTGAAGAAAAATACACAATGTTTTCTGATGATTGAGAGATTTATTATACAGGCACCACAGGAAAAGAACATCATAGGGGTTCAGCAGGTTTGAAATGTTGTACAAGAACTCAGAGAGAAATTGATCTAAAACATGCACTAAATGGAATTGCAAGTCTTATTGACTACCCTGCTGAGTTGCTGCTTCCAAAAAGCTCTGAAGTGCAAGTCTGTAATGAAGGTTTTCCTTTCAGATATTCAGGCTGCACAATCTGCTGGCATTCAGCATTGATACAGGCTTGTTTTTTTACTGGAAAAAATGCAATAGGCAGGTTGATACAATTTTTATATTCTCAGGTTTTGGTGATCTGAAATCATAGGTGTTTTGAAGTATCCAGATTGTTTTTATGAAAGCCCTCAAAATTTTGGGATGTTATAGCATGAAGCATACTTTATTTTAGTTTGGTTGTCACAAAGCTCCAAAATACTATGCCTGCATAGCTGTTAGACTTTATTCAAAACACTTCAGAAATCTGGATCAGGTTGTGTTTTTACTACAACCACAGAGCTGGATGGGAAAAGCTGGATGATTTTGTTTCCCCTCCCTCCAACCTCCAGCTTTTTCCTGCTGTGAGAAAGTATGTTTGTTATCGGAATGTGTGTTGTCACAGGCTGCAGTGCCGTGCAGTCACCATGGGATCTTTTACAGCCATGCCTGTAAGAGGCATGTCAAAATGAAGAATTGTCTGCCAAGTGGTTTGATGGAGAAGCCATGTCTGTAAATTGTATTTTGATTTGCATTATAGAGTAGGTGTGACCTTCAGTTGAGGTTTGGTACTGAAACTGTTATGGCCAGTAATGCCTTATTTGAAAAGCTATAGCTGGAGGAAGGGAGTTTGGATTTTTATGGAGGGAGAAAGGTGTCTGCGGGGAAGAGCTTGGGTTTTTGGAAAAACCTATGCTACTGCCTTTAACTGTAGGGCTTTAAGACTATTGTTGTCCCAGGAGTATGGACCAGAGCTCCCATGATTAGTTCTGGAAAATTCTCAGCTGCTCTGTCACTAAAAATGTGGACAGCATGGATACCTTGTAGAAAATTTGGTATCCTGAGCAGCTCTGGCAGTTGTCCTTGCTTGGAGAGATTCAGCCTGGGACTGAACAGAAATAAAACAGCAGACTCTGAGGAAGCCACAGAAATACTGAAGGGACCCATGAGTCTTCTAGAAAAGTGCAAAGAAATATCTCATACCCCTATCCCTAAAGTTTGTTTCCTAACCAAAACAGCTCCTCCCTCCATGGGAGAGATTAATAATTTTAAGTTAAGAAGAGAAATAAAATTTAAAGTTATTCCACTTTATTTAGGGGAAATTACAAAGGCATGGTCTGTCCTTTCTTTGTACTTTCATCATGGAGAGAGACTGGCAGAGTTCAAGGCTTAGCTGAATTTTACCTGCATTTTAGCTTATTGAAGGACAGCCATTACTGAAAATATGAAAGTCATTCTGTCAGGGTTAACAATAATGGAAATGTGAGACTAGATGTGGAAACCTTAGTATCAACCCTCCAAAAGTCTACTTTTGTTTTCAAAAGAATTTTTTTTAACCAAACAGACATCAAAACGAGGTGTAAAAAGAACACAGAAATGTCTGTTTTCCAAAAGGCTAAAGTTGTGAAGAAAATCTCTCCCTTTTGTAACTCTTCTGTCTTCTAGTTCAAAATATCTATGATATCTTGGGAAGAAAGGAAGACAAGAGCAAACTTCAAAACAATGCAATATTTCATTGTGGGGTTTTTAAGCTGAAGCAATCAACACTTTTTTTCCTCTATATTTTCTTAGCAACATCCTTTTCCTCACCAGGAAGTTATCACTGTCAAATTTGGAACAGGCTAACCTCCTTCCTAGGGGTTTTCCTTCAGTGCATCACTAGCTTTGATGATATCTGTGCTGCCTTTGACTAATTCCACTAAGACTGGATAAAACAAGCAGAGTGAAAAATCTGAGAGCTCTAACCAGGTTAGCTGTGAGCCTCACTGCTCAGCCGGGGCTTTCATGTTGAGTTTCATGTTGCTGTGGCATCTTGCTGGCTGTACCCAAGTCAAACTGCTGCTAGGCTGCTGTGCCCGTGTGTGGCTGCAGGAGCAGCTGGTCTCAGCACTGATTGCCACAGTAATGTCCCCGCAGTGCTGGCACACTTCTAAGGTAAGATCTGTCCCTCACCACAATCCAGGCTTGCAGTTTGTAGAGGGAACTCTCCAAAGCTGTTGTTGCAGAGTACTAGTTTCCAAATATTTGTTATCAGCAGTGTGGGAACAGCATCTTGTGCAAATTTAGACGATGATTAGAAAAATATTTCCTGCCTGTGAAAGAAGAGTAACATGCCAAGAACTTGTAAGAAGCCTATAATTTGGTGTTTTTCAGCTCCAAATGCTAAAGAACAGCCCTGCAGAGTCAGAGAAGGATGTAACTGCTCTAAGTGATCTAGTTTAATCTCTGCTTTTTAAAGTCTGTATTGTGTTTGTGAGATACCTGGGAACACACAGGTGTTAATGTAACTCTGTATGTGAATAGATTGTGAAGGTGTGTGGGTTGATGCAAGCATGCCTTGTTTTGAATGCTATTCTATACCTTGCACGATGGCTCATGTGATGGGGACAGGCTGGTGGCACACGTCTCCAGCCAGAAAGAGGCATCAGCAGCCCCCCTTTCCATCCCTTCTCCCCTGTGGCTGCACTGGGCCTCCTGCGTTACCAGTGCTGCGCTCACCTTCATGGATGTTTGAAACTGAGGAATTGGATACAATCTCATACTGTGCAGGGCAGGGGGAAGGGGCAACAGACAGGGAACAAAAAGAGAAATTAAATCCCCCCTGGCGCCAGGGTAAATCTCTGCCTGGAATATGGTCCAGTACAAAGCTCTTGTGGAGTAATTTTGGGCATGCAGATAGACCACGTCAGCTGTTTCTTGGTTACAAGCTGTGAGCATGCTCTTGCCTGTGGACTATGTGGAACAACTCCTTCCCTGAGCAGGGGAGAGACACGTGTGTGTATCTGCCCTGGAGTAAGAGCATCCCCATGGGTGCCTACCCAGAGCAGCTGAAAGCAGCCTGCTTCTTCTCATCTCAGCTTAGCCTGTAATAAGCTGTTTGTGAACTGCATGTGTGAGGATATTAAGAAGAAAACAGCTTGTTTAAGAATTAAAATCAGCTTTCTTTTTCAGGAGGAGAGGGGATATCCTAGTATATTTTAATTTGGAATTTGTCTATAGTATTTACATTTGCATTCAGTTAAAGTTATCAACACTAACAATGAAATCTCAGTGGCTCTACAGCAGCACCTCAGACAATGCCAGCAGGGCCTTTGGCATCACATGATATGATTAATATGAAATTCTCTGCTGTTGCAGTGCATCGCTACAGTGATGCACTTTTTCTCAATGGATGCTGAAAGTGAGCCTGTTAGGAGAAAATTCATTATTCCAGACACAAAGTCCTCTGCTACAAACCACAATATACCATCATTCAAAGGAGCCAATTACAATGGAAGAAAATATCCAGAGGGGGGAAAAAGATCTTTTCTCGTCTGCAATTTTTTAAATATCGTTCATATAATTACAAGCATTTTAATTATAAGCAGGCAGATATTTTAAATATTGAGTTTTATGGGATACAGGGATGTCCTATTTTAGTATGTACTCAACTACTCTGCCATTATGACAGCAACAAGGGCTCTAGTCAGCCTTTTGACACAGCAACCTTTTTCTTGTGGAACATGGTTTTTTTCAGTTTTTCATGCTGAAAATAAATCAATGAAGTAAAGTTTTTGTCTAAATTTTCCTGTAAACTTTTGCTTTTGGAATTCTCTTTTGACCAGTATTAGCCCCTTATATTTTGTATTTTAGATTATTTTGTTAATTTTTCTTTTCTATGCCATTGTCTTTCATTCTACAGACCGTACCAGGGGAATATATTTTCCTGTAGTATTTTCAGTGACACAAGGAATGGAACACATAGGGCACTTCATGCTGTTTTTGTGTTCTGTGTACAGGTGGGTAGGATGATAATAGACATTTCAGTGGTTTATTACATGTCAAGTAATTTTATCTGATGAAAATCCAATCTATTCTGGATATACAATGAAGATAACCATTGTATAACAGGAGAAGATGGTATGAGCGGGGAAAACAAGTGCTAAACAATTAAACCTTGAATGCATAAATCTCATTGCAAGATTCCTTTTGTGCCAGATCTGCTGTATTACTCTCTGCTGTTGATTGCTGGAGTTCACACTGACCCAGCTATCACATAATTATGAGAAACAGGACATGCACAACAATAACTACAAAGGCCCAGAAAGGAAGTTACAGCATCATGACTGTTTGCCACGTACACAAAGACTTGCTCTGAGTTAACAGATGTGTGGCTTGGGAAATGCGGGTGCTGCTGTGGGACTCAGGAAAGCTCATCCAGTGTCTGGAAAGGCCAGTCTGTCTCACAAGCTGAGGTTGTGCCTGCCAAAAGACCTGGGATTCAGGTGCAGAGGAATGACTCGACCAGCAGCCGTAGCCAGAGAGCGTGGCCTTCCCATGAGGATTTGCTCAGTGTCCAGGGCCACAGGACATTAGGAAGCCTCTGTACCCTGTGCACCAGGCACTGTGCACTTGGGTGCATCATATGTCCAGATTCCAGTCCAGAGGAACCATAACAGTCTGTGTTATTCAGGGGAAACTAGACAGCCCAGAAGCCCTCCTGCTTTTACAGTAAGTGACAATTTGCTCCTTGATTTTTTTCATGTTGGGTTTCTCAACACATCAAAGCAAGGAAGAAGCAATGAAACTGTGCTGGGAACAGCAGTGATGCTGACATGTTTTGCAACAGCAACCCCTTGTAAACTAATGATGGCCCACTTGACACCTCAGGCAACAGGGCAGGAGGCATGCTGCTGCATACAGTCATGCATCTGTATTTAATGGCACCAAGCTTGACACACAAGCCCCTGACCTGGGTGTCAACTACCCCTGACCTGCATGCAGCAGATGAATCCTCAGGAAGATGGGCTTCTTGCTCGGAGTCCACTCTGCTGGCTTGTACAGCAGAGGCAGACAGCACATGCCCACCACCATCATCTGGAGGGGAGATACTGATCCTGGAGGGAAGCCCTGACCCTCCAGGCCAAGGTACACCTTGTGTGTGTGTGACTCTCTCTGAGTGTATACAGTGCCAAGAGATACAGCCTTTTCCAGCCTGGCTGTCTTGGGTGATGAAGTGTCACTGAAGGAGCAGGCACGGCTCCCAACAGGCATCAGGGAATGTCTGTGCCTCTGGGGCTCTCAGGCTGAACATCAGTCCTTGTCTACAGAAGCATCACAGACCAATATCTATAAGCCTCTGCAGTGGTTTTGTTCCTGTGTGCCTACACTGTCTGACACCCCTGAGACAGGTGCTGCAGTGTGACACTGACATGAGACCCTTCCTGTGAGTGCCAGCGTGGATGCTCAGGTTCTCTGCCATAGTTCTCTGCCATGGGCACAGCCACCACCAGAGGTGCAGCTGATGGCAAACCCCGATGTAGCTCCTGCCTGAGGGCCCATGGAGCAAGGGACATGACCAGGGTTTGCTGGCAGGGGGGGAGAGCCCCGGTGCTGCTGGTAGGGCTGGTACAAGACGGTGCAGCTGGGACTTGCCTGTCTTTCCTGGCTGACAGTGCCTGTCATCCCAGTCTGCAGGGCTCTGCCTCGTCTCTCACAGATTGCTGGATTTGGAAGGTACAAGAATATCATCAAGAAAATGATAATATGCAGAAGGTGACCCTAAACAGACTGATCCTGAACTCATTTTTACAGTATACATAAAAATTTCCAGATGCTGATTTTCCTTGCCTTTACCTTTTCTTTACCCTTGTGAGGAGCTCCATCCCTTTCTCTTTCTGCTCTGCACAGATACAGCAGAATTGTCCACTGACACTGGACAGATGAGAAAAGTCACCCCTGGTAAGTGAGATCCTAACCTCACCTTTTCCTGGGGCTAGTTCATTCCTAGTGGGCTCAAAAATTTTTGGAAACTTAACTTTCCAGCTAAGTGTGGCTAAACATCTTCAGTGGCAGAAGATTCTTCTGTTATTGTGGGGGGTTTTGTGTGGTGGTTTTGATTTGGTTTGGTTTTTTGAGTGTTAAAATATATATTTGAAATATAGATCTGAGGAGGCAGAGGGGCTAGGTGTAGTTTGGGTTTTTTGGCTTTTTTTTTTTTTTTTAATTTCTATTGTATTGGAGAAAGATATTTTTCCCTTGATCTAGTATGTGCTGAATGGTTTTTGTAAGATTGCTTATGCACTTTGATTATACAATAAAAATACAAATTCCAAGTTGTGGTTATAGCCATCAGTTTGGTGACAAAAGTCTGCTTGGGTGGAAGATGGGGGAAGGAATGGAATGCATGTTAATGTAGCAAAGGAGGAGGTAGGGGAGGTGTGTGTGGTGGAAAGGTTGCAAATGAGAATGAAAGAAGTGTAAAAATGCAGTCAGTAATCTAGGCTTCCTCTTGCTATTTTTGTGAAGACATTCTTTGTCCAAATTAGGAATGAGAAATTACAGTGGGCTGGGTGGGGGCTGCTGGAGGAGTAGGAAGCACTGCTGGCACTGCAGGGGCTTGTAAGATCTCAGAGAAAGTCCCAGACAAAATTGTGGTTGGAATCAGCTGATGTGGTGTACGATTTGCTGCTGCATCTCACTCACAGGAACAAGTGTTTCTGCTGTAAGGTTATTGGCTGTGACAAAAGAAAAGTCCTAAGACCCTCTGCTGAGCATAAAATAGCTGCAAACGTAACAGGCCTGTGGAAAGCACATGCAGCCCTAGCCCAGTGGTGTCATTAGAATGAAATATCTTCTGGATGTCAGCGGGTGCAGTACTGCAGAGATCCCATCTGGAGATGAGTACATAAGCCTGGTCTCCTCTGTTTAGGAAGGAGCTCAGATGGGAATTGGGCAGAGGGAGGCTCCTAGGACTGCCAGGGCAGTGGTACCCTATCCTGAGGACCAGACTCCCATCTTCTTGACTCTGCCAGTGGAGAAAGGGACATGGCCACTATCTGTAAATATGTTGGGAAGCAGAGTGGTTTAATGTCAAGATGGAAAACAGTCACAGCTAAGAGAAAATACTGACTTCAAAACAAATGCCTAATAATCATCCCTGGAAAATATCTGAGCAGGAATCAGCAGCATATTTTTAGTTGCCATTGTAGTGAAGTATTTTAGCATCTATTCATTCTGTTGGGGATATAAACCTGCTTTTACATTTGGCTTAATCTGTTTATGAAACAAGGAATTTTGCTGCATTTGCCTGGGGCAGCAGGGTCTGATCTCTATGTCCCTTGAAGGCTTATTTTTCATAAAAGCTGTATTCATTGGAGGCTTCAATATCAGTAATGCTGAGAGCAGATCTGCAGTTTCTTACATGTGTAAGCCAGAACCTTAAGATTTGCTCCTACAAAGAGTGGAATATGTATTCATCTCATAACATAAAAGAGATGCCAGACTGACAATAATCAATCACATTTGCTAAGAGTCTCTGCCAAGAACTATTTTATCAAAGTTGAAAATGTATATATTTATCACCATTTGCAGCTAGAAAGCCTTCAAATCTCACAGTGCTGTGCAGCTCTAAGCTGACATGCAGCTTCTCCCTGGCACTGCCAGACTCTGAGTGCAGCTGGCTGGATACCACCTGTAACTTCATGGTAACATATTTCATCTAAACCAGACCTGGAGAGGTGGCAGTCACTGGTTTGGATGTGACAGCCTTTGTCATGGTGAGTCACTCCTTCAAGACACCGAGAGAGGGTTCGTGTGGGGTTGGCAAAGGGTCAGGTCTGAGCCTGCAGAGGAGAGAATGCTACATTTCCTGGTTAGGTAAAACTCACATATTCATAGACACAGCCATGAGTCACAATTGAGAGGAATCATTTGGGAGTCCTCTATGAAAAGCCCACCTGCAACTCAGCTAGAGTTGTCTCAGTAGCTGAGACAGTTCTCCAAGGAACACTTCCCAAATCACAGAAGTTTTTGCTTTGTGTATTTTCTCTTTCCAGGATCCAAATCTGGATCCAACCCTTAGGATGGCAGTATCGGCCCTCCTAATGCTTGTAAGAGAAATAGGCTGATAGTTCAACCTACTTATCTTGACTGTATCAATAAAATTTTGCCAGAGCATTCAAAGCCTTGGTGATGGTCTAGGAAAAGGAATCAATGTGCTGAAAGACCTGGAGTGTCTTAAAGTGGCTCCTCTCACCAGCATGAAACATTTTAAAATGTTTTGAAAAAGAATGTTTTACTGTAGCACTTTCATGGCAACCTTCTCAGTGGACATCTCTGGTATTTAAACAAAGCAACAACCCGCAGTCCTGCAAGACACAGTGACTTCTCCTGAAAATGTAGAAATTTTTTGCCCTTAGGCTGCTGGAAATGATTATAAGCTTATTGCAGTCATTCTTCTGCAGGAGAAAGGTAGTAGCTCTGGTGCGATGGTTCCCATCACACAAGAAAAAGGAATCTTTCTCATTGTGAGCACTGGGGCAAGCTCAGTGTCCTGCAGTGCTGGCAAAGAAGGGTCAGAGTTGATTCAAAACTCAAAAGCCTCAGAATTGCTCTAGAACAGTTCATTTATTGAGGAAAGACCTCCAAGGCTTCTCTGGGGTTCCATATCTCTTAAAATATAGAGAAAGAAGATTATTCCTTATAAAAGTTACTGTGGTTTTGAATAATTTCTTTGAATTCCTACGGACCTCAGCCCTATTACTTACAGGCCGCTTTTCCAAACAAGGTAGGTATTGGACCTTTCAAAGGTACACAGCTGAGGTCTGCAATAAACCTGCTCAATTTAGCACAAAGATCTCAACTTACTGTGAGGGTGAGCTCTGTTTGTTCACCTTTGTTCACCTTTGTTCACCTGTTTTTTTCACATTTGGGCAACTCTGGTGAAAAAAAGGGGCACTTCTCACACCTAAAAACGTGTGTTTGACCACATTGCAGACAAACCAGGATTTTGCTAGGAATGTGCAGAAGGATGCCAAGGCTGACCTCAAAAGACCCCAGTGCTTTTCATCTTCCCTCTTGTGTTTTCTTCTCCAGAGCACTCTGAATCCTGTATTCATTCATGGGAAAAGTTGGAACTGCAGATAAGAATTGTGCTGGGCACTTTCAGCTCTCTGAACTCCGTGGCCATGCTGCTCAGAGGGAACCAGCCAGGGCTGCTAGAGCCCCAAGCAGACTAGCACCTGCAACCAAAAAAGACGCTACTGAACATGTTATCCTTTTTACTGGGTTCACTGGAAAGTTAGAAAATGCTAAAATCACCACAGAATCAGTGAACATGCAGCTCATGGTCGTACAGAAATCTTGGCCTCCTACTTATGAGTTTGTACTGGAGAAGGGCGGTGATATATCTGCTTTTTTTGGTCATTCAATATGTAAAGTAAATGGTGGCTGGGAAATGTGAGACAGAGGTAAAAAAGTCCAAAACCTTTCTGAAATGTGTAGATCTGTCTCAATCCACCAAAAAAAAAAACAAAAAAACAAAACAGATAGATAGGTGTTCACATGCAACTCTGGGGCTTATTAATTAGGAGATGGAGGAAATACACAAAAGTAGGGTTTGTTGTCTTAAGGCTTGAAGAAGATACCACAATTTTTTCAAGTCTTTAGTGACTACTGCTCAGCTCTTTATCTTCTGGAAGTTCAGTAAAATTTGTTATTAAATTCCAAAACTGATATGTTTTGCAGCACAGAAGCAGCTGGCAATTTTGAAGGAATATTTGTGTTAACTGCAGTGTTCTGTGGAGACTTAATATAAAGAAATATATTCAGGATTTCAGTTTGCTGTATTGGAAATGGGAATTGGGAGCATCACTAAAAGGAGCTGCCTCATTCATTTATCAGGTTTAATTTTATTAACAGATGCAAATTATTTGTTAAACAAATAAAATATAAAATGAAAAGAAGAATTAATTTTGTGTCATCACGGGGCGCTTCCATCTAAACATCTCACTAAAAGTAACCAAAAAAACCCAGGTACCAGATGCTTTTTATCTTGGGTCTACACTACAGTGCAATGAAACACTTTGGAAGGAAATGCCTGAAGAAACCACTTAAAACTTCAACATTTTCATGTCAGTCACACATTTCCTTGAAGGCCAGGTTTAGACCTGTTTAAGCTCTATTGTGTGTGGAGAGCAAAAAAGAGCCGGGTGTTATTAGGCAGAATTCCTTTTATATGCAAAGAATTGGATCAATTTGACCCTGGTTGTCTCTCTCTCCACTTTATTGTCCCTTTATTTCAAACCCTTGACATTACCTCAAAGAAGAGGCTGGTTGAACTGCAGGTTTGGCACTTGTCAGTTGTGGATAGCATTGGCTTCAGTCAGTCATGTTCACACATAAATGAGCCATGACAGAAACAGACTGGTGAATAGAAAAAGTGAGTTTACTGGAGGTAATGTTCTTGTGTAAGTGTAACAAATAATAAAATCTGCTCTACTAGAATGGTGATGCGTATCTTGAGTGAAATAGCAGAAATAGATATCCGACCCCTTTGCAGTTCTCAGGTGTTTTTTTTGTTCTTTCTACTTGTCTGGAAATTAGGAATCTGAAAAAATTATCTTCCATTTGAGCTATAGAGGGAAAAACACAATTCAAATGCAGACCTTCCTAACTGGGAAAAACTAAACTCATTATGGGCTAATTTGTATCCATGTGATGTGACTGCAACTCTGCTATGTACAGTGTGGAAAGAAATTAAAAAGAGAAAGGAGAGAACAGTGAAAGGAAGGAAGGATTTTTTTTCCTAAAGCAAATACAACTCAAAGCGATTTGCATAAATGTCTCTCCCATGATTTTTTATTTATGGCCCCTAAGTTTCTAATTAAATACTAATTAATATTATCACCAGAATTGTCTCACATCCTCAGCTCTTCATAGCTTTGTCACTTTGATTAATGCATAATCATTTATTAACTTATTTAACAAGCTGAGGTGCTTCATGACAAACCAGATAATATTATTCCCATAGCAGTCTCATTACTGCAAGAAAAAGTTCTAAACTTAATAAAAATTATCCTCAATAAAGTTCAAGCTTTTTCACTGCACCCTTAAAAGATGGAAATAGGTTTTTTGTTTGATTTATATTATATGAAATTGTATAAAGCATCCATTAATAAAATTTATATGTTCATTTAAGCTTGATCTTTGTACTGTTTCTGTAGTCATGGGTGCTTAGGATTTAACTTTTGCTGTATTTATGAAGATAATTAATGTTCTGACCAGACAGGGAATAAAATACTCATTAGAATGAGATAATTAAGGGCATATAAAATGTTTAGATCTTCTTTTTTGCTTTTTAAAATATTTGTTTTGTTTTCCAGATAAGCTTTATAACGAGGAAATCGGAGTTTACCTGGGATTATGATGACTTTGCATGAAGTAGTTTGACAGTTCTGTGGCTCCCTGCCCAGTGGTGAGGGGTGCAGCAGCACAAGACTCTGATGCCCCTTGTGTCAGCAGTGCTGGTGTCTCCCCAGGGATTGCAAATCCCTGTCTTCCCTTCCATCCCTGCTGAGAGGGAAGCAGAGATGAGAACTCGCATCCCACAGGAAAGCATCATGCCATGGAGGTGAGGTGGGTGGAAAGGCCAGGTTTGTGTGTGTGATGAGGATTTTCATGACATACCCGTGCTGGTGCTGCTGTCAGGCTGCCAGGGGTTTGGGAGCCCTTCAGGGCTCCCAGAGGACCTGGGACTTCTGAGCTGCAGCCCTACTGCTATTTTCCTACTGGAAATCACCAGGGGCAGGAGGGGTTGGAACAGACTGACAGGCAGCGTTCACTGCATTTCTTCCTAGAGCTCCCATCTTCCCCTGGGTCATTTTAATGAAAGTGTATTTATTACTCATTCTGATTTCCTTTGACAAGGAACTTCCCATCATTCTACTTACATGCACCTTAAGCAACATGTATAGACCATGTAAAAATAACAAGAATGTGTTTGTATGATTGGGAAAGCAGAGGCACCCCTCCTGAGCACCCGGTTTTCCCCTTTATTCCCATATACCCACTATCCTGGTTTTGGGAAAAAAGTCCCACTATGGCCTGAAGCATGTTATAGCAAGTCCCCAGCGACTGCATCCAAAGAGCAGTTGCACGTCTAAACGTCTTTTGAGATAAGATTATAATCACTAATTTTACCACCTAGGTTATTCCCTATTTAGGTAAATAAAGGTTACCTTCCAGGGCTTTTTGTCCCCAGTGACCTGTGGTTTTTGATCATTGTGTAACATGATCCAGGAAAGCTGATTATTATGGTGGTCGTTTTACCAACATCTGATAAATACTTGCAGCAATATGCCACTTCCCAGATGCAGAGCTTTAGGACATAGAAAGTATAAGTATGTGGCAAGTTTGAATTAAAAGCTGATGACAGCAGTCTCTTCAGAAACTATTCAACGGTCTGTGTCTGAAGTAAGTCACCTTTGCCATATGCTCATTTAGGGCCTTCTCCTTGTTTTTGTCTTGCCTCTTCTACTCTCTCCTACTGAGTTTTTATTTTGTGAAAGCTGAAGATGGATGGTGGCAAATTGCTGTCCAGGTAGAGGTCAAGCTTGACAGGACACAGCACTCAAAGGCCTTTCCTGGCTTCATTTAAAAGTTTAGTAAAGAGTGTAGAGCCTGGGTTAACCTGGGTTAAACCTAGGTTGAATAAGTATGTCTTGATTTCTGCTCTTAAATAAATAAGAGCACCTTATTCTTCATAGAAGAAAAAAGCAGAGAAAACCAGCAGCTCTTTACTCTTTTTAGATTGTTATACTGCAATGAATGCTTGCCAAACGCCCCAGCTACAGAGAGGGCACCTCGCTGGCTATGCAAATCAGAGAGAGCACTCAGCTTCACCTTCTGCATACCAGAGTGGGAGATTTCCACTGTCTCCACCCAGCTCATGGGAGCTCTGCAGAGACCTTTCACATGACACTTGGTCCCCCTGTGAAGTTTGTGGGTTGCTATGACAGCAAGGGTAGCTCGAAGAACCTTTGCCAATCTGTAGTCCCTTTCAAAACCTTGAACTTCAGTGCCAAAAACATGGATATGGAAGAGTTCAAGGATTTTGAACACCTTTTTGAATTAACTAGCCTGATGCAAGGGATTGATTGCTACAAGTGACAAGGAACTTATGCTAGATCCAAAAGAAAAAAAGAACAGAAGAAAAATGACAAAAGGGATCTGAGTCAGTTCCTAAGACTGGAAATGCCATTAGATATGCTACTAGGACAAATGAAGGACTAAATTTAATGAGATCTGTTTTTAATATCTGATATGTAGCAAATATAAAAGCTCCTTAATAGTTGATCTTAAAAATGATAACTAAAAATAATAAAGCTTAGATTCTGATTTCCAGTTGCTAGAGCTCTTGTTCAATCTGTACAGAAACCTGACTGGAAGCTAGAAAAGTAAAATATTTCTATTAATAAATCAGCCTCTAAAAGACACCAATAGATGTTTAGGTGATGCTCAAGAGAAGAGGATATACTGACAAGAAAGTTCCAACAATCTTTTTCAGATGAAAACTCAAGATTCAACCTCTAAGTAACCCTCCTCAGGTTAAAACAACAATCAGTGTTATTGATTTTACTTACTGATCTTTACAGCTTCTTTTCTCATACACAATAGCTTTATTATACTTGTTTCAGATCTCTCTTGAATATCAGTTTTAACGGATGCATAGTTTTGCTGAATTTTAGAGTGGTTGATCTTTCCATCTAGAAAGATTTCATATCTTGTCTTCAGTATTCATATGAGAGGGTTCTTTAGCTACCTTGCTCCCCTGGGGAAGATTCAATCTTATTACTATCTTATTTTTATGCCTATCAATCTTACATACGTTGGTTATTGCCCCTGCATTGTCCCTGACCATAAATAGCATTTCTCTATCCCCGGTTCATAAAAAATCTCCTTTGGTCTTCATTTTCTCTGCTAAAGGCACTGAGCTCCTCTCTGCTGTATTTCACAGAGGTGTGTACCTTACTGGTGGTTCAGATTCAACTCCTGCTTTTCTGATACCAAAAACCTTTTTTTTTTGCTGGTTTTTTTCCCGGTCAGTGTGAAGTGAGTGATGTGTTCTGGTCAAAGTTCTTGTCATTGTTGTCTCAGCAGATGACCTTCAGTCTGACCGTACATTTAATGCTGTTTGCATTGCAGTCATCCCCAACATAAGGTGCTTCTGAAATGGTCTTGTGATCCTTGTCTGTATTGATGATGCCTCCAGTCTTACTGGTATTGTTGGATTTGATTAATGCAGTAGTGGAGATTTGTATCATGTGTGTCCATATGTGTGCATGCCTGTGAGTAAGTGCAAATGCACACTTGTCCGTATACATACAAAAATAAAAGACTTTTAAAAATTTTTTTTCTTTTTTTCCTTTTTTTTCCTTTTTTTTTAAATACAAGACTTTCCTCTCTAAGAATCCAGAGTGGATGGTGTTTTTCAGTGGGGTTTATAAATTAAATAGGTTAGTCCTATGAAATTTCATACTGAGATATCTGACCTCCTTACTCTCCCTTAAATATCTTAAACTGAAAGAAAAGGAATGGAGCAATTTATTTTCTGTTTATTAGTGCAAGCCATTACTTGTAAGGAAAGGACTAAATCTGCCTGGACCAATTTGTCTGGATCAATTTAACTAAAGGTGTGGTTTTGTCATTAAATCACATATTGCATCCTTACTAATTTTCTCATATTTTCTTGATAAGAGTAACCTGTGAAATTTCACATGGTGCAAAAATGAACAGCATCTATCCACGAGAAGAACTGAATTTCTACAAGCAAAACCAGCATAATCTTTCTTGGGAGACCAGGAAATTGATTCACTTCTTGCTCTGTTGTTGGATAAGATGTGAAGTTAAATTTCAAGGTGGAAAATCACCCAAGAGGTTGCTCAGACTCCCTCGATACATGAGATATCTTTGACACCATTGCATAGGTTCTTCTGTACTTTTTTACAGGAGAGTTGATAAATGCATTAAATACTTAAAATATTTATTGGTTTGGGGACAGGATACAATATTACAAGAAATGAGATCATTCTCTACAATGCTACAACATATGAAAATTGAAACTGTATTTTTCCCCCTCTCAGAAGCGTTAAGCAAGTGACAGTTTTTCAGTGAAGAGTAAAGTACAGAAATGCTCTGGCAATTGAAAGTTGCAGGTTTTCAGAAGCAATTAATATTTATTCTGTTTTAAAATAAGTCATTGTGCAAGTTGAGGAAACAACATTGTTAGCCATTTTCTCTTTAGTACATTCCAATTTAATGTCAGCTGCTAGGCAAGATTTAACAATATACATCAATTTGACTACATCAAACTCAATGACAGGAGACTTACTTCCCTGTCAAGAGAGGAATGGAAGTTTTGTGTATGTGGAAAGGGGGTGGTGGCATTGTTCTGGATGCAGGCTGTGTGCACTAACACAGTGTTTAATTATTTAAGTGAATTGAGGAAAGATGCTGAATATATAGATGTAGATACCTCTGTTTGCATCAGAGATGTGCAAGGTGACCTCTGCAAGTGCAGCTCCAGCTGCACTGGGACACTCCTTGGGGCTGGTCGTTCAATCTCCACACACACTTAACCCTCCAGCTCAGCAAATGTGTCACTGAAGGTGAGACAGCTAAAGCTTTTCATCAGTGCTTTTCACAACAGACTCTTGTTTGTTGTCACTGTGGGCAGGCATCACATCCAGCTCCAGCTGTGCTTCAGCTGGGAGAGGGACACTGCTCATTTTATGAGCCGTCAGCTTGCCCGTCTTGGGCTGGAAGAGCCACCCAAGCTCACGCCAGGGCTGTGCAGCAGAGCTGCAGTGCAACCACAGGAGAGCCATGCTGACTGACAGAAAGGGAGTACATGAGAGGTGGGGGCCAGGTCAGCATGTCCTGGGCTTTGAAATGGAAAACATCCAGAGGCCATTGTCCATTGCTTTAGAGTTTGCATTCACACCAAACTGTAATTTAGTTGGATCAGTTTCATTCTTTCAGTGTGGAAAATTGTAGGTTTTGGGTGTTTGCATGCACAGACATGTAAACACAGTCACACAGGATGATCAGGGACTGTGAGAAGGTAGATATCATAAAAACCTCCTGTTACTGACACTTAATCAGCCTTGGTATTATGCACTCTAACTCCACTAAGAACACAGTTGCTTCCACTCCCCAAATGGTGCAATGCTTCCAGTTGTCTTTCCTCACACCTGTTTCTGCTTTTTAATTCCTTGCAAGACAGCAGCCAGGACTGTGTGTGGATGTTGTCTCCCCAGGGCCTCGTCTAGTGGTGTCACTGCTCCTTAGACAACCTTGGTTTGCATTTGCTGTTCTTCCACAGACCCACACAGCAGCAGTAACACCACATTGTCATCCTGAGAAAGATCAGGGTATCTAAATTTTTCTCCTGTTAGACTATTTGCAGCTGATAAACTCCCTGTTTTCAGCAGAAATTTGCTTAATTTCCAGGTTCCTGATCTTGCATTGGGATGGTAATTTTAACCCTGTTTTGTAGTATCAGCCTCACTTATTTTCAGAATTGTTCCTCTGTGATGCTCTGATTGACATTCATTTCACAGCCCTGTTTTCTGTTCCATGGTAAGAGAATGAATATCTGCTGTGAAATGTATTTATAAGAGGCTGCACTGGCAAATCTGTGCACCTGTAGTTTTCTTTGTAGAATTCCATTGTTTTATCTCCCTTCTGGCTAGTTTAAAGCATGTCTTGAAATTTTACTCCTATTTTCACTATTCTAATAGCTTCCTATATGGTGCATTATTAAATAATATGTAATTATCACATTTTACTGTTTTGCTAAATATTTAATCAAGTTTATTTTTAAAATAATCTACTATTTTAATAAAACAGGATAATAAGTTGTTCTATCGTGATTCACCTTCCCAAATTATCTGTTGCATGGTCTTCTGTCCAAAGCCTTTCTTAATATTGAAATGAGTCTCAGAGTCCTGTTGTTCAAGTCCCTTTTCTTTGGTCCTCAGTGTCAGAGTCTATGGATGCTGTTCTGCAGTCATGCAGCATTACTTTTACTGGAAAGATTTATAAAAAGTCCTTATTTCTGGACCAGCAATTTCATGTGCCAGGTCTTTTACTGTGATGGGTGTGATTGACCATGCCTCCCTTGTCGAGAGACAACTCTTCCCCTTTTCTTGGATGCATTATGTGATATAAGTTACAGTTTAATCCCAGCTGTGGTGAGCTTTGTTCCCAAATCTTCATTTCCATTCCATCCTGTTCTTACCTCACTGCTCAACCTCTTCTTTCTATTAAAAATAGAGCAAACTATCTAAATTTGAAGTCTTATTTCTCTGGTCTCTCCCTTATGTAACTGCAAAGCAAACCTACTACTAAAGTAAGGACTCTTTTTTCCTTATTACTTACATGATTACTTCACTTTTCATGGTTTATTTGTTATTTTCTCTGTAAAGTATGGCTAAACCTGAATTTTGAGCTCCAAAATGTGCCCATTAGTATTTTTCTTCCTTTTATTTCCTCTTTGTTGACTTCTAATAGCTTTTTGAAAATGACAGCTTGTCCAGCCATTTCTAAAATCTTTCCAGAATATTCTCTCTTTTCTCATTTTCAATACCTTTTGTATATTTTACTCAAGAATATTTCTGGATTTCACATGTTTAATTTCTTCATTATTTCACACTTGTTTAGTTTATTTTGCAGATATTCTGTTTAAATTGACAATGCTCTAGACCCATTTTATATAACTCTCCATGTTACTTAAACTGCATCTTCTCATTTTCCATCGATCCAAGTTTATCTTATATGACCAACTGTACTATAATTTTCTGAGTGCCTATCAAACCCACAACTGACACAGTGTTGTCTCTAGTAGATCTGGTGTTTATTTGGCAAGACATTTGTCATCCATCATGCACTAGAATAACTAAGAAGTGCCATTAGTTGTTTCATTTACTTCTTAATCTACATTTGGGAAGTCAATGACTCAAAAGTGATACATCCCTGGCAGAGTTTATCTCTCTAGAAAATTTGTAGATATTCATCCATTTGTAACATCCCACCCAATAGCTGATGAAAAGTACTACTCCAGAAGTGTGGAATTTGGTTCTTTGATATAAATCAAATTCTCACAAGCTGCTCAGTTCTCAATGTACTCATCCAACAGTTCAGAGAAATTCAGTCCTGTGCCAGACAATAAAGCCTCTCTGAGCAATGCTCATCCACTTACTTGTGTATTTCCTTTCTCCAGACTATCCACACATGGAGGAGTTTTGGTCTATTGCCACCTTTTCTTTTTTTAAATGGGATTTTCTAATACTTGTATGTCAGGACCCAAAGATGTGATTGTTTTTCTCCTGACTTTTTTTCATTCTAAACCTTTTAAAGCAGTCATGTATGCCCAGCCAAATTTCAGCTGTCTTACAGATGAAAAAATGAGCTACCTGACAGAACATCTAATAGGCTCTTTGGGGAGATGCTTTATAAATTAACAAATAAATAAATAAATAAATAGCACAATAATTGCTCCTGATACCACATCACAGGTGTCACTGGGTGCTCAGTAAAGTAAGACCCATTTAGCTTATTTTTTCCTTGCTTAAATGTCATACAATCACAATACTAATACAAAAAGAGATGTTAAAAGTGGTTATAATTAGACAACAGTAGGCAGATTATAATATTTCTGTCTCAGATGCTCATGCAAAATGCCTCTAATCTACCCCGGAAAAGACTGCTTTTCTGGGGTACAAGGCAGGTTATAAAAAATAAGCAGTTACAATTATAGCACGCCACACTAAAAAATATTGTCCTCAAAGTGGCAAAAGAATGATAATGAGCTGATGAACCCATAACATCATTGGGTGCTGCAGTTGTCAGCTGAGTGCCTGTACCAGAACCCAAACATTCATAGGTGCTAGGCAATGACTTGAAATGTGGAAATCTGAAAATATATGCAATATGCAAACCTGATAGATTTTTTTTTTTTCAAAGACAGGTGGTATTTTATCGTGAGTGGTTTAATTTCATGTCTGATCCCATTAAGATGAAAGCTCTTTCCAAGTATTGTTGGTACTGTACTCATGCAGTTTGTTTAATAATGACAGAGGACTGAGCAGACAAAGCTATTCTTTGGTCTGTACAATCTAAGGGATAGAAATAGAAACAGAAATAGAAATAGAAAACACAGAGGCCTGGGAAAGACAGAGTCAACTCTTAAATATGTCCTCATATTGTTCTAGAAAATATTATTATGGAAAGAAATGCCTACATACCTGCCAAATCTAAGATGACTGCTTTTTTTTTTCCCATAGAAATTATTTTCTGTCATTCAGTCCTAAAATTTCACAGTTGCCATCCCCTGAATACGTTCTGTCTCACCTCCCTTTCTCTATCTATCCTTTATCAGGGATAAATACTATTCATCACCAGCCACATTCTCTTGGCACATTTTCTGGTACCAAAGAACAGTGGAGCAGCCTCTGCATAGCTTCTGACGGAGAATATTAATTCAGAAAGGGAACAGCTACTGAGTCATTATTTCTGAATGGGTACCTTTCTTTCCTATCCATCTTAGGAGCTGAAGCGTTCATAAACTTCCCAACATGGGTGCATTTATTAGATTATTTTAATTAATTTGCTGGCAGCTACCAGCTTATCATTATGTCGCAGGTATTACATACCCTGCCTAACTATTCTGGGTTGTTGCTAATAGCATCTTTATATGTAATGCCTGTTGCTTAAAAAAAAATCCATGGCCTAGGGAGCCTTCTTGGGACTGAGAGTGTGCTGGGTACGTGGGGTCCATGAGAACTTCCAAAAGGCAAAGCTGTGAGAGCTGGAAACACAGCCCAAGAGGAGGCAAGAGGGCTGCTCTCCACCTTGTGCACCTCCAGATATGGAGGATGAAACAATATCTCATGGCTGCATCTTGAGCCAGGATTAAATTTTATTTGTAATGCTGTTGAATAGTTGTAGGTTAGGCAACTCCGTCCTTTTTTTCATACAGGGAAGAGCAGAGGTAGTCTGGTGGTCAAGCTGTGGTCAGCCTGGGAGGTGGGAGACAGTCTGTGGGTGGTTGATTGGCTGCTCCTCTGTGCCTGCAGGCCAGAGACCCTGAATGAACCCCAGTTGCATTCCTCCTGGTGGGGCTCAGCAGATGAGGGAGGAAAGCTTACCAGACAGTCTGCAACAAAACCTCTGCTTACTCCATAGCCATGCTGATGACCTGGCTCCCATCCTAACTTGGTGTTACCTCCTCATGCTGCAGTGAAGTTTTCTTCTTCCACAGGCACACAAGACAGAGGTGTGTACATGGAGAAGTACAGCCTTTAATGGGCATTAAGCCTAAGTAACTCCAGAATTGAGCACACCTAATTTAAAGAGCTTTAATTGAAGCTAATTGAAGCTTTAAACTAGGTGTGTTTGTCTGGGACCCTTAAGTGATAAAGTTCATGCAAACCACTACTCATCACACAACAGGTAATACATGGCACTGGGATGTACAGAACAGCTCATAGAGGGAAAAAAGCTACAGAGCTGAGTGTCCCTACAATGGTTTATATAAAAGACAAAGGGCTGGGATCCTTTTCCAAATTTCCAGAGAGGTTTTGCTAGCAACCAGCTTTTTATAGGCCTGATGGTGAATGTATCACCTTCACAGGCTCTCTTCTCAGTGTCTGCTTGCTCTAATGAGATTAGAAAGGAAGAATATCCATAAAAGACTTCCTGAGAAAAAACACTAAGAACAGCTATGGTTTGGACGGCTGGAATTTTAAAATGTTTTATAACTACTATATCCTTATGCAAGATCAGTAGTCCTTATAACTTTTGTAAAGAGAAACATTACTACCCATCCCTGAAGGCTTGTATGCAGGACCATACAGAATGTGTTTTTGATGGAACTGATTCAACTTCTGTATGTTTATTTGGTTCAAAAAGTTCTCAAATGTGTTACATGCATTTAACTTGTACCTATAAATTTAGAAGTGCAAGATGGATGAAGATGAGTAAGTTTTCCACTGATTCACAGGTTCATGAAAGATGAATGGTGTACATACCAGCTATGCTAACCTATTTCAGCTCTATGCAACATAAAATGATACCTTTAGGCACAACAGAACAACTTTGTAGAGGGATGAGGTCAGAGAAACTACTGATAAATAAAATGCTTTTGGGTTTCCAAAAAAGCTTGCTACCACCCATTGCAAGAGTGTGTTAGGAAGTCTAAATCATTGCACAGGAGAAGACAATGTTCTGTCATAGTTTGGGAACTCCCAAAGACAGAGATGAATAAAGACAGCGTCATTTCCCACATGAAAGGAGAAGAAAAGTGATGATACTATGACTGGCATCAGAACATGACTTTTCTGGTTTTCTTCTATGCACAGTAAGAATCATTTTGAGCCCTCCTTTGGCAGGGATAAAATGTTGATCAAAATGTTCTCAGATATTTTTGCAGAAAGCTGAGTAGATTTCCACTGATATTCTGAAAGGTCCTTTTGTTTGGTTGGGTTTTTGTGGTTTGTTTGTTTGCTCATTTTTAACAATTCTAGTATTTGGTGGAAGTCGATCCTTGTAAAAATTGGGCTAGAGATAGAAGGAGGAACTTGAATGTCAGATTTAATTTCTTCCAATATCTCTCTTCCTTCACAGTTCTGCCCTTTTTCATTTTGCCACTGAAATGGATGAAGAAAAAAGGTATCTTTCCAACGAAGGGTTATTTTTAAAAAACCAAAACAGCAGGTTCTGCATGTACAAATCATAAATAATAACCAAGTGGGGGGAAGGAAGATGCCCTGCGGATCTGATTCCCCCCATCTGCTGCTAAGAGCAGGGCTAAGACTCTCCAGCCCATCCTGTATCACCACTGGTCAAACACCAGCTTGCATGGGAGCCTGACCCTGAGAACTGCCTGAAACTGCCTTCCAGCCTGGAAGTGGGCTGGGGCTGCTCTCTGTCAGTGGAGGAGCAGGGGACGGCAGGAAAGGGAGTTGCTCTCATATTCCCTCCATAGTTGCACCATGCTGTTGGCCCTTGCTCCCCCTGCTCCCAAGCCCATCAGCCCCAGGGAGAACAGGTTTCCAGAGGGAGCAGGCAGTGCCCCAGCACTGGAGCAGTGGGGAATGGCTCCGTGGCTCTGTGACCCACCAGGGACCTTGGCTGAGAGATGGGGCCTGGGCTTCCTTGGGTGCTCAGGACTCTCTGGAACAGCACGGGGAGATCTTTGGGGAGGAGTTCTAAGTGTGAGGAAACAGCTCAGATAATCTGATATTAGAAGTGAAAAAATAATTTGAAATTAATAATGTACTGATGATTTTCATCTCTTTCTGATTACAAATTGTCCACAAACAAGACCCAGTTCATCAAATATTCTCTTTTAGAAACACCAAACTAGTGTGAATAATTCATGAGGTACAACTTGTTCTCGTGTTACTTGTTTTGAATATTTAGTACTCAAAATATGAGTTGTTTTGATTGAACACATATGCCATGTGGTGCTAGCTCTGTCATGCCTGTGCATGACCCCACACCCACCACTGAGATCTGCTGCAAGAATGCTGATGGCAGTGGGCTCAGGGAGCTTCCTGGAGGATTTCCTTCCAGCTTGTCCCCTGCGGAGTTTAGCGGCTTTCCTGCATGTACTCAATGAAAAACACAGAGGGGATGGAAACAAACCCAGCAGCCATGACCAAATCGTAGCAGAATTATTAAAGCCTTTCCTTGATGTACAAGCTGGAGACACGTGGTTTTCTGTAGGGTCTGTTCTGGTTCTTTGTGGGAACATTAAAATACTTCTACAATGCAAGGTAAATCCAGCTTAAATCACAGCCATGCCTCCTTTTAAAAATGTTGCATTACAGTGTTTTGCACAGGTGTTGAAACCAAGCAGACCTGTCTCTCCTTCCCCTTTCTCCTTCTTCAAAAGTAATTTTGGGACTTCTAGTTCCTCACCATAACTGGGGAGTCTGCAGGAGTAGTGATAATAACTCAGCCTGTCCCCTGAGCATCTTAAGCCGGACTTCATCATGACCCGTGAAGATATTTAACTTTCCTCACAGTCTCTAAGCTTATCCAAGGCAGATAGTTTTCTCCTTTTCCATGCTTATATCATTTGTGCTAATGTTATGTACCTGCTCATAACTATTATCTTTGTAAAGCATTCCTAGATCTCTGAAGCTGTACCACAAATACTGTTCTCTTAGTTTCTCATGCTGGAGAAGTTTCGCTCCCATAAATAAGAAAAAGTTTACCAGAGCAGAGCTTTGAAGAAGGCAGGAACTTGACAAACAGCTAGAGATTGAGAAAATCAGCAGGTCATTGTGTCTCTCCTGGATTCTGATGAAAATATTTTTTGTTGGACATTCCTGATATATTTTGCATATCATGTACTTCTCTTTCAACGAAGAGGCTTCTGGACAGCACCAAACCTCTTTTACTGTCGTTCTGTCTGAAAGAGGGAAAAATTACTGCTCTCTGAACATGTTGCATTAACACAGGATGGAGGAAGGGCATTGGACAGGATAATCCTACAAATGTTAAGCTAAATATATGTCTGCATATGTCTGTAATAGCAAATCATATGACAAGTAAGGGAGATTTTTCAGAAACCCTTGCTGTAACTGGGCTTCTCAGCTGCAGGGTGAATCAGCGTCAAGATATTTTTCTTCCCTAGATTTTGGAGAGTTTTTCTTACATCTTGTGGGTTGTAGTACTGTGTCCTCCATATGCTTCAGTGGAACATGTGAAATGGGACACATTTTTCTGGGTTCCATATGTGTGCCCATCTTGATTCATTGCACCATGTGAGGATGAGGACTTGTCCAAACCAGGGAATATAGGAGTGATTTTTCTGGTGAGCATCATTAGACTGTTCAGAATGGCTAAAGAATACTAACTGGGAAAGACTCCCAGGCCAGCAATTCCAGTTATTCCATGCAATGATATTGTAAAGCTTATTTGTAGCCCTGCAGAAGGATTAGGTGTGGTATTTGCTACTGCTGTGTGTGCTGCATGGCTGTGGTTATTTCATACATTCCCCCTGATTTGCAGATAAGGCGGCAGAGGAACCCACTTCCACACTTGGGAGTGTCATCTTGCTGTATAAATCCTTACTTAAACTTCAAAACAAACAACTAATGTTCAGAGGTATACTGTTTCTTTGGTGCCACAGATGTAATATCACTAAAAATTAAATGTGTAACAGTTAGCCCCTCTGTTTAAAAACATTGGTCCTAGCCACCCTTCAGTTCAGGTGAAGAATCTGCCAAAAGCCATGAGAACGGTTATGAAAAGAGCCAAGAATAGAAAAGAGCCTCCTGACTTGGTGTCTGATTCACCCACTTTGGTCTGGTGTTATGTAAGGAAGCCAAGTGAGCTGTTGGTGCCTTAGTTAGCATTCTGTGGCTCCAGGCTGCACTCATCTCATTTAAGGCAGCACAGAAATTCCTGTATTTTTGGCCTCAGCAAAAGTGAACTAGAACTATCTTCTGAGGGAAAAAAAGGCAATTATTTTTTTCTTTTAGTATCTTCTTTACTCCAACATCTCTTTTGCTGAGTTCTAAAAGCAAGAGATTGTCTCTGCTCTGATCTAAACCTGCTGATGACTACACAGTTTGTGCAAGAACCAAATGGTTTGAGTTCTATGTTTTTTGGGATTTAAATTGATTTTCCACACAATCTAATTAAAACAAGTTGCTGTCACAGTCTCAGATGAGGGTTTTACCACATTATTATCACTCTCTCCAGTATACCTTTGTGTAGAAGCATCTGTACTTCAGTTTGCCAGCATACACAATAAGGTAAGTACTCAATTTAGCAATGCTTTCCCACATGCTATTGATCTGCAAAAGAAATTGGCTTTTGCTTCAAGGGACACTGCTGCTTACCTTCAAGGAGAAACTAATTTCAACCTGATCACTAAAATTTGCATGTATAGTACATATTGCAATTAGAGTATTCAATACTGTTAAAAGGAAAAGACTTTTGGGTCTGGAGTTTGGGATACTTTGAAGAAGGCAGAAAGAAATGTCTTAATCCTGATTTCCTTGGGGGAAAGTGTTGGAAGAAGCAGAATGAAGAAAGGGATTCTCTAATAAGATAAGGGTAAATAGGAGAGGATGGCCAAAGTGTGTCTTTGGTGGGGATATTCTGTGAGGCAGATGTCGTATGTGAATAACTCTTTTATACTAACATGTTTTCTATTGGAAAATTAAGCCTGATAGACTTGCCTCACTTCAAACTCTTTACAGATAAAATGATATAAAAATTCTTCACACTTGTGCCCGGGATATTTTCAGACTGCTGTTCCTGAGCATCTCTGCATGTCAGCTGCCTGGCAAGGAGTAGTCAAACTTTAATTCTCACCTGCCAAAGTGGCAGGAACTCTGTAACAGAGCTGCAACCAGGAAAAAGAGATGACATGTCTAATATTTTTGTTTGAATTGGCCTCAAAAATAAAATTTAAGGAAAATGGAAAGAACACTTCATTTCAACTTCATTCTATGTAATTTTACTTAGATAAGGCAGAAATTAATTCATTTTTTGAGAGGGGAGAGATTTCCCTCTGGGTTTGATTTTTCCCTTGCATTGTCTTTCACATGGCACACCCACTCACAGCCTTGCTGAAGGCTTGGATTCCAACTGCTTCCTATTTTCTACTGGGAAACTGTCCTTCAGGAACATTTTGGACAAACGCTGCTAGACAGTAAAGTTTAAACTAATGATTGAATGAAGAAGGAAGATGTGCCAGTTTCTACCCGTAGCAGGAAAAATTCAGTTTGCATGAGTGTTTTTGGCCTTTAACCTTGCCACGAGACTGTTAGAGCAACACAGTTGGCAAGAAAACCAACATAAAAGGTACTGTCAGCCTGTCTCCCACCCACGGAGCTAACACTGGGGAAATTATTTTTGAGGGGAATATTCAGTACAGCTTACAACTTGCTTTCTGACCAGCAGTGGTCAGGTTTAACAGTAAACCATTAAAGATACCACCTTTGGGGGAGATCCAGAGTGCAGCAGTTGTCAGCAATTGAGCTTGAAGCTTTGAGAAAGAGGACAAACATTACTGCAGGATAAAACCAGCTATGCCTGGGAGTGTTTCTGGATGCTGGGAAGGGATCCTGTGCACAGCAAAGGTCTCACCATGGGCCCAGCACAGGGCAGCTGGTGTTCAGCACTGTTCAGGCACCATTACCTGCAGGTGCTTGGCAGGCATGCACCCACTTTTGTAGGGTCAGTGTTTGCTCAGATGTGAGCTGTAGTGAACCTCCTGGCCTCCTTGCCAGGGCTGATCCCTGACATGAGCCCTTTCAAGAAACTCACAGAAGCAGCAGAGCTGTGAACCCTTTCTGCAGTGCACAGATAAGATAGATAAGAGACAGTTCAGAACTAAGAGAAATCATTTTTGGAGACCAGGATAAGGGTCTTTGGAAGATCATCACCCTGGGAGCACCTTCATCAGAGGTGGGTTTCATCTCAAAAGTTTTAAGTTCATTAGCCACACATCTGTTTCAGGATACATGTGCTTCCATGTTGGTAGTGCTGCTCTCTCTTTCTGTGCTGTGTCCTCAGAATGTCTAATCCACCTGGATGGAACACTGTTTTGCCACATGGATGTCATCCCACATCTCTGACCTCACAGAAACTTATGCAACACTTCTTTCTAAAAGCTAAAAAAAAAAAGATGAATGAAAATCACTATGAAATTTCATTTCTAATTACAGAAGAAAGCAGTCTGTGCAATGCTTGTTACACAGGACTTCTTTAAGTTGCAGAAGATGTCTTTAAGTAGGGCAACCCTCAGCACCCTAAAAATGCTTAGCATAGAACTGATTCAAAGGCTGTTTAAGGTACTGGGAGATTTTCATTATGAAAAAGTTCAGTTTGAGGTCACAGGGGGGAATTACTTAATAACTGGACCAGAAAGATGAGGATGGAAAAGGATTTATTTCTGAAGAGAGAGATGCATGGAAGTCTGCTTCAGAGCACCAGAGCCTTCAGAGTAGCATTCTTATTTTCAAAGCATGAGAAGCAACAGATCAGAGGGAATGGAGCAGGGTAGCTGCAGAAACAGAGCTCAGTTATGGTGCTTCAGTGGAGATAGGAAAGTCTTGCTGTACTCAGCCTGGGATCATTGATCATCTCCATTCCCTAAAAGGGCCAATGCAATCAGCAAAGGGCTGATTAGAAGTCAGTGCTTTTCACATCCTCCAAATTCCCTCTAATTTCATGGAATTGTGTAAGTGAACTGGACCCAAGGGAAGTGGGGAAAACAGAACTCCTGGCAGCCTGTTGTTCCAAAATCTGTTGGTTTTCACAGGATGAACCAGTAGTCCATGCTCATACCCTCTGCATGTGACGCCTTCACCTGAACATTGCTGCCCAGCTGTAGGTCTCATGGCTTACAGGATTTTAAAGGATGGACTTACTCCATGAGAGTCAAAAAGACATGACTTCATACCCCAAATGGCCAGATGAGATAACTTTTCTGCAAATCATTCCTTCACATGTCCTTCTCCTTGACTCATTCCCTTGTGTTGTGCTTTACAAGAAGGATGAAACAAAAACCATCGGGAAATCTTACACTTTGTGCGCTGTGCACTGACAGATGATACTTTTTAATGGCTTCAGTCTCCCTTCACAGCAGGGTGAGTAGTAAAAAATCACCTGTATCATGAATTATACATAAATTTTTAGTTTATATCAGTTTATGTAGAGCAGGATGCTGGTTCTCAAATTTTCCCAGCCTGAGGAAGGTGGGTTTGCAACTATTAGGACAGCTGTCCCTAGAATCTGTTTACATGTGCATGAGAGGATATGACAGTCTCATTTTAAGGAATATGAGGAGGAAGAGGAGGGGGAAGGATGATTTGATAGTTTTGTGCCAAATCTTCAGGCAGGAGTGATTCTGCAAGGGGCTGATAGTGATGTTTTCTTTTCACAGGGAGATGGAAGCTTCTTGGTCACCTAACCCAAAATATTGGGGCTTTATCCAGTTAAGGTGGCATCTACCTCTTTAATAGGATTGTGACTCAGAGAGCAGCTGATGATGATGGCTGCTTCTTTCTGACTACAGAGCTACAATCCTTATCAAAGGCATAAATTACTATTATTTTCTTACCAGATTGAATATCTTTCTTAAATATATGAAAGAAAAATTGTAGGTTGTGTAGTGAATTTTCTTCTTGGAAAAACTGTGTATTCTTAATATACAAGTTCAATGAAAGTTCAAAAGTTTATCAGTACAAAGGCTCTATTCTAATAATTTATCTGCCAGCTTCTTGGCTCATATTTTGATACTTTGAATTAAGAGATATTTTTGTACTGCCTTCATGTAAAAGTAATCAAACAGCACTTTTCACAAGCATATCACGATATCTATTGATTATAATCAAACTACAGATAGATAGTGTTAGTATTGGAGAGCTCCTGTGTAGAACAATTTGCCAATCACCAAAGCAAACTGATATTGACTGCCACAGGACATTATTTTCCTCAGCCAATGTAGCTCCAACAGGTTTCACCCTATGAAGAATTGACATCAGGCAATGCTCATGAACAATGAATTCGAAGGCAAGTAAGACCGGGTTTTTTCAGGTAAATCAGATGTTTTCACACTTCCTGGGCTCAGTGACCCTCATTCACAGAGAAATAAAAGGGCTGTTGGCTGCAGTCTCAGTGCTATTGGTCGTATCATTAAACAGCTTGCTCTGGAAAATGTGAGAGAGCAGGAAAAAGCAAAGTCAGAGAGAAGGCAAGAGCAAAGTATCTATCTCTATGAACTGGGGTAAAATAAAGAGCTCAAAACTGTGAAGCCCCTGGATTGTTTTCAGTTCTTGGAAACTGTTGAAAATGTAACACAGGCTTTAAAGTATTGGTGCATAGAAGGAAACATAGATTTGTCAAGAGTGAACAGTGTCAATTAGTCTTAGATCACACTTGATAGAGTTTTCAGGCAGAGAAACAGGAATAATTCAATATTTTTATGTTGGCGAAATTTTCATGCCAGTTCATAGGACTTTTTTCTATCATGACTAAGTAAGAATGACCTGAGTGAGGCAGCCCTTAAAATGGGGCAATATTATCTGGGTGACAAAAAACAGCCAGGAGGTACCACTAAAACAAATTATAGGTGATGAGGTTCTGCAGCAGTCAGTCCTTGGTCCAGTTCTCCTGAATATTTTCAATACCAAACTACAGGGGGGAAAATGAAGTATGTTTAATTGACTTTCTGAAAGCACCTCATTAGAACAGATAACTTGGAAAATAAATCTGAAATGGAGTGTTATCCTGACAGCTGGGGAAGATGCTTTGAAAAAATGGAATGCCAATGTGAAATGCAAGGTACTATTCTTTGGAAGGCTTCATCAACTCCTGCTGGACAAAACGTCCAGCCCATGGCTGGATAAGCACATCCTGTGATGGGAGAGCAGCTGGCTCATGGGTCAGGCACAAGGGGTTACAGTGACTGGGGTGACATCAGAGTGGTGACCTGCCACTAGAGTGGTTCCACAGGGCTCCATCCTCAGCCCTGTGCTCTTCATCATCTTCATAAAAAGAGAGACTCAGAAAGACTGAGCTATAAGGAAGGTTGTCCCAGGATGCATGCCTGTGCATCCTGCACGTGCCCTGTGGACTGCTGGCTGGTGGAGTTATGTACTTTGAGGGAGAAGGAAGATGTCGAATAGTGCCAGCAGCTACTTCATAAAAAAAGAAAAAAAGGCAGAATTTCCATTTGAAGCCTGATTATAATCCTTTCTACCCTAGCTTTACAGATATCAGCCTTGGCAGCTTTTTCTAAAGCTGGGTCTAGCCTATCTACATAATCTGTGAAAAATCAGACACAATGTCTTGAACTGAACTTTCCTGGAAAAAGTAGATTAGATTTAAAGCCATACCTAGAGAAGAGGTAAAACTTTCATTGGATGCACTTCTTGAGCTGTGACTTAACATCTGGGACCAAAATCTATTTGATTATACAAATTGCTTTGGGTTTTTGGTGGGTTTTTTGTTTGTATTTTGTTTGTATTTTGTTTTTTTGTTTGTTTTTTCTGAGAAAACCATTGATATGAGGGTGACAGTTACTGCACAATGGATGCCTGAAGAAAAACTAAACTTTGAGATGTTGTTCAGGAGAGAGTAGTCTTGCAGAAACAAATTTCAGAGTGGAAGTTTTTCAGTCTAGAGGGACATGTGTAGCTCTGGAAGAGGTCTTTCTAAACTCTCTCAAGATTCTCTTTCACAGCTCATGTATAACAAACACCTATTCTCAAGACAGATGTTTTGGGGTGAACTCAGCAGAATCATGCTGCTGCAGACTTTGAGTGAGTGAGAGGTGTGAGGCTTGCATTTCTTTCTCTGACTCAGGTCTACAAAAAAGATTTTAATGTGCTGATGCTATATTGCTCCCCTAAAAGGCATGTGAATTGTGTTACTTTTTTGTGGCCCCCTGTAGAGAAAGCCCTTCAAAGAAACAATTATAAATTAAAAAGAAATGCATTTAAAAACAGGTTTCTTATTTTGAAACATGGTAACTTGGTTCACATTCTAGACTAATACCAGAAATGCAAAAAAAATAGGCATCATTACTTGTTTCAGCAGTTGTGTGTGGTGTAATAAACACTGCCATTTGGTGTGGAAAAAAGTCAGTTCTTTTTTGCCATATGCAGTAATGTGGAACAACATTATGTATCAAGTTTATTGCCTCTGACCTCATGCTTCCTAAATGGCGTCCAGAAGTACTGAAGATGCCTGTGACATATTTTTGATATCTCAGATTACACATTTCTAGAGTTTAGGGAATGCCTGAGCAGAACTGAACTTCTCTGGCACATCATCTTTTTTTCCAGTACATATAGTTCTTGGATCTATCCCAAAACATACACAGGGATGGTCCAATGTTATTGTCGACAGTCATTTCTTTTCCTCGAGCAATTCCACTTTTGTTTCGAGTGCAAACTTAATGATATCATCATCTAAGACTGTTAATTGCTTAGTGTTCAACCCTCAAGAAAAGCAAAGAATATTCTAGAAAATTCCAAACAATTCTAGTAGAGTCACACAGTGTTTAAAACCTATTTGTTTTGTATACTTCTTTGTATTTTCTATTTATTTTTATTTAAATTTTTCAAAAAATGGCAAAACACAGTTAAGAACACTCTTTTTCTGTGTTTCTCATCAATTTATTACCATTTCCGGAATGCACTGTTGTGTTATTCTTGACGATACTGAAAAACTTCTCTTGAATATGAGCAGAAATTTACCCTAAATGGACAGTTTTGCCAGTTGGAAATTACTTGTTTTTTAAAGGGCTTAGTCCTGTAAATTACTGAATGTTGACAAGCAAGGACTGATGACATTCAGCTTCCACTGAGGGGCTGAGAACAGTTAGTAAGTTGCAGTACTCAATCAAAATTAACAGAGAGAAGTCATTTCAAGTAAAGTGCAAAATACAAAGTATTACCTTCTCTGGCATCCTTATTATTTTATCACCGTATAAAACCAGAATGCTGCGTGGAAATTATACCTTTTCAAACGTATCAACTTTTTTACAAAGTTTAGACACATTCTTACACTGTGAAATATTTGCCACATTCTGTTCATGCTTGTAAGGTCGTGACTAAGATAAATAGATTTTAGAGAAACATTAGAGTGGGAGTATGTGGGAGGAATTTAATTCGTATTTTTAGCAGAGAGAATTTTAAAATCTTGTTGAATTTTGTGTTCGATTCCATTAGAAGGGGATATGACAATGGATCCTGTAGAATATACATCCTTATAGAACAGCACAATTAGAATTGGTGTGAAATGGAATATATCATGGAAAGCTAGTGACTAACATCTGAGGAAAACAACTTTAAATCCTGACATTTAAAAGCATGGCAAATGGATGCCGATGGCAACAAGATTTTAAATAACTCTGAAAGGGTGTAAGACTTGGCCCAGTTTCTCTCTGAGCTAGTGACAGGACTCCCAGTGCATGTTAATGAGAACTGGATGAGAAACCAAATCTTGAAGATTTTATCTGGCACACCATGAGTCCCCACTGTGGCACAGCTCTGCCAGAACTGTGTCCTGGCAGTCTGTTCCTTCAGGACACTCCACTCCCACTGACCTCTGCCTGATTGCTTCAGAGACCTGTGGCTGAGCCAAAGTAAGACTATTTTATGTGTATTTCTGCTGCAGTGATAGATTTATTTTGAGGAAGGTGAAGACCAGATTTAGAAGAGACAAATGAGATTTCCACAGGATGGACAACAGAAGTCAGTGTGAGTGAGAATGTATAGGAAGAAATAGGCATCCTATTTCTATCAGAAATAGGGCTGATGCATTTAGGCCTTTGCCCAAGTTGTATGGGTGATAGAGGTACAATCTGATCCAAAGACAAGCACATCTCCTGGTACGATAGGAATGACTGCAAGCATAGGAAAAATTATCTGAAGGATGAGCTCTTGAGTGACAGCAAGAGATGAATAGAGAAAGAAACTCTACAGCCTTATGCAGGAGTGAAGGAGAGGAGTCAAGAAGTCCCAGGCTGGGGAAGGCTGGAGATGTTATCAATAGCCATGGAAATCAAAAGGTATGAGGGGGTTTGGCAGAAAACCTTTAGAGGTTTATGTAACATTATCCTCTGTTGGTTACATGCTGTTGTAAAAGAGTAAAGCTGAATTTGGGACATGACTGTAATGTTTAGCAGACAAAGTATTGTAGCCACAAGACAGTGACTACTGGAGAATGACCAATGAAGAAAGCTGTTATTCCAAACTAACTACCTACCTAATCACAGGCCTCAAATAAATCATACTTTCTAAACATGTGATCGGTTTTGCCAGGACAATATGTTTTCTAACCCTTTACACTGTATTAATTGGGTTCCTTAGGAGACAGAAACTTCAGAGCTAGACAGGGACTCAAATTTTGTACTTTTTCCATGGCTGCTGGTAGGGTGCTCTACAAACTAAAACCCATGTGCAATGTATTGCACATTAATTTTTCTTTCTCAGTTGGGCTGTGTTGTTTGCCTTTCTCTTCCCTCCCATGTACTCAATAACACTTCCAGCTTTCCTCAGCTGGGTCTTTGTGTCAACAGCAGTTGCAAAGGGGACACTTGGGATGATCCTTTGCAGCCATCTTTAGAGGCTGGGGTGCTCTGAGGATGGAGGCCCATTATGCCATGCCCAGTGGCTGGCTGTGCCACTCACTACCAGAGCAGTCCATGCACTGGCTCCCTTGATGGCTGATGGGCTCGGGTGCTGCTGTTTGCACTGGAAAGCTGGAAAGAGGAAGGGTATCCTGCAGTACCTTAATGCTGAGGTGACTATTCCAAGCATGGTGCTTAGTCCCTCTCTTCCCTCAGGCATGCTCAGAGCAAGCAGTGTTGTAATGTTGGCCTATAGACATAGTGCATATATTTGACAGGAAAAAGAATGGTTTGTTGTTTAGTGCTAGTTACGTCACACTTCAAGTCCTGCTCAGAAGCTGCCGTTAAAGGTTTGCCCATGCAGTCTGGATGCAACACTCAGGGCTGCTGAACCCACCTGTGCTGTTCCTGCTTTTAATATCCTGTGCCTTTAAATGGAATGATTGCATTCACTCTAAGATCACTAACTGAGAATACCTGTCAAGGAGTAATGAGTATTTGTGGAGCAACCATGTTAACCAGCTCGTTTCAGTCTGCTTGTATACTTACAGCAATGTGATTGCATGACGTGCCTCACTTATTCATGCAAAAAGTGGCAGGAGCCTCAGGGAGAATAGAAAAGCCTCTTGGGAACACCTGTGAAGTGCTGCAGTGTAAGAAGGACAGCACGCTGTGACCCCTGGGAGCAGAGAGCAGGCACTTCCAGGAAGCAGGTTTCCTTTCTGGAGGGATTCTGTTGGTTGTGTTGGCTTTGTTTGGATAGATATATACTGCATCCTCATGCTTGTGGGTGGTGGTGACTCACTGGAAAGGAAGGGCTGAGAAGTCAAGAAGGGGAGTAAAGAGATCCACAGCAGGATGTCTGCTGTGCTCTGGCTCCTCTGCACTTAGATTAAGTTTTTAATCTTCATCCTGAGCTTTTCCATTTCACGTTTACTTCAAATGCAGGCTCGGTGTTTTGAAGGGCATTTTGTAATGATTTTATCCAGATTCAGATTATTTGCAATCCTAGGGGAAAGCGTGCATTCTTTGACAGGCAAATAGAAAACATATCTGTGCACAAATCAAAAGAATGACTACAGCTTGCACATTCCGTATCCATTACCAAATCCCCAAGGCTCTTTCTGTTTGTTTAGGTACCTTTTTTTCTGCTGTCTCTGGTTGGACTGGATGTAAACACAGCAATGAATAAAAATGGTTAAAATGGATAACACAAAATTTTTGACATAACATAATATTCTTGAAAGATTCCATGTTTCAAATTTAGATTCAAGTGAAAGCTACCAAAGGAATACCTCAGTTATCCCAAGTAGATCTTTCTTCAGCACATCAGAGGTTAGCATATCCAAACTCTATAGGTACTCTTCTAATCTCATTTACAATCCCAGGCAAGCTCAGATTCACAGTGTAATGAAAAAGGGTATTTGCACAAAGTGGAGAGAAAAGGCATTGTTTCTACAGCACATTACAGTTTATGCTGCTCAGGAGAGGGCATTTCATATCCCATAAAAAAGCATTATCTGAAACTTACCGTGCATGCCAGAAAAAGCGACATTGTGCCTTTAAAAGAGATGTCCTATTCCTGAAAACATTTTATCTCTCACATTTCTTACCCACAAAGTAACTTGTGTTTATGAGCAAATCCTCTCAGCCCCCTAATAACAACCCAGAGTAAACAGCTGGCATGCACTGCTTTCAAGGTCCTCTTTGTTTAGGCACATATTGTTCATTTCTGTGTCTTTTGTATACTGCCAAAAGGAAGGGCAAATGATGCAAGGGAGGTTTTACATTATCAATTGTGGCAGAGGTTGTGCCTGTGTATATCTGATCCTCTTTTATTGCATTACAAACTATAAACTGCTGAGCATACAGCAGTCATTAATGTCAGGGCATATTTTCACACTGGATTTTTAATTTTAAATGTATAAGATGCAAGATAGCCAGCTGTCAAGGTTCCTAGTCATTTGCAAAACCTGTGGAAGTCTCATGTAATAAAAAATTTCTTCCTAATATCACTGTTCAACTAATTTTAAAATAAGAATGCCTACTCTGTTTGCTTTAGGTAAGAGCTGTTTCCCTGCTGTCCCAGTGTCACAGTTCAATCACCTGTGTCAGTTTTGGAGTGACCTATTTCATCAAACACACCCCCAACTGATACTCATCAGTGCCAAACAAAACAGCAACTTTGAAACCTGTTAAATGTCAGACAACACAGGGGGAGAGAGAAGGAGTGAGAAAAAGCCTATAAAAACAGGAAAAAGTCAGGTGTAGATGTTCCTGTAAAATACAGGTGTATCCGAGTGCACCTCTGTCCTTGTCACAATTTTCTGTCCTGGGAAAGCTTGATAAAATCAATACAGAACTTTGAAGGAGGAAAAGAATAACATAGGGACTATGTGCCTTTTTATGGACTTCAGATTTCTTTGCTGCATGACAGGACCTGCTGTCACATACATGACTTGCTTTATCTGACTGAAGAAGCTGAAGCTCCAAACATAAATCTATCAATGAAGCAACTTGCTGCCTTGCCTTTCAGCTCTGGGTCTTGCTAACAACAGCCAGATTTCAGAACTTACTGAGTGAAAAACAAAGTGAACTAGGAAACATTTACAGCAGTGTCTCAGTCTAGTATCACCCTGAGAGCTGAACCATCAGCACAGCTCAGGTTGCTTAACATTTCCTGGCCAAGGTACCAGTTTTGAGCCCCTCACAGCTGAAGACATGTAGGATGCCTTATTGTGCTCAGTTTTCAGCAGGTGAAGGGCAATATTTAAAGATGTTGTCTTTTTCTGGGCAGGCCTTTTCAATAGTCTTGACCCCTAGATTCCAGGACTGGCACAACCTACAACTGAATGGCCCCTTCAGAGGACCACTTCCAAAGTGCCCAAAGTGATTTTTCCTGTCCTCTGTGGGGTCACATCATTCTTTCCACCAAGAGAGAGGGAGGGTTACCTCACTTCAAGCACTACAGAACCAGATCAGTATTTCCTTTTCTGCAGCAATTATGCTTTAATTGCAATGGTCCGAGCATCTCTCCCCCTGCTCCCCAGTTGGGATCTTCATCTGGTCCCTGGGGAGGTGGGGGGTGGGTGCTGGCAGAGACCCCAGGGACCCAGGACTTGTGTTGCACAGCAAATATTCTGCATGCCCTGTGTGTGGGAAGGGACGTAGCCACATATCTATGGTCAGCTTGGCAGCTGCGGGGGGGGTTTGAATGATTTCACTGTCTTTTATCTTGCTCCTTACAGCTTATGCAGTGCAGCTGGGCTGCTTCACAGAGGATGCAAGGTCTTACTGGTTCCATCCTGTGAGTGTAGAAGCACACTGGTGTTAAATACGGTGCAGGACATGAGAACTTTGTGATGTACAGCCTCCAGGATGCTGCAAGACATGGTGCATTTAGCTTTTTTTGTCAGTTTCTCTGGCTGCACCCATCCTCGCCAACCCAGCTGCACAGCTCTCCAGTAAGGGAAATGACAAGCTATTTGCAGGGCTGTATGGTGTTATCTCCAACTCCACTTCAGAATAATGCTTCCCTGGGTGTTACATCCCATTTCCAAGTCCCTTTCACCTTTTTACCACATCTCAGTTCTCTATGTGACTCTGTCAGCACCTACTTGCTATTATGTGTCACCTACACTACAATGCCACATTGTTGTGCCCCAACTGTGTCTGACAGCAGCCTAATCTCATCCTCACAAAGCACAGAGCCTGCTAACTGTCCAGATATCCAACCTGCTGCCCAGACCAGGCTGGTATTCTGCACTCAAAGTCATGCTGTGCCATCTCACCTTTCCCAGCAGCCAGCTTGGATATGCCTGACTGACATAACAGCCCCAGCAGCTGGTGTAGCTACAGCACGCCCATACTACCCTCCAAAAAAAACCCGGAGGCACAAACAAAGAAAATTAAGGTCTAAAATAAGTTTACTACTGTGATCATTTCCCTCTAGCCCTCAATCACCTTATTTTCCCCCCAGGGTCCAAAGGTTTGCATGTTTATTGAAGGTTCCCCGAGACTACAACCCCCTCCCCAAAAGGTGCTCTGGGAGTAGGGGCTCTGCCAAATTCAGTTATCAGCCTTATCTCCTTGTGTTCCCTCAGCTGATGTTCAGGCAAGGCACTGACAGCTGGCCTGGTTCTAGCTCCATTAGGCATCTAGAAATCTGCAATTTTCCATCTGGAAAAACTCACTTCTTCCCTGAATATCAAGGTGAAACTTCTTCAGTTTTGGGTGTCAGGTCACACTAAACCACTGCTCTTCTTTCCAAATCAAAGCTGAGCAAATATTTGGTGGTGAACAATTTATTTGATCATTGTTGCTCCCTCCCCTCCTGAAGCTCAAAGGGAATCCTTCCTAGTGATGTACCTTAAACACACTGAGTGCCCCATGGTGGGAGGCCCAGAAGCAAGTTGTTAAGCTGTGGAGGCAAATGCCCAGTCCCTTTCCAGAGATGACTCACACCAAATTTATTTGCAGAGCTGTACTGCTTCATGTGAAAGTGAACCTGGGTCCTTTTGGCAGCAAAAATTGCTCTTTGTCATGGCCACCTTCCCCATCTCTTTCATCTTAGCTGCTGTTTCCAGCTGAATTTGGCCGGCCTTCTGTCTTAGAGGAATGTTTTGTAATGCTTTGTATCATTGCTGGATTCACTGCAAAGTGACCACACTGTAATAGGAGAGAAACCCAGCCCTGAATGGAGTTGGAGTGTTGGTTTATAGAGAAAGCTGAGGTCCTTCAGGTAGAGAAACACCATGAAAATATAAGATCATAATCCTTGTCACCATTAAACACACAAAGCATGAAAATTAATATTTCCCTCCATATAATAAAATCACTCATTTGTGGCAGAGCAGTGCAGCATATCTTCTAAAGAACACCTCACTGGTCAGTTCATTAGACAGTTGCAGTAGCAAGTGGTTAAGGAAGGAACAAAGAGGGAGACTCTCTTTTGTCTGTTGGGCTTTTGGGAGGACAGAAGGGCAAAAGGCAGAGAAGGAAGAGCATTTCTTTTCCTGCTCTGTAAAAAGGTGCTTGTTCCCATGTTCATCCTAAAGTGCAGAGGGCCAACTGTCTTCTGTGTTTCCCCAGGGTAATAAAAGAGAACAAATTTCCTCCCAGTTGCCTGCATAGACTGGAAAGTACAGGAGAGTTGGGAACAGAGGAGAAGGGCAGCTTCTCTGGCTGGTGCCTCCCCATTCCTACAAGCAGCAGCAAGGGAGCTGAGGGAATAGAACTCTTTCTGGCAGCTTCAGTAGGCCCTACAAAAACACCTCAGATCATCAGATCCTAATTGTCTTGGTGCTTACTAGTTAAATGCATCGCTGAAAGTGAAAAAAAGTTTCTCTTCCTTCTTACTCTTTCTCTTCCTGCTCTCAAATTTCTGAACTTGAGATGTTTTTCTTTTACCTTATATTGTAAATTATGACTGACAACACCATGTAAGAACGAGAAGAAAATAAATTTAGAAGAAAAAAATCACCCTAACATCAAAACTTGATTGTAAAATAGCATTCTAAAAATCTATTTTTTCATGTTTCTGGTTTAGAACACCAATGAAATGGTAGATATTAACTGATGATATATGTGTGTAAGCATATAAATGTATGTGACTGGGTAGCTGTTTAGTTATGTCTGAAGGGATTGCTCACCACTAACATGGAAAAAAGACTGAAAACTGTTCTTGTGATCTCTCACATAAATAAAAACTACATAGGTGAGAACTGTCCATGCTTGGTTTGAATGTGTACCTCTTAATGGTTTACATTTTATGTTTTCTCTGACAGCAATCAAACACCAGAATAATTTCAAGTTGGCCAACTCATTATGCAGAATAATTATAATAGAATAATGGAAAGATAAACTCTCCTTACATAATATTTTATTATTTTAGTAAATATTAATATTTCGTTGTATACTTTATATTGCTTATAATATAAATCACATGCTATGTAATAACACCTATAATAATATTTATTTCTGATATGTAATAATTAGTTGTTGCAATTAGTAAATTATTCTAATTATTCTCAAGAATAATTATAACAGAATAATGGAATAATAAATTATTCCAATAATTCTTGTTACACTGAAATAAAATCTAAGCATTTCCTATGAAAACAGAGGGAGTAGACCTGATGCCATGAATGAGCCTTTTGTCAGAGAACTGGCTTTTAATTTCTTAGTTTTCTGCTGGTTCCTTTCTTGTGGTGTGTGGAATGCAAGGGAATTGATCTGGTCAAACACCTTGTCTTGTGGTCAGCTGCCTCATCAGGTGCACCTCAAGTGTCCTGCCAAGGTTGGTGGTGATTCTACTGGGAAGGAACAGCTTCATCAGTGACTGCATAAGAGCCAGAGGATTTGGTCTGCATGACAGGCAGATGTAACCTCAGATACACATAATATGTACACATTTCTTCAGTATTCTCAGGTGTTGCCATTTGCAGCCTCTTCTGCCAAGGCTGCTAAGTATGTATATTTAGGAAGTAATTGTCATCGTACAAGGGATGCAACTCTAAAGTCACTCTACTCTCACTGTCCTCTCAGTCTGTGGATCTGGCAGGTGGACAAAACAAATACTCAAGGTGAGAGCATGCAGATCACAATCTCTGCCAGGCTCCTTGATACACATCTATTCTTCCACCAAGTATAGCAAGTGTCCAAAAAAATCTACCTGCCAGAAAGACTGAAAGAGCTGTCACAAAAATGAGTGAGATCCAAGAACATCTCTCAGTTACTTTCAGTATTTGTGACCCCCAACAAAAGGCTTTTTAAAAAGGCAGGAAATGAGAAATAGGTCACAGTGACAGCAGATGCCATTTTTCTGCTCTCATAGAAGACAGGACTGCTCTTCAAACTTCAACTCCTCATCAGCCAGTGGCAAATTTCATTGGTAGGATATTGCCAAAACTCAATCCCAGTGTTCCCCATCACCACATGGATGGGGTGGCAGGAACACAAGTGTGCACATCTTCTGTGCTGTCTTATTTACTGTAAAAGCTGTGTAACTGGTTTCCATCTGCATTGAGCTCTGTATTGAGGTTTCATCTTATATCTGAAGCCCTTATGAGGGTTGTAGCAATATGAGTATTAGACATTTCAGTGATGCCTTTTCCTGCTTACCCACATAGTCTTCTCTGGTACCTACTTTCAGATTTCAAGTCTTTTCCTCCCTTTGAATCACAGCTTTGTGTGTCATGTTTAAGGCAAATATTCAATTAATACAAATTGTCTTTAACTCAGTAGCTGCTGACAGGAGAGATGGTTGGCTCATGCATCTCTGCAAAATCTGTGACTTGGAGCCTTGTTTTAAAGACTCATGTGATTCAGGAGTCTGAGTGTGCAGGGAGCCCTAAATTTTGTGTGAAACTTTCTGTTTTCCAGACTGCAGGCACTGTGGGACTGGACAAACTCTTTAAATAAAGTCGACTGAAGCCATCTTTGGTTGTGTCTAGATAACAAACATAAAGAAGATCAATAGGTCTAAGTAGTGGTGCCTAACACCCGCACAAGAGGTGTTTCAGTTTTTGTGAAAAAGAGGTTTTAACTTTGAGCTGGGGATGTGGGCCTGTAAATTTCAGGAATGCACTATCATTATTATCCCATCTCTGGCTGACCTAAATGGATCTCTCCAACCTGAATTATTCTATGCCTATGTATTTCTTACTTCCATTTTTCCATAGTGCCTATAGGAGCCCAACACTGCTCAGGCTGCTGATGTGCTCTAAGTGTTTCTAGCCTGGTAAAAAACAGTCCTGGATGTGACAGCAGAGCTCAGCCTTTCAATGTATGAAGGCTGGTGGCACCTGAAATTTGGGTAGGCAGAATTGATCTACTAAATTTTCTCATTTCTGGCTCCTACAAAAATAGTCTAAAAAATCCACATGCTTTTCCTTCTCAGTAAACATATCTGATGTTAAGAATGATGTGCCAGGTAGTGGTGCCCCAGAAAACTTCATACTGAAGCTAAGTGATGAACTCTAAAGGAGCAAGCCATGTGGTTCAGTGCAAGCCAACCACCAGCATCTTTAAGGAGGCTTAAAGAGCAAAGGTTGAGCTGAAGCACTCGTAACTTAACTGAAACTGTAAAATTTGGATGAATGTTTATTCAGGAAACATGCTATATTTGCCTTTAAATGTGAACGACCGAGAAAATCAGGCATAATAGTTTTTGAATTTTTTGAATTATAATTAAAACAATTAAAAAAACACTAGAGAACAAAATGGAGTCAAATTAGCACTTTTTTTCAAAAGGAAGTGGTGACTCTCTAATCTTCTGGAATGTACTAACAAATTCCTATGAGGTAAAAATTATGTGGACTTTTGATAACTTTTAGTAAAGTACACCAAGAGGAGCTGCAAAAGAAACATAGAGGCCAAGTACACACAGGAAAAACTCTTCAGTTTTGGAAGGGATGCTGGCTAAGGTAAACTAAAGAAGAATAGGAGGTAAATTGCTGACATAGCAAAGCAGAAACTAAGAAGTGTTTTTCATAGAACAGGTTTCTGCTTTAGAAACAATAAAGTAAAATTATTTAAATCACATTATCTCACATGAACTTGTTAATTCAATGAAATTAGCTATGAAAATGGTCAAATCTGAAGATTGCCATTTTAATTATGCTGCAGCATTTCTTTACAACTACAATTTAATTTCATGACATGAACCTTTAACATTGCTATTCTACTTATATTTTCAATTTACTATAAAAGGAAAAAATTCTAGAGTGAGAGTATTTGGTCAAACTCATGATAACTACAGATGAAAAGTAATCCCAATTGTTCTAAAACTTCTTTTTCCCAGAAAATTCTATATGATATTGAAATTTTGGTTCAGGACAAGAATTAGAAAACAAATTGTTGGTTGAAAGCTCTGTTTAAGCTTTCAAACTACTAACATTTGATTTATGATATTGCTTTTTTAATCGAATAGTAAGAAAGATGGACCAAGTCACTCTCTAGAACTAGCATTCCTTGATGGATTTGTTTAAATCAAGGAAGAAGCTGATTTAGGTTTCTAGCAAAAAAGTCTCACATTATTGTTAATCAAACAGTGAAAAGATTTAGAAAAAATTCCCAGGCTGAGACAAGCAGGCTGAACATGGGACATATTTTAGGCAGGTGAGGCTCAGTGTTGCTCTCTGAGCTGTAAGAGGGGACAGTCTGCCCTGCACAAACATTATTCCTCAGATGCCAATGGCAGGTCCACAGGGCACACCTACAATGAATTTACTGATTCTCCACCTAAGACAGCTTGTTTGTTGTGCTTACAAATTGTGCTGTGTGGAGGTATCTGTAATTATGTGCAGGTGTTCTGAAAACAGACCCAGAGCATAATTTTCCAAAGTGTGTAGAAATTGCTGGGAGTCACTACTGAGGACAAACAGGCCTTAGCTCAGCAGCAGGGACTGTCAGCAACCCCACCAGCATGTAGAGATCCGTCACAAACAGCTCCAGGAGACCACAATGCAATTATATAAATAAGAGTATGCTCTCACCTGCAGGGCTGTGCTCAGTTCTCACCTCTCCGTCTCACAGGTGTGACAGAAATGGTAAAAACTCAGGAACATCTTCCAACACAAGAAAGGCTTAGAGGGCTGGGAAAGCTGTCATGCCATGAAGTGTGGAAAAGACCAGCAGCACTCCTGTTTGTGTTTTGCTCTGAAAGGAGCACCCAAAGGTTGAGAAGGTGCTAAGCCCAGTCCTCTGAGTGAGCACTGGTGTTCAGGTGTATGTAAGCATGAGCCCGTGCAAAGATTGCACATGGCTTCAGACAAGTTCAGCAGAACCTATAACAAAATTAGGATCTGAGGTAGAGTGCTGGAAAAATCAGTGGTAAATAGTTTTAAGCAGTGCTCTTCAGTCATAAATGGTCTTGCATTCAGGTATAACCTGTAATAGGTTTCAAATAGAAAGAAAAATGTCAATTAAAAGTCTTTAAGACAGAATTTTTATCTTTTATGTAGTACTGAAAGTTTTTGGACTTTGTGTAATTCTGGAGATGGTGGCAAATATCTAGTTTCTACAAATGTATTACTGTTTAATCAATTTAGTGAATGCCCCTGACAGAATGATAACTTCCAAAGGGTTCAGCAAACAGACTTTAAATTGTGTAACAGGATTTTTTTCAGCTGAACTCATGTCTTCTGAACAGGTAAGAATAAAGACGAATAGATGCTCTCTGAAACTAGCTTAGCTGATTTAAATACTCCATGGAGAGGGCTTTATCCCCTCCGCAGTTCCTGTAGGTGAGCCCCTCATCACAAGTATAGATCTCTCACATCATGTCAGGAAGGGCTCCCGAGGCCTTGGGGTTTTGCCAAGGACATTTTCCCTGCAGAGGTTGGAGGGAACAGTGTTGTAGCAGCAGCCCTTGGAGGTGTGCATCTCTGGGTGACTCTGGGGAGGATAAGAGGCCATGCCACAGTCCAGCCCATGCCTGGCAGGCAAAGCTTCTCTCTCCTGCTGGCTCAGGCCTGCATCCCTGAAACCACATCTTCTGGCTTTTTGGGATGAGCTTTGAGGTTCTACCCCTGTCAAGCACATTCTCTCTGTTTTTAAAAAAATCTTTTGCAGGACTTGAAACAACCACCAAAACCACTGTGGTTTTGTCCACCTAAACTGACCAATTCAAAGTCATGTGTAAAGGAGCTATGGCAAAATAAGAGCCATGGACACTTAGGAGGCTCCTCGTCCCATTTGGTGACATTGTTTTTAGTTTCATCTTTGACCTAATGTCTGGACATTTCCATCTCTTTCCCAAAAAACTGCCTTCTGCTACATGAGTATCTTTTTGTCTAATTGAAAGTGTTCCTGTGTTTGTTTAAGTGAAATCAGTTACTTTGCAAATTACTCTGTATGCCTTGTGCAAATTTAGGCTCCTTTCTGGCCCATAGATGTCTAAAACCACTGCTTCAATGTTTCAGTTTTTTCTTATGGATTAGAAAAACTTCACAGCCTCTGTCTGTGAACACAAAAAAAAAGTAGTTTCTTCTACACTGCTACATAAAGAACCTTTTTTTAACATATGGTAGATATCTGTGTGATTTAAGTAAACCTGATTATTTTTATTTCAATATGAAATACATCTTAATATAAATACATTCCATGTAGCACTCTGTGGTAGTGTGTTGAAAACATTGTAATAATTATTGGGAAGCCACAACAAAAAACCTGTTAATTCTGTGCTGCTATTCTCCCATTCCTCCCTACTAGTCTGGGTCACATCTGCAGTATTGTGTAGGTGTTTGTTTGATGTACAGTACTGCATTATACACATATTCAAAATGGTAATAACACTAAAGTGTGGAATAGCTTACTCCTGAAAATGTTCGTGGCAGGATGTAGGTGCAGCCTCTTGCTTCTGAGCCAGCATATATGTCTGGATCAATGACCTGAACTGGCACAGGTCTGCTGGAAGGAATCCATTACCAAGGTCTGCCACAATGCAGTTTTGTGCAGAGAACCTGAACAGTGGGATAGAAGCAATCAAAATACATACATAATAAATCACCAGTAAAATTTGCTGTGTTCAGTTTCCATAACATTTTCTCTCCATTGTTACCTTCTACTACAACTGATTTAGCAGAACAATGATAAGGAAAATGTTTTGCTAGAGACTAGGCCTTTTCAATTGCACTGCTGCCCTTGGAATCAATTTCTTTTCTCTTAGCCTGACCTTGGTATCTATTTTCCTCAGTATTCAATTCAGCTAGAAAATCTTGAACTTCTTTAGACCTTCCCCCATCCCCCAGACACCTGCTGCAAGGGACATTTGTACAAGGAAGCTGGAGACTGAAAGGCTCTTGCAAAGAAAAATTGTAACTCAATAAACATAACCTGAATGCACTCTCTCTAATGTGTGCCTCATTTGCACAGAACACTATTAGCCCAATCCTGTTTGCTCAGAGTACAGCAGAGGCAACCTAGGGTGCTTTAGATAATATTATGTGTTTTTAGACTTGCAAGAATTATTTCCATAACACATAAGGAAAAATTTAATCCAGCACCAGTGGATTAATGGAGCATAAACATTTGATTTTTCACATTCTTGCAACATCATCTGCATTAATATTAGGCTGGGATTGAAGTGAAAATGAAGTTCCAATTTCAGCATACAAGCTAGGGAAGACAAGCGACAAATAAAACAGAAAAGGAACTATCCTACCAGCTAAAGAAACAAAGACACTTTTAAAATTAATAACATTGCATAAGCTCTTGCTGTCTCTCCTTGCTCCATGCAAGCCCTGCTGGGAAGTCATCAGTGAGGAGCAGTCTGCTGAGGAGTGAGGAGGGGCAGGGTGGGACACTGGTCAGTGGCAGAGAGGAGTGAGGAGGGGCAGGGTGGGACACTGGTCAGTGGCAGAGAGGAGTGAGGAGGGGCAGGGTGGGCCACTGGTCAGTGGCAGAGAGGAGTGAGGAGGGGCAGGGTGGGCTGTGGTGGCGTGACCAACACAGAGGGGTGTGCAGCAAATGTATGGCAGCTAGCAGAACAGCCACAGCCTGTAAGCCTGGCACTGCCATCCTTCTCCAGAGGGTTTTGCCCTGCAAGCAGTGGTGCTCCCAGAATAGCCATGCATACTGGGAAATGAGCAAAATGAGAAAAAAGCAACTGGTCAGGAAAGAAGTACAGGGAAGGTGCTAGTTTTCCCTGGCCAGTTCTGCCATGCCAGTGCAGAGAGCCTGGGTTGCAGTTTATGCGCTTCAAGCAGTCCAGTCTCCATGGAGGGCAGCTAAGAAAGGCTGTGAGTCTGTGTTTGGGGAACCTGTTGGTTTACAGAGGACACAGCACGATGCTCCAGTATGGGATGCTCTTCTACCATGTTAGCCTTCAGCCTTCCTCCAGGGCAGGCTTCTGTTGGAGTGCATGCCGTGAGTGAGGGGTGGGCGCAGAAGGTGCCTTGGGTCCCTGTATGGAAAGAAAGGTGCCCTCTGGACTAGGAGTTGAAAGTTTCTTGCATATGTGTTTGGGTCTAAGATGTAACAGCATCCATGCTTTCCCCAGTATGCCTCTCTCTCCACAGCTCCAAGCTAGCATTGGCTGGCCTCCTCCATATATATGGTGTGTCAGGGAGCACAGATGTACTAGTGATACAGAGAAGTCCCTTGCCTGACCAGGGCTTGCAGATGTCAGGATTGTGAGATGTCTCATTCTTGTTACCACTGTCAAGCAACCTGTCAGCAAACCAGTTTTGCTTTAGCTGACAACTCAGACAAACTTCACAGAGGGGATGGTTTCACTTACAAGCTGCTCTTCCCTGTGCTCTATGGCACTGCTGAGGCAGCCCTGGCCCCTCTGGCAAGCTCTATTCCCCAGGATGGGGTTGCTTCCCTCAGAACAGTAGTTTGACAGAACTGGTGTGTGGTCACCTCGGGGCTGCCAAGCCTGCCCACCACAGATCTTTGGTCCCACTGCTGTCTCCACCCAAAGAACGAATTAATAACCAGAAAATGAAACAGAAATGGGGAATGGAGGGGTCTTGACATTTGAATGTCATCAGGAACACACAGTATGGGAGAGTAAAGGTTTCTTCCTGTCCCTGTGTTTACTGCTGCCTGCGCATTGACTTGTTTCCTGACACATGAGCCATGACTTAAAAGGAATTCAGACTCCAGCAAATTTTCCATCGCAGTTCAATGTGGCCTCTGGGATTGAATAAGGGCAAATCTATTGCACGGTTGCTATGGTGACCCTGGCAAAGCCATGATGAAGCGTGCAGATGCCGTCGGCCCTGTGCAGGGTGGCGGCACAGGCAGCATGGTCTGGCGTGGTCACACCATGAGGGGAGCAGTGCCTGTGCGCCCACCTTGCCTGCACCCCGCCCACCTTGCCTGCACCCCGCCAGGCTGCCCCTTGGACAGGGCTGTGCCATGTGGATGGGGCATCAGAAGACACCACGTCCCCTTCTGGAGTCTGTCAAAATCAGCCCTTACTTTATTCTGTGGGGAATCAGGCTCCTGTAGTGAAGGTGAGAGGGGTGTCCTTCATTTGGTACAGGTGATGTGAATCCTGGTGTCTGGCTCTTGAAGGATCAGTGGTGAACCTGTAAGAACAGCCAGCACTTGCTAAAGAGGGCAATCACAGTGATGGTTTTTAATCATTAAAATTATTTTATAACAAAGAAACAAAGGAAACCGATCTCTCTTTTCTTCCCCTTCTCTTGTGAGCAATCTCAGCTTTTTGCAGATATTGATTCTTCTTGCTCGGGTGGACTTCATTTATTTTCTATTATGGAGATGAATATTTATTTTTAGTAAATTCTATTCTAGCCCTTTTGCCTTAATCTTTTTCCCTTTTGAATGGTCAGAGATGGAAGATCATATTTCCCGTTTTTGCCTGAGCAACAACGGTATAGCTTGTCATGAGCTGCAATCATGCCAATAGTTCAATTCAAAGCATCCCAGCTTCAGTGTGCAGTAACTAAGCCCAGGACTGAAAAGAACTGACAATGGGAGAGTAAAACCTGCCTCTGATACTTGGTAAGATTATTATTATTAGAGAGAGCAAAAAGCTTTTGCTTTCTTTTCTATAGCTTTGCAGACCTCATAAGACCCTGCTCAGATTTCTGCATAGTTAATTTGTCAGTTTATAAATTACGACATTATGTTAACATTGAATGCTTCAAAACACAAATATATGCACGGAAGGCTTGAATATTTGAAGTGTTTTAGTACTATAGGGAAATAATTTTGTTGTCAAGCTGTGGCAGATATAGAAGTGTTAGGGGATACATGACCATTTCATCAGGACAGTGTCGATGATGGCCTATGAACATCCAAGGGGAGAAATCATCTTTTATCACTATTGTGTACCACGCAGGTCCAGATGGAGGATAAAACATGCATGAGTTGCCCGCAGCTCTGAAAATAATTATACTCATTTGCCAGAAATGTAGAAAGTGCATCCAACCAAGTTACCACCCATCATAGTGACACTCCGTTTGCATACTGATGAAGTTTAAAGCCAGAGACAATGGTGTTGGTATCAATAGCAGAGGGGGCTGGGAGCCACCAGTGCTGTAGGATTAACAGCGCCATCGTTTTTTGATATGCAGCATTTCACTTATGCTGCATATCAAAAAACTCCTGGTGCTGACACTCACATGGCTGTTTACAAGATGGGTTTGGTTTAAGGCTCCAAACATCATGAGAGGTTCTGGGGAGCAGAGAATGAAGACTGTTCTCTGCACCCCCTGTGAAGGGCTGCTCTGCGAATACGTGGGATGGGCTGTGAATGTTCACACAGATCTGTGTGTGGGGCAGGCACTCACATGCTCTGCACACTCACAGTGTCTCCCCTCGGCCCCAGAAGGCTGCACTGCAAAAAATAGCATGCACATGCTAGGCTCTGGTGCCAGTGCAGAGTAATTGATGAATGGGTTTTTAAAGCGTAGAATGAGAATGAATACAAGTAGGACCCAGGAGTATAATTCTTTATATTGCAATCAGCACTGCTTGCATGTAGTTGGTTTAATGGTAGAAATCAGCAATAAAGAATACAGACTTTGTTATTTAATCCTTACAAACTGAAAAAGAAAATTATTTGGGATTTTTTTTCAATTATTAGGTATTTTATTTTAAAATTGAATTACTTAGGGGCATTATTCAGTTTTAAACCACCATCAAGGAAAATTACCATTGTTATAATAAAGTGATTTTTGCAATTTCTTTAAATAAATAATTTTTGTTATACACACATAAACAGACACTATGATGTATGTGTAAAATTATACATGTGCCATTTTGGCTGTTCCAGTACTCCTGGTACTCCTTAAAATAGTCAGGATAAAGTACTGTCCTAATATGCTTTTCCATATGTGTTTGTTAGCACATTGCCGGTTAAAGTATGCCTTAAAAAAATAAAAGAAAATAAAGCCATAAATAGTTATTTCATTCACTGGTTTATACACCACCTTTTCATATTATAACGAAGAACCTTAGGTACAGCTGCAAACATGTTGATCATTATTAAGAAAAATAAATAGATAAATCTTATGAAAGAATGTTAACATAGCACATACCTAGGTCTAAGCAGAAATCTTGTTTGCCTATACTCTGTAGTATACTGCAAGCTAGAGGATACATGTAATAAAAACATGTAAATCAGTTAGGTTTAATAAAATCATGGTTTAGGCTTCCAACTTTATTTTGGTTCTGGTAAAACTAGTATGTAATCACCATAATGACACAAGAACCTGAGATGATCTCTGATGTTATTCCATAGATAATTTATGTGACACCAGTAATAAATCACGTCCATGTGTTTTATAGTTTGATAGAACCACAACAGTTTGATACTTTGTTCTTTCAATTCTTTAAAAAATGTCTTTGAAAGAAAAACGGATGACCAAATAACAAAAGTGTGCTTGCTCAACAACGTAGAAGATTGGCCTGGATCTAAGTGTACCGCTAGGCAAAATTAACCCTTATCTTATGTAAACCAAAAAGAGCAGAGGAACTATGGCTTTTGCAGTCTCACTGCTTGTGGGCCCATTTCCTTTTCTTGGTGACACATTTTACTGAGCAATAATGCAGTTTTTATAAAGTCCAGCTGTCATCAGAGGCCTCAGGACAGCATGCACTAATGCTACCATTAGTATACACTGTCTTATGAACACACACTCCGTGACAGTTATAGGGACAGTCCTGGCTTTCAGCTGAGGAGCAACAAATCAGAAGAAATATCTTGCAGTTCTCTGGCCAGGAAAAATCAATGACGATGATTTGAGTAAGGAAAAATCTAGGAATTGAAATGCATCCAGATCAGACCAGTAAATTCCAGGCCCAGAAGGATTTAAAAAATATTTGGTTGAACTAAGGGTACATAAAGTAAGTAAAACTTTATTATGAAGAAATTGTTCTATCAGAGAAGCAAAACAAGGCTACGAGATTATTTTCAGCCCTAATTTGACAACAGAACTCAACATCTAAATGAAAAAAAAAAAAAGGAAAAAAAAATACCAATACCTGCAGGAAAAAAAGAAAAAAATGTTTAAACTACCCCAAACATAAAACATGACCTTACACAGTATTTCTGCAGCCATAATAAAGGAGATACTCAGTACTGAAGTGAGGTAACTAAGCATAAAGGCAAGGCAAAGGTGGTCGGAACCAAGTTTCGTAAGGGAACCATCCAAAGCCCAGAGGATGGATGCACAAGTCTCATCCCTGAAGGCTTCCTTTGGCCTGCAGAAGCTTGGCTGTCAGGGGACCTTTCCACTTGTCAGTTTATTGATAACACCTTAATTTATAAAACAGCCATTGCAGTGTTGGCAACAGGGCAGGTCTGCTACCATCTGACTGGCAAGGGTATTTTCAGTGGGAAGCAATAGTTCTGTGGGGCTCTGAAATGCACCAGTGGGACCATCTCCTGCATCATTCACTAGGCCAAATGAAGCAGAAGCTTGTAGAAACCTTGATTCTGGCCAGCTCCTGAACAATGCCTGCCACTACCTATAATGTAAAACTCACAAAAATTCCTGAGTGTCAAAAGGGATCAGTTAAAAACTGCGTAATGAAATTGCTGAATGTGGCAAGAACAACTGGAGGTGTTTTAACCAGGACTTTCCCCTGTCTCTGCAAGATGTAATCACCAAGAAGGGGCTAAATTAACAGAAAGCAGCTTTATTTCTGGCAGTGAGTTGTTCTCAGACACTTGATGCTCTTTGCAGGTTTCATTTAACTCATGCAGAGAGGGCAAACTATGAAGAGGTCATACATAAATTCGAGAAATTCTGAACCCTGCATAAGTGTATTTGCTTCCATAAGATTTTCAGCATATGGTTTACATGTTTTTAGATGGAGACAAGATGAAGTAAGGGAGAAAACAGAAGTCTTCTGAATGACTGAACCCCAAGGGGTCATTCTTGCTGTAAGGATGGAGTGGTTAACTGAGCCCTTGGTTGGGCATGAGGTCCCTGTGCCAGACAATCTGGGAACAAAGAGAGGACTCAGAAATAACTTTTGACAAGACAGTCAGAATTTGCCAGGCAAATGTAGTTGGTGGCTTCTGCCTGAAGCTGAGGGGAAGCAGAAAGTATTGTGAAGTGTGTGCACTGGGGGATCTGAAACAGCATGAAAATAGTTAAGTGCCAGGAAGAATCACAAGGATCAAAGTTGGAATTGATAAAAACTAGCACTGATATGAATACACTATGGCAAAATACACTAGTCCAGACAGTGTTCAGCATTTTAAAAAGGATTCATTTCAAAGGATAACACAGTTTCAGAAAACATCCAAGGATTTGCAGAGTGCTCAGCTTAGGGAGGGTGACACCACCGAAACCCTTTACAAAGCATTCACCAGGATTATAGCTCAGGGTGAATGGACAATTAACTTATTCTGGACATAAAAGGATGCTGGTCAGGAGGTGACAATTAGTCTGGCTTTCTGCTCAGAGCAGCACTGTGACCAGCACCACATCAGTGTGACATGGTTTTTTCTATTCCAGTCTGGAAAACCTGAGAAGTTGGGGATTCACAGGTCACTTTCAGTAACCCGCCTCAGGGATCTGCTGCCCACCCTGACCAGCTGTTCTCCAGTGGCCATTAAGTAACAACAGGATGGGAATACAGTGCCCACAGTGCTAGAAACTGTGAGCATGGCAAGGGAAGCACAGACAGAAGAGGTGACTAATACAACTGAGAACTTACAGACTAATCTGTTTTTAAAGAAGGAATTTTTGTTTAAGGATATCAAAGGCAAACCTTAAGTATTGAGATAACCATTGAGGTCCCACTCTAAGCAAAAGTCTGTCTTACTCACAGGTGCCTGCAAAACTCATACTGGTGCTGTGCTCATACATCTTGCAGGCCTTAATTGGCAAGTTTTAATGTATTTGCCATAGGTATCAGTAAAAACTGGAAATCGGTACTCTTATGTAGGCCAGGATGCTTAGTTGTTACATGCAAAAGCTTTCAGAACTTTATTTCTGAGAGGTCAATGTCAGTGCAGAGTGATTGTATAACATTCATCATGATGACCAAAATGAATGTTATTCAAGACTAAAGGGATCTCATTTTCTGTTAAGGTTTATGATTTGCTTCTTGAATGTAATAGTGGGAGACGTCTGGCTATTGCAAAAGCACTTGGTAGAGCACTCGACAATAGGAGTAAAATGAAATCCAGGAGATGATTTCATATATTTATCAATGAGCTCAAAAAATATCTCAAATGAATAATGGATTCTGATTGCCATTGAAATAGCTGGAAATAAAAAAGAAATTAAATTTAAAGAGGATACGTCTAGATTAGATATTAGGTAGAAATTCTTGATTGTGTGGGTACTGATGCACTGGCACAGGCTGCCCAGAGAAGTCATGGATGCCCCATCCCTGGCAGTGCTCAAGACCAGGTTTAATGGGGCCCTGAGGTACCTGGTCTAGTGGAAGGTGTCCCTCCCCATGGCAGGGGGCTTGGAACTGGATGATTTTTGATGTCACTTCCAATCCAAATCAATCTATGATTCTGTGATTCTATGAAATGAGAACAGGCTTATGGTGTGATGTGAAAAGTGGAACCATTGTAGATATGTTTATACTTTTGGATAAAGCCAAGTAAAATAGACATGTCATAGATGATCGTTTCCAAACAAAAGGCAATACAACCAAAAATGTGATAATGCATATCATGGCTATTATTACCAGATGTAGAAACCTTGACTTTTTTTATATGAAAAAGGCTGCATGTTTGTTGAGCAAGATTTTCAAGCATGGAAGCCTTGTTTAGACAGGGCAGTCCTGTTACCTTTCATGTGGGTTGGTGGAAAATGACACCAAAATAGTAAACTTAGTTTTGTTTACCATGACTACTTACTGCTTTCATTATAGAACTTCATGCAGAAAGGAAAAGTCCCACATTGCCATTCTAGTAAACAAAAATGTGAAAAAAAACCCCCAACAAAACAACCCCTGAAGAACAGAATACAATGAAAGAGTTCCTGTTTTGTGAGGCTGTCTCCTAAAAGGGGCACAAAGTACCAATAGCAGCTGAGCTGTTCTCCCTATCTCAGGAGTCACATAGTGATGGGGTATAGAAAAAAGTGTTTTGTCAAGGAAAGGTGTCACACAAGCTTCAATCATTCTTGCTGGAAGCAGCTGAAAACAGAAGAGTTTGGACACAAGCAAAGAGTTATCACTATGCAGAAGTTAGTTTTTTTAATTAATACATGGGTTATAAGAATTGGAAACATTATGTCAGAAAAATTGTTAGCTACTATCTCTTACATCTTTCATTGTAAGGGGTAAATAGGGAGACTTGAATCTTGAAAGGCTCCAGTTGGTTTCTCTGGAGCACCTCTCCACCAGCTAGCTGCTGGTAGTGGCTGATCCCAATGGAAGTAAATTTTTCCCAGTATAAAAGAAATACAAAATAATAGTACATTCCCGCCCCCCCCAAGAAAACCTCTGAAACTTAAAATAAAGCCTATAATGTTAACATAAAATTGCTAAGTATATTTAAAGTAGCTGATAAGGTGATACAGAGCTGGACAATATGACCATCCATTTAAAATCACAACTCATATTCAGGGGTCCATAGATGACTAGAGATCAACAATTGCAATGAAATCTTTATATTGCCATTTTGAAATTATGTCCATTAGTGGGACAGAGCAATTAAATAAATTTTAAAGAACAAGAAATCTGTCAAAGTGCATATATATATTTATATTTGCAGATGCAGCCTGTAAGATTAGATTGAATATAATTATTTTCTCTCAACAGTATTTATAGATATATACTTCCTACATACATTTGTGAAGATGTCTTTGAAATGTATTCATTGAAGTTAATTATAGAGGTCTAATACTTCTCTTCATTTAATGCTATAAAATTAATGGCCCTTCATTTTTATCTCCAATGCAAATGATCATGTCATTTCCAACTGCACGCAGCTCTTTCTCTCATATGCTGAATATGATTAGTTTTCCTTCAGCAGAATTAGAGCACATGATTCTCCGAGGTTAGGCAAGAGCAATGTCTCCTGGTGCTATTTCAGAGCTTCTGTTATGCTGTAGTATTCTTAACAAACAGGATTTCAGAAATGCACGCTGCAAAAATGTTAGACAAGTGAGCTCCAGAGGCTGTGGCCTTTGGTGAGCACAGACAAAAACAACAATGGCAACTCATAAATCTTCAGAATCTTCACATGAGATTAGCTAGACTACAGCAAACACTCATAAAAACAAGAGGAATACAGCTAATTCTGAAAGTATAGGCTGTGTCATTTGGAAATACCTCCACAGACCTCCAACTGAAGTGAATGTCTTGAACGATTTCAATGGGAGCCAGATAAAGCTTGTAACAGCCTCCTTTCTTAATCAATATTCCATATTTGCATAAGAGAGACTTTCTCAAAAACCAGACAGGCATCATCTAATTTTCTACAAATTATACATCTAAGCTCAGAACCCAGAGACATGCGTGCTTACAGCAGATATTCATTTTCCTCCATTTTGGTTGTCAATCAACTGCTTGTGCATGACGGTGACAGAGCACACATCTACCATTCGAGAGTGAAAAACAGACATAGTTTTAGACGTGTGCTTCTAGCTTTCAGATATTCTGCTTGCAAACATGGCAGACAAATGCTGCACTCATAAAAGTAATTTGTGATGGAATGATTTTAAGATATATTCTCTGAAGAAATTAACTCAGAGTGTTTTGTATAGTGGCAATCAAAAAACATATTCTTTCCTTCTTCAAGCAAGACAGAGGAACTTGAGAATGCCATTTAAAACATAATACAAATAGAGGAAAAATGGTTTTCTAAATTTTGCTGTGCAGGTATCACTTCACAGTTTTTTGCTTCTTTATCAACCCAAGATGTCAAACACAAATTTGGGCACAGGGTATGCCTATTTGCCAGTGGTGAAGTAATGTTTTGTGCCCAAAGTATTGACAAGGAAATTTGATTTTCTTTGCTTCCTTTCTAGCATGCCTGAAGTACCCTGTTTCTGTTGAGGCCAGAGCCAAGCTTGCACTGATGACTGTACACACACCTGAAGCACTAAAAATCCTGATTAAAAGCTCCCATCACCGCTCCGTAGGTATATTTCTTGTGGAAGGCATCTGTTTGTAAATGCCAGATGCATCATCAAGCATAAACATTGACTTTTGCTTTTGGCTCTATGCATACCAAAATCCTTTACCTGCTTTTTCAGTTTTCTATTGCAATTTCTCATGTATTAGGTTCAGACTTCTAGAAATTGAGATAGGTCACTGTAACCAGCTTTTGTTTGGATGAATGACCTGATTCTTCTTATCTTCTTCTTTCTGCTTCTTAGATGTGTTTTGAACTACATATTTCCATGTACATATATAAGGCAACCCTGCTAGTAATTATGCTCTTAGAGCATAAATTTTAATACAGTAAATACATAGGTAGAAACAGAAGACAATTCATGATATATGCTAGGAGTGAAAAAGCCTGCTAAATCAGCAGTCCACCAGAGCTGAGAGGTAATCTAAGGCTAAATACCTAATCTGTATGTGGATTTAATTCTTGTAAAGAAATAAGCCTTTGGATCTCACATCTCAGTACTTCTGGGAAGAAAAGATTCAGATCTGTCCTCTGTAACACCCTTTGCAATGCCATGCTATTGGCAAGGAACATACATTTTTCTAGTGCAGCCAAGTTTTGTACTAACTACTGCTTCATTGGAGTCTGCGTGGTGTGTTCCCGGAGGGCTGAGCTTCATTTCACATTGCAGATTTATAAAAGTGCAAAAGCTACAAGCTGAACCAAAATGTTAAGGACAGCGGATTTCATATGAGCCACACACAGCTGAGAATTTCCCTGATTTTCACAGAGAATTGCAGATCTTCCCTTCTCACTTGGAAAGGCTGCAGGCCATCAGTGAAATTGAGAACAACTTTGCTTGGTGTGTGCAGTGTGTACCAAAAAGAGCTCAGGAGAGCAGGAGAATGGTGGTGGAAATGCTGCTGCGTGTCCACCATACTGCTTGTTAGATGGGACACGGGAATGTAACAGGTGCTGTTCCAGGGTGCCCTTCTTAACTGAAAAGGAGATCTTACAACAAGTGTGATCCTGAGAATTAACATTAACATCCTGTAGGGATGGCCTCAGGTCTAAAGTTCCAGGCTGCAGATCTGATCAGGATGCACTGCAAGGAAAGCAGTGGGGATCACTTCTGGATCTCTTTGCAGAGCCTGGAGAAGGAATGTCCAAATAAAAAAAATGAGAAAAAAAGGTAGCGGTGATAGAACAAGGGAAAAAAGGAATGAACCCAGCTTAATTTTAAAATCTGTGGGGAGCTGCCAGTTTGTATTAGCATTAGATAAACCCATTTCTCTGATGCCTTTGTCCTTCATGCTCCCCATAGAACATTCTCTAGTAAATTGCTGTGATCCTATTCTTATCTTTATTCTTATTTGGCTGTGGTGATCATTATATGGAAAAAACACACAGATTTTGAATCATTTGTGACTGACAGTCCTTTTGCAGTGTCTACTGCTCGACTGTTGCTGCAATGTCTATTAGTGACAAGCAGGAATTCCCTTGGGCTTAGAAATATTTCAGCAGTAACAACATTAAGGTGCTACCCAGAGTAAATCTGTGGGCACCAGCTTGCAGCACTGCCCTTTAGAAAAGAACAGGTAGTCCAGAATACAGGGTGGCAATGTCATTTTTTTATTGCTGTTGGACAATATCTTTGGAACTGCATCCATCCAACAACATGGTAAATTTTAACAACACAGATGATTTAATTTTATCTTGCTCCTCAATAATTGTGGAGAAAGCTGTGATGAAGAGAGCTCCAGTCTCTGTAGCTTGTCTATACAGACTTAAAGTTGTATTGCAGGAGCAACCCTAGCCCTGCTCTGCACCATGGTTCTGCTCTCTGTGCAGCTGTTGGGAAGTCTGAGAGAGCAAAACTACCATGGGATGAGCCTTGGCTCAGGGTGTTGATGAGTCTACACCCTCTCTGTCCTCCCCGAGGCTTCAGTGAGAGATTTGATGAAAGAAAGGGAGATACGACTGAGGTTACTTCATGTAGCTGCTTTTGTTCACCCTGAATTTTGTGGTCAACATGCTTGAGTCTGTAATAAGAAAAATCCTCTGCCTACCAGCTCATTCTGTTTGGTGTCCTGAAGATCTCCCACCATGGATGGTCAGCAAGCTCCAGGAGGAAGAGTGGGGCAGAGAGCCCTGTCAGGTGATGCATGAACAGATAGGTTCATATGTGAAGTTTTGTGTTTGGGCACAAGTCACAATGACCCCAGGAACACTCCTTCGTCATTTGCAGCTCTCAGTCTCAGGACTTCTTATTGAATTTATCAGAAAATTGCAGCAATTTGAACAGTAGCAATAAGAGTTATTGAAGTGGGCTAGCTAAATGAAACAGTGGTCTTTGAAACCATTTTTAAAAACCACTCTTATCTCAGATGAATTCTAGCAAAAAGCTATATCCACTGAAATCATGGAGAATCATCTGCCACTAAATCAAAGGAGAGCTGTTTTAACAAGATGACTATGTCAGTCCATCTTCTCTTGCTGCCTGTCAGATATGTCAGTGGTGTCAAAAAACCTGGGTAATTTTTTATTTCTTACAAGATCAGTCCCTGTACAGCAATGGTAGTGCAGGAGTGGGAACTCTCTCCTGAGCAGGGCCTGTCCACTTCTGCTAGCAGCAAAGTTTTTGAGCAATTCTGCATTTATTTACATACTTTGCAGCAGCAGTAACCACAACCTCATTCTATAATTATGCAGCAACCAAACTCCAAACAGGGAGTTTAAATGAAGTTAATTTCTGAAGTGCCATATTTGTAAAATCAAAGTACAGTACCATTTCGATAGTTATAAATTCCTTGGAGGAATGTAAGGCTTGCCTACTACCCATTTACTACTTGCTGCTTGCCAGTCTGTCAAAAGTAATGGGAAAGAAAAATTGTTTTCAACATTGTCTTTTCCTGTGCAAGTGTCCTCTTTCTTAATTCTTTCCCGAAGAATCTGCAATGCTGACCTCTGTCACAAGGCGCCACACATCTAATTGAACACCTGTACTAGCTGAGTGCTGGTCATAAGATATGACCCTTAATCCTGAATCCCTGAATTCCAGAATCAGAAAATCATTAGGGTTGGAAAGGACACCTGGAGATCATCTTGCCCAACTCCACTGCCAAGGAAGGGTCACTCAGAGCAGGGGACACAGGAACATGTTCAGCTGGGTTTTGAAGTCTTCACAGAGGGAGACTCCACAACCTCCCTGTTCCAGTGCTTTGCCACCCTCTACATTAAAAAGTTCTTCCCTGTGGTGAGGTGGAACTTCTTGTGTTTTAGTTTATGACCATTGCTCTTGTTCAGTGTCTGGGCACCACTGGAAAGAATCTGGCACCGTCCTCTTGGCACCCACCTTTGAGATATTTAGATGCATTAATGAGGTCCCCTCTCCTTCTCTAAACAGGCCCAGCTCTCTCAGTCTCTCCTTGTAGGAGAGATGATCCAGACCCCTCATCACCTTTGTGACCCTTTGCTGGACACTCTACAGAAGCTCCTTGTCTCCCTGGTACTGAGGAGCCCAGAACCAGACACAGCACTCCAGATGTGACCTCACCAGGGCCCAGTAAAGGGGGAGAATCAGCTCCCTTGACCTGCTGGCCACACTCTTCCCACACCCCAGGAATCCCACTGGTCCTGCTGGCCACAAGGACCCGCTGCTGGCTCATTGTCACCTTGTGATCCACCGAGACTCCCAGGTCCTTCTCTGCAGAGCTGGCCTTTACTGGGGCAGCCCCAGCCTATGCTGGTACTTGGGGTTATTCCTCCCCAGGTGCAGGGCCCTGCACTTGCCCTTGTTGGACCTCATTAGGATTTTCTCTGCTCAGCTCTTCAGCCTATCAAGGTCCTGCTGAATGGCAGCCTTCGTTCAGTCATTGGGCACCTCTCCAACTCCGCATGGTTTTTCAAAGTGATGGAGAGTGGCTTAACAACAACATCTGCCAGCTCCCTCAGCGGGTCTATTCTATCAAAGCCCATGGATTTATGGGTGTTAAGTCTTCTCAGCCAGAATTTTACCCAGTCCTCTACAATCAATGGGAAATCTTCCTTTCTCCACTCTCCCTGTCTGACCTGCAAGATCTGGATTTCCTGAGGGCTGACCTCACCAGTAACGACTGAGGCAAAGAAGGCGTTCAGCAATTCTACCTTCGCTGTGTCTTCCCTCACCACAACGTCCAACTGATTCAGCAGGGGTACCACAAGTTCCCTAGTATTCCTTTTGCTGCTGATGTACCTTTAGAAGCCCTTCTTGTCCTTGATAGCCCTTGCCAGACTCAATTCTAAGCAGGCCTTCCTTCCTTCCTTCCTTTTCACATCCCTTCATGCTGACAATACTCCTATAGCCCTCCCATGCAACCTGTTCCTTTTTCCACATCCCATAAATTTCCTTCTTCCAGCTGGGATTAACTGGAAACTCCCTGCTCATCCATACATGTCTCTTGCCCATGAACCATTTCTGATTCACAGGAATACACTGATCTTGAGCTTGGAGGAAGTGAAGCTTGAATATTGACCAGCTCTCTTGGACTCCCTTACCTTCTGGAGCCCTAAATTATGGAATTCCTCCAAGTAGATCTTTGAAGAGGTTGAATTTAATTCTCTGGGAGTTCAGGATTCTAGTCCTGCTTACTGCTTTGCTTCCTCCATGCAGGGTCCCAAGTTCCACCATTTCACGCTGCAGTCAGGTCTGCTCGCAGCATTCACATCTTCAACCAGTCCCTCCTGGTTTGTTAGTACAAGGTCCAGCAACACACCTTTCCTTGTTGGTTTCTGTACCACTCACATAAAAAATTGTCTTCAGTGGTCTGCAGAACTTCTTGGACTGTGTGTGCTGAGTTGTGTTGTCCTTCCAAGAGCTATCAGGGTGCTTGAAGTTCTCCAAGAGAGCCAGGGCCTGTGATTGTGAGGTTACTTCCAACTGTCCACAGAAAGCCCCATCAACTTCCACCTGATCAGATGGACTGATCACAATAGTGTCACCCAACATTTTCTTCTCTTTGTGGAAGTATTTCAGCCAGTAAAAATGGGGAAGCAATAAAAGATGTGTTAAAATGTAAAGTAAAAGCAGGCATAGCTTTACAAGTGTTAGGTTTGTGAATTTTATTTATTCATAGTGGTAAATATAGCACTTCCCTGGCCCACATCCACAGCACTCTATCCTTGAGGAAAAAGGAATCATTTTACCTGGTGGAGTTCTGTTACTTCATGCTACCCAAATAGTGCCTGGCTCCCAGTTTCTTCATGTATATTATTTGAGTCCTGGTTGCTTGTTGGAGGTCTTTCTAGAAAGGTTATTTTTCCTCCTAAAATAGTTGTTTTAAAAATTTAGTATTGTTTACACTTTAAAATGTGTAAGCATCTTAGTAAGCATAGAGGTAGATATCTATATAGATATGATATATGATCTATGAATCTTCTAATGCTGTTCATACATTCCTTTCACTTAACTGTTCTTCTGGCCCAGCATGGACCCTTTCCTATACCAAAAGAAAGACTGTTAGTGGCAGGTTTCAGATGCACTCTCCAGCTAGACAACAAAGCAAAATAGAGAGGGATGTGGGTTTTGGTCTGTATGGTGTGTTCAGGATGGGAGTAAAGAGGGGAAGTATGTCCAACAAGCAACCCAAGCAGGGCTGCTGCTGGATGGGAGACTTTGCAGCCTGCTGGAGAGGTGCTCTGCCTCCAGTCCTGGAGTTGTGGGACCTCCTCGCTGTACCCAAACAACTCTCAATTTCCCATTAGCTCTAGATCTAACTGAAGTAAATTATAAATTATAAAAGGCTTTACTTTGAAGAATTAATAGTTTTAAGAAACATGGGTATAACCAGGCTTTTTTTTTCTCTATTAGTGCTTATTTTCTGAATTGATACTGCAGTCCAAAAAGAGCATGAAGTTGAAATGACAGAAGAGTGCAGAGAGAAACTAATCTCTTATAGTGTGAAAGAAATTTCCTATAATTTCAGGACTAAGGCTTACTTAAACTAGTTAAAAATATCTATGTATAAGAGTCATCATCTATAGATCCTTTTACAGTCTCATTTACACCATTGGCATCCCGTCACTGGTGTCAGCTTTCCAGTATTTGTGCCATTTCCAGGAGAATACACCCTTCCACTCATGTGCTGAGCAGCTGATGGTGCAGCAGTGGCCTGCTCCTGGCCCAGGGTTTTATAGCTGGACCAGGGAGGGTCCCATGCACCTTTCATGTGCGTATCAGCCATCACCCCTCAGTTCAGGCTACATATTGCTGTCTGGAACAACGGTTTTGCCTGATCTGCCACTTCTCAAATTGTTCAAAGACCAGGAACTCCATTTCTTGTGTGGTTTTCTGGGTGTTGACCAACAACATATATACCTTTGATACCTGAAGGATTTTTTGCCTTTTCTCTTAAATACCTCTTACACAGTTCACTATATTCACAAGTATTAGCATGCATACTTGTGATGCTTTAGGTATGATACTTTAGCCTGGTTTCTTGGTGTCCAGTAGGCCAGGAGACTAAACACCCCAGAAACTACGTAGATATAGGAGACCAAACATTCTATTGTCGTAAGCACTCAAGGTCCCCTAGCAGGACAGATTCTGTAAACTAGAAGTTAGCCCACCCTAGCCCCTTATTGGGCCCTCTAGTTAGATATGCTAATGTGTAAGATCTTTAATTGTATACTTGATTGGGGGGACGGGGCTTTTGCGACGCGTTCCACCTGGACGGCAGAAGCCATCGAATGGGATCCTATTAAAATACCAAGGTAAACGACCCCCAACCCTCTAACCGTGTCTGAGCTTTTATTTCCTAAGACCAGGAAAAGGCATCACCTTTATACCACAGTATACCAAGTTACTATACCAAGTAGAGTAACACGAGGTTCTTTTTTGAGTTTACTGATCTAGCCACCCACATTAAAAGACATTCACTTGAGATATATTTTCCTATCTTATTTTTCTTAGTGCCAGTCCTATTTTTCAGCAATGTCTTCTCCCTGCCACCAGCCAGACTCCCCTGTCACCTACCATTACCCTCTCTTGCCCAATGAGCTTCTCACCCAGGAGCAGTTCCTTTCAAACCACCTCACACACTAATCCTTGAAAAGGTGACACTGATATCCACAGAGACAGGTTTCTACTGTGAAATTCTGACATCCAAATGAGTTTAAAATTTCTTTCTCTGCTGCTATCCCAGTGACTGTGAAGTTGTGACTCAAGCAATAATTGACAGGTTTTGGCAAGTGAAGCTTTAAAATAACTGTTGAGGATGCAGATGCCTAGAATAACTATATAAAACAATAAATAGAAAGCAGTTTGAAGTGGAATCAAATGACTCACACTAGTATTTTATATATGAAGAGATAAAAAATGTCCCTTTTTGCAGAATTTTTTCCATCTTATGAAGAGGGAACTTGCAGATCCTTGCATGTCATTCTTGGGAATCATTTAGCAGGGCAATCATCTGTGTGCAGTAGGGGCATGTGTGCATAACTGATGGCAGTATTTAGGCCTGTATCTACCATCCCATTGAAAATTGTGTTAATTCAAAAATGAAACAAGTCTTCTCTGATTTTTCAGGGTCCTATTAATTAATTTCAAAAGTTCCATTAGTTTGATGGAAGGAAGGCTGTACACTGTAAACATCTGCCAGCCAGTGATTTATAATTTTAAGTAGATTTAGGAATGCTGTCTCAGCCCCTGGCTTCTTTGCTTTACAGGGCAAGCAGAGAGTCTACACTCGCCTCCAAAGACTCTCAGACATTTGAGACTGGATGTTCTCCACCAGTTTCCCACTTGTGTCCTAGCCTTGCAATTAAAAGGGCACACCAGATTCCCCTGGTGGACTCCAGCATTGGGTCAGCATGACAAAACATCTTTCAGGACAGTCCACAGTGTGCTGTAAACTACATCATGTCTCCCTGATTTTTCTAGAGTGCTGTATTTATAGTTGGTAGCAAAGGCTCTCATGGATTTTGTGTAAACAATCCATGTTTCTATAACTGGCCAAGGATTGTTTTGTACTTTGGATGTTGTTTTTCATTCTTCTTTCTGGGGTGAAGAATGTGATGGACTGTGTTTCTCACCTATGGAATTTGAGAGGTGGCAACCTCTTTGTCCAATCCATTTACTGTCTGTAAAAAGGTATAGATATAAGAATAAAGAGAGGCTGGGTCTCTTTTTGCTCTCTGCCCGGCCTTGGTGGCTGACCTCCTGAGTTGCCTGATTGTTTTGTGTCCGACTGAGTGACAACATCATACTGTTTTGGCTCCAGGAAAGGCCTGTCATGGTCAACAAGATCTTCTCAGCTTGTTGGTGTGTGTCTGCTCAGCTGTCAGAGCAACACCTTTATTTGGCTGGGGACCCCATCTCACCAGGATTTCTTCCAAAGTGGCACTCTGAGAATAACATTACTGGCTGCCAAATTTGTCTTGTGCTATTTGGTCCTAGATATGATTTTCTCAATGTACAAATAAAAGTGTATTCCCTAAGTCCTGACTGTGAAAACTCAAATGAATTTGACAGCCAGTCAGGGTTGTTTTTTTTTTTTCTCTGCTAATGATATGTGAAAGTGAAAATTCAGAATCTTCCACAGAACTGCTGCTTCCCATATTTCACTTTTCTTCTTTATTTAGAGACATGGCTAAACGCTGGAGTTTAGTGAGATGCTGGCTGTACTCTGGAAGTCACCAGCACCAGGGACCAGGACTTTGTTGATGTGTGAATGAGGGAGGACAGAGTTGTGACTGGTAATGCTTGCAGTCCTACTCCTCGTGAACTCAATAATCAAACCACTGCCATGCCAGGACCAGCACTGAGAGGAGAATGGAGCAGCTGTGATGTGGAGCTGAGATGAACAGACACCAGTGCCAGGATATGAGACACGAAGCAGCAAAAGCAGCAGAAAAGGACAGGGTCATGGCTGTAAAGGAAGAAGTAGACACCCACAGTTGTGTGAAACCTTAAAATCATAGAATCATAGAACACTTTAGTTTGGAAGGGATCTTTAAAGTCCCCCTGAAATGGACATCTTCTATTATAGGATATCTTCAAGTGGTTGAGGTGGTTCAGAGGCCCCTCCAATATGACTCTGAATGAGCCCCAGGAATGGGGCATCTACCACCTCTCCAGTCAGCCTGTTCCAATGTTTCACCACCCCCACTGTAAAAAATTTATTTCTTATATCTAATCTGAATCTACCCTCTTTTGTTCTAAAACCATCACTTCTTTTTCAATTGCAAATGACACTGCTAAAATTCTGTACCCATCTTTCTTATGAAGCCTCTTTAAGTACCGGGGGATTAAAGTCTCCCTGGAATCTTTTCTCTTCAGGCTAAACAGTCCTTCTACACAGGAGAAGTGCTCCAGCCCTCTGATCATTTTTGTGGCCTCCTTTGGACTTGCTCCAGCATGCTGATGTCCTTTCTGTGCTGAGGACCACCGAGCTGGACGCAATACTCCAGGTGGGATCTCACTAGAGCAGAGCAGAGGGGCAGAATCCCCTCCCTCAACCTACTCAATCTTTGGATTCAGCTCAGGACACAGTTGGCTCTCTGGGCTGTGACTGTATGCTGTGGGTCATGTCCAGTTTTTCATCCAACAGCACCCCCAAGTCCTTCTTTGCCGGGCTGCAATCTCTGCTCCCAATCTCTTTATCCCCCAGCTACACTGATACTAGGGTTGCTCCTATCCAGGTGCAGGACCTTGTTCTTAACCTTGTTAAAACTTGCAAGATTCCCATGGGCCACTTCTCCAGTTTGTCCAGATCCCTCTGGATGGCATCCCATCTTTCAGGTGTGNTCTATTATAGGATATCTTCAAGTGGTTGAGGTGGTTCAGAGGCCCCTCCAATATGACTCTGAATGAGCCCCAGGAATGGGGCATCTACCACCNTGTGTCACTGATGAAAATATTAAACAGTCCTGGTCTCAGTATAAATTCCTGAGGGATACTACTTGTCACTAACCTTCATTTGAATGCATATTTTTCACAACTCTCTGGCTCTGTCAATCCAATTTCTTATACATCAAAAAATCCACCTGTGAAATCTGTATCCATCCAGTTTGGAGCTGAGGGTGTTGGGGGAACCATGTCAAAGACATTAAAGAAATCCAGATAAACATCATCCGTAGCTCTTCACTTGTCCACTCATGCAGACACTGCACCTCTGATGACCACTGCAGCTCTGTCACTCATCAGCTCACTTGCACTAGTGACCATCAGGTCCAGTAAGAGATCCCCTCTGTCAGAGCTGTCCATTACTTGGCTTAATAAGTTATCCTCCCTGCATTCCAGCAGTCCCCTGGATTGCCTACAGCTCACCAGAGATGTTGGGGGTTGAAGTTCCCCAGCAGAACAAGGGATACCTTGTTGAGCAGGATATCTCCCATAGCTGGAGTAAGAAGGTTTTGTAGTCAATAGGTTCTCTGTGATCAGGGAGCCTGTAACAGGCACATGCAATGGCATTGCATAGAAGTGGAGAGAAATAATTTGAGTGGGGGCAGGCAATTATCTTACAATGGTATGGAAGCAAAATTAGTTAAATCACAGCATCACAGGAAAATAAGCTATATTGTAAATAAGCTGGGTCAGTTCCAAATTAAAGCTACTGGGAGTTTTTTTCATCCACCCAGGAGGTGTCTTGCCTAAATGATTGCTGTCCTTCCCCACATCAGAAAATCTTGTGACTCATATCCATTTTGCTTCTTAATCTCCTATATGTGCTTTAATTGCTGGCTTCGCAGTTCATAAATAATTGCTAATATGAACATTTTTAAAATGTTCCAAATTGTACAAACTTTATAAAACTAATTTCACACACTGCACAGAGAAAATAGAAGCTCAATGTCTATAATACCCCTAAGGAATCTGTGGCCATAGAAAGTTCCTAAATTTGTTCTTAGATGGGGCAATCCAAAACAACTAAGTTATGAGGGAGCACTATTGCATTGACTGTGAAATGACAAGTATGCATTAGAAACTTCCATTACTTGCAAATAAAAGTTTGAAATGGCTGCCTAAAAGATATCTACATGGCCAAAGAAATACAACCCCAAATTTCTCCAGTCTGGTATCTGTAATTTAGAGGTAAAATCACAGAAATTTCTTTCTTGCAATAATGCCTTGAGAGTATAGAAAATAAGTATATTGTCACAGGGTGAATCAAGTAATTTGAAAAATATAGAAAGTAACTTGAATTACAGGGAAAAAAATCCAGTTTCTTAGCAAACATTTAATTTCAGACAAAAAGCTGATTTGTCATTTATGTTTAATAATAATTTTCCTCTGTGTTTAAAAGATGAGAGAATTGTTCTGTATTTTAGTTCTTTGAATTTTCCATACATGCCTAGTAAAAAAAAAAAGTTAGAAAATTCAAATTAACACACCGGAAATAGTGTTATTTAAAAATAAATGTAGATGTAAGTATCACTGTAGTATGTAAATATAAATGAGTAATCATATATGATATATATATACATACTGTCTGACTCCAGGTGGACCAGAATCAGACATCACACTATTAATGCAGTATAGCATCGATATGATATGGCTCCAAGAAACATGCAAGAAATACAGAAGAAATTAGGACAAAATCATGTTGTGCTCACCTTTTTGCCTGCTGTGATTTCTGTGGTGCTGATAAGTTGTGAGAGTCTACAGTGACCTTTACAGAATGGAATTTGCAAAAACACAGTTGGCAAAGGGACATGTTTGGAATAACATCTCTACAAAATACTTCTTGCTCAGGTGTGCAGAGCCACATCAGAGCATGAAATGCTGAGGAGCTGTATGGAGTGCGTGGGAACATCTAGAAACTGGAACAAACCAGGCCAGAGCTCTTTGTCTTCTCTTTCCTCTCCTCTTCATGTCTGTTGTGTAGGACTTAGCGTCAGTATTTCTGCATCTTATTTAGCAATAGCCAAGAAAGATTCAGGAAGGATCTCATTGAAATTAACTTCTATATCATACAGACTTTAGTAGGAGTCAAATTAGACCTAAATGCAAAGAAGCAGGAAAACACATAGTGATGATTTCTCCTGTTTCTACAAAGCTTGGGCAACTCAGTACATAGGCCTGAGCTGATCATTCTCAATTCCCACTCCCACTTTGGAGCTGGAAGGAATCTCTCCTGAGTTGGTCCTCTTTCCCTGGATAATGACAGCCTGATCAGAACTTCAGTGTAAGGCCTGTGAAAAGGTGTTCCGGGTCTGTTATAAAAAGTGTAGTATGTTCTACTCTTCGTGTGTAGAAATGTGAAATGGCAATTACATTAATTTGGGTGAAAGCAGTCACTGATGAACTGTACTGAAAATGTGCTGTTGGTTCCTATACAGGAAACAAAGCTAATGGAGAGAGCATAAAACCCATTAACAGGAGATGAGCTTTTCCACATGGACCTTATGCCACTATTATGGGAGTGGTACTTGTTCACTTTCAGGACTTTTCTTTCATTCTTGGAACTCCTTCCTAGCATCTTTTGTACCCATGCACCAAATATTGGTAAAAAAGAAGCACGGTAGTCCGCTTAGTGTGTTAGAAGAATTTTAAGAAATATTTATTGTTTTACACAATTGACCTGTGTGAATATAAGAACATGGCTCTGGCTATGGTCTTTTGGATAAATAAGTGCCAATGTTTTTATGTTTTTGAAAAATACTTACTCCGGCTCTTTGCTAGGTTTTCTGCTAGTTAAGAGAAATATTACCCCAGAAGAAAAATCTTCCATATATTTAAAGCACAAGCATAGTTGATCTTTGAAGAGCTGTTCCTGACCATAAATTAGAGTACTTAACAGTGGTGTTGCGTCTCAGTATTCTGAGCAAAATTCCAGGAGCTGAACAGCTCTGAAGCTTCATCTTTTGTACGTAGCCAGAGTGTTTTCATGGTTTTTGATCAGTTACCCCAAAAATCCTCAGGCCCCCAGCACAGCTGTACTGCACCTGTTTACGGTTGGCCACATTTTACCCAGGATAGAAAATTTAGAGGAAAACACATGTTTTATTTTTTGTAAGTGGCTCTCCACTTAGTCAGCACAACTAGTCTGACACAGTTGTCAACAATGTGATTTCAAAATCTGGTGCAAGAAAGGCAGTAGGAACAGATGAGAGTCAGGGAAGAGGCAAGAGGGACCACCTCCCTCACTTACTGCATGCATTTAGAACACCAGAACACTTTAAAGGTGTCCTAGTCTCCTGCTTTTAGGCTTGCCACATTTGTTGGGAGGAGGAATAGCTTTATTTTATTCAGCTGTATAAAAGTCAAGCTAACTCAAGTCAATTCATGTAAAATTCAAGTGAAATATTTTATTTCCAATTTCCAAAACAGTGAGCATGAGTTAAAAAAGGGTGATGCTGGGGTAATGAAATAAAACTACCCCTGGTTTGCATACTCCCAAGGTCAAAGTTCAGAGATCTCCCTATCTCCCTTAATCCAGCTATTTGGGATACAGTGGATGATCCTCTTGTTGATATTTCACAGAACACCTTAGAAGACTGGACAAATGTGATTCACCATCTGCATTTTACTATTGACTACCTTTATCCTTTAATTCAATATCTGTTTATATGTTAGCAGTGTGATACAAACAGCCAGATAGAGAGAGCTCATTCCACTCCTTACTGGTTTTGGATTGAAGCTAGATGTGATGGTGGTCCATGGTTCAGTGCAATAGTAAGTTTGGGGTGATTGAGTTACCACAGAAGAGAAATGGGAGGTCTGGGGCAGATCTGGGGCAGTCAGACTGAGTGGGTAACACAAACATGAATGTTTCAACAAGGCAGACTTGTTCCCTCCAGCTCACCTGCACACTGGAACTGGGGACAAAGTGAAGTGAAGAGCTGGTGTGGTTTGGGAAGCTGACTCAGGGGCCCTGTACTGCCTGAACACCAGATTGTGCCAATCTGTCCCTCTAGGTGATAGAATGAAGTAGTGATGCTGCAGAAGTCTCTGTGTGGGGCCTGCAAGAGCCCAACCCTGGAGTCATGTTCCCAGCCAGCATTGTCATTGCATTGCATGTTTCCAGCAGCTCTCACTTCACCTCTCTGTAAGAAGGTAAGAGCTGATGCTCAGTGACAACATCTGACCAGAAATATGAGACTCATGAACCTTGCTGAAACTGTTTTATAGAAACCAATGAGGCAGGTAAACAGTCAGTCACACCAGAACCTCCTCACTGCCTGTGTGTGGGATTTGCTGCTCCATAACTAATACCGCACCACAAAGCAAGTTGGATTGAGTGATACGAATGCTGTTAGGAGGCCCAAAATCCATAAAATGACAATCTCATCTCAGTGAGATAGTAGGCATTTCATTTAGTACAGTGCAAGTCCTTAATTGATGGGGAGTCATGCATCACACCTCTTCCTGTGCCTGTTGCAGATAAGGCAAAATGTGAGAGGGAAACTTCCCTATTTAAGGCACCCTGCAACCAAAGGAAAGAAGTATTGGGCTGAAAGCCAGAATTTCTAAGAGTATCTCTTCCAAAGACTGCTGCTAATATTTCCACAAGGCACCATGGTCATTACTGAGCTAAGCTTTTCATTCTTCTGCCAGGGAAGATAACTCTAGTCTCCAAAGCAACATATCTAAGTCAGTTCCCTCTGCATGCCAAATTGAAATTCCCGATTACACAATCTGCAACTCTAAATCTGATCACTAGACTGAGAATAACCAAGGTATCCTGACACCCAGCTTCACTCTTGGCTCCCCTACAGCTGATTACCTCTAGGATGCAGCATATGTTCTGTGCCTCTCAGGACTGCTCTATGTGCAGCATAAACACCTAGGTGCTCCTCCATGTGGTATCTAGGGTGTTCCCGGAAGCTCTGAGATCATTACTCTCATTGGATGGGCCTTGGAAATTAGGCTATTGCTGTTTTTCTCCAGAGGAACAGTCCCTAACTGGAAGTAAAATCTCATCATGTCTATATTTTAGACTAAGAACTTCATTCGGCCAGGCTGTTACACCAGCATTTTGTACTCAAACCTCTGCATCCTGTCACATCTGCTCAGCTTCCTCTGCAGCTTCTGAGGATAAGGGATGCTAAGCCAGGAGTAGTGCCAAGCCCTTCTGCTGACACTGGGGTCACAGAAGTTCATGTCTCACTATTCTTCATCTGGCACCAGTGTCACAGCAGTTTTAACTGTGGTGCGAAGTTTCACAAATACCTGAGTTATCTTCTCCAGTCATTGCATCAGACAAAACAATATGGAGCTGCAGGAAGATTAGCAGATCTTTCTTCAGATCAGGAAACATAGCAGGCAGCTGCTTTTCAGTCCTGAGCAGCATTAAGGCACTAACAGAGGGTCCCAAAATTACCTATCTCCAAATCCTCAGTGACAGAGCAGTCCAATGTAAGTAGAGAGTGTCAGCTGAGACACTCAGATTTGACAATAAATTTCTTTGCTTTCACAGACCTAAAACAAATACAACTTTACAATGTAGACCTTAATCTAACTTTGATGAACATTTTGTGCATTAATTCCCTTCATGGAAAGTCATTGTCATTAATATCTTCCACTGGCAAACAAAGAAAGTAATAGAAGAAAACTTTGCCAGCTGAAGAAAGTATTTGGCTTGTCTTGGTATTGCCAAGCAGTTTTATTTGTAATTTTCAAGGACATTTGAACAACAAAGGAGTAGATCTCCACAAATTAAGTTTAGTTTTATAGTCAGTGTCCCTGCTTGCAGTCTAATACTACACTCATTAATTTTAATGTCTGTAATTAAAAATTGCAGGAAATATGCACAGAATATTCTTAGCTTTCATTGATGAGTTCTGAACTCTGATCAGTTAAAGGTTTACAGAAATGGCTTTCCCTGTGCTTTGTTTTTCCTAATGGCAGATTTTGTCTGAAAACCTTGTTTAGCTTAGCACACACATTGGTTAATGTGTTAATATGTTAACAGCTATACTGGCATGGAAAAGATATACAAGTAGCATTTCAGAGTCCTGGGTCTCTACCTGAGAGTTCAATGTTGCTTCAGGGTTAATTTTGTTGTATCTGGCAAAGACAGCTGAGCTCAGAGGGGGCATGTGAATGAGACAGAGCTGAGTGTTCAGAGCTCAGGAGCAAGGAGGCTGAAGGTGGGTGGTGGAGCTGAACAGACAAAGAGGCAGACACTGCAAGTAGAGGCTCTTCAGCACACATTGACCAATTACCAGCTATCAAACGCGTGCTGGGGTATGCCACATTTGTCTCTTGATTTGAACAACTTCTGTTACTCCTGGACAAAAATACTTTTTAAACTGTCCTGAATGAAGATGTCCCAGATGGATGGGATGATAGGTGTGATTTAGGTTGAGCTGCAGTAGTCAGACTTTAAGTGGTCCTGGGAAAAGGCGCAAGAGCAGGTGCACGGACCACGTTTAATCTTCCTCTCCTTGGGTAACTGAACCAATAATGCTCCTAGGAAAGGGCCCTGCTGTGTCTGGGGTTGTGTCTGGGATCCCCATGCCCTAAGGTTTAACCAGGTGTCTGCAGAATTGGTGAAAGAAGCCTCCAACTGCCTGACTCATGAAGAGCTGCATATGGTGCCCTGATGATAAACTGGATGAGCACCTCTGATGAACAGCAAACAAAGAAACCAAAGGTGACCGGACACTGGATATGGGAGAAAGGAGCTTGGTTTGCCTGTTTAATCAATTATTTCCCTATGTCATTCCACTGGCGTTAAGCTGTGTGAGAGAAATCCTGTCAGGATCCTCAGATTGACTGCCAAGACAAAGGGTTCACCCGTGAAAAGCTTCAGCAGCAGAGGGAAATGTTAACCTCTATACCCACAGGCAAACTGCTCAGAGGACAAGCAGCTTGTCTGGTGCTGCCATGAAGCACACACTGACTCATTGGGGGTTCTGCACGTGGCTGTAGGCCCAGGATATGCACCCACCCACAGGCATGCACAAATCAAACACAGTAAATGGAAGATAATAGCAAAGCTAAATGAGTTTTCCACATCTTCTCTTGAAAGCACTTCCATTTTTTAAAAGAAATTCCCATATCTTTATGGAGAAATTTCCAAAGATTTCTTGTGTCAAGCTCTAGGTTCCCGTGTAAGTTCAGGGCAATGATATCTGCCAGTTGTGTAGTTGCAATATCTACAGAGGAACATTGAAGATCTGTGTTAGTTTGGGACTCACAAAAAGTAATTCATTATGCATAATGGTGATGTTGGCAGTGCATGCCAAATGGTTAAATCTAATGTAGCATACAGTTTCATTAAGGCACTACAAAATTAATCTATCCCTTCCCACCAGGAGGTTTAAACAAAAGCAATGGGGAAGGAGATGCATGGAAAAAACAGCAATTCATTAATGAAATGAAGACATGCAAAATAATTAGTCTTATAACAATAGATTAGAGGACTAAGTTAACCCTTTTATTTTCTGTCCAATATGCACAAGTCAGAACTCTAGCATTGGGTGTTACATAAATGAAACTTTAAGTGTCTTCCAATTTTCTTCCAGGGAGGAGATGAACAAGCAGATCAAAACGAAGCCTCTAGTGCCTTTGAATAACTTTATTCTGGTTTGCAGAAACTGCCCATGGTTATTATTTGCATTCAAAGCCTGACTTTGGATCTCCAGTGGGAAAATGCAAATGAATGAGTTAACTGAAAGAATAAGAGAGAAAGAGTTGCCACTAAAGTGGTGTACAATTATTTGTGTAATTAATAACACTGAAAGGGACCAACTGAAATTAATGGAGGTATAGAGCTTTCTCTTGCTTTATTATATATGATAGTTAGAAGGCACGGTTTTCTTTCCTACATAAGTCCTGTTTCCCCAGTAACACAGGTGTATATTTTAAATCACTCTGTACCTTAACAGATGCTGCTTACTTTAAGCTGTAAAGGAAAGACAAATGTTTGAAAATACACTACATTTATTCAGATGCACAGACCTTTGAATAAACCAAGTAAACAAGAAATTTTCTGGTCTTCTGTACTTTAAGTATTTTAATTTAGCTGAACACAACAGGAACTTTCCCTCTATTTTCTGTTTACAGCTCTCAACTCTGTTCCGGAGGAAAGAAACCATAAGCACCCAGTGATACTTAGGGGATGAGGTGAATTTAGGGCACAGAGGAGTTTTTGGGGAAGCTCTGCAATGACTGCAACCCTGAGGAGCACAGAACACCCACGCCTAGGGCTCACTCCAGCTCCACCTCTATGGACCTGGAGTCTAGTCTGCCTGTAGCATTGCCTGGATGTGAGCAATGAAGCATGGATGTCACGTGCTAGCCTTTTGTCCCACTGACTACCAAAAACTGGAGCACCAGCATGTTTTGAAACTCATGTGAGTATCCATGGAACTATCAAGTATATAATGCAACATCAAAAGCCTCAATGCATACGCTGAGAACCTCACGCTTCCCTTACCAAAATGACACGGCCAGCATCTAGAATGGGAGATGAGGTTGGCAGAGAGCAGGACCATCAGAAGAGGCAGTCTTGCAGGCAGCATGGATCTATGGCCCCAAGGGAAATGTATCTTACCAAACCAGGCAGCAAGCCCGTATCCCAAAATGGAGCCAGGATTCATAAGGCCTCAGGCAAGCAGCTGCAGTGTCAGAGCAGGTGACTGCAGCCAGCACCCACCACAGCAGAACCAATGCAGTAGTGCACAGCATACCTGAATTCAGGTAGACAGGGATGGTGAGTACCTAAAATGAAGAACTGCCAATAAGGTCTTTTATTAAGTATTACTTTTAGGGGTAGCTGAAGAAGAAAGGTGTGGGGAGCCATTTAAACAGCTTTGGTCTGAGCCAGCTGGAGCTCATTATCTTGTTCAGGAGACCCTCATGCTGTGTTCTGATCATGCCTGTCTCTGAGGCTCAACCTGTCGCTCCAAGGGATTTCTGTACAGGGAAATGGCACAACGACTTGGTCCGGACTAGGGTAAGCTGAAATCTTCTCTTTGAATTGTTTGTTCCACTCTAGGATTTCCCTTCTGTTTTCTACAACCACACACATTTTAGGGCATGGATTCTCCTCAATCTAGTGCCCTTGTACCTTCACTGATTTCAAAGGAAACAAATAACTTTAAGTGCTTAGATTCTGATGTAGGAGGCAAGGACATACTGATTTTGTTATGGCAATGTTATCTTGGAAGGCAGCGACACACCTCCTCTGAGTGCAGTACAATAGGTATTGTCATTATTTAATGCATCTCATTTAGTGAAATTGGTGCACCTCTCTCTCTGTCCTGTCCATCCTCTTGTCAAGCTGCCTAAATGAGGAATACCCATACAATTGATGAATTGGCTTTGGTGATATTGCTTCAGAGTTAGCTGACAAGAGTTAAAATGAACGGACGACAATGTAATTCCTTAGGTACACACTTTGTTCATCGTAATTAATTAATCAGGTATTTTAAAGATACATATGAAAACAGTATTTTTATTTTATATTTATTGAGTGATGGTGACATGCCACCAAACTGGATCTGTGCCCTCTGCATAACTAATTTATCTGTGGGCACTCCAAAGCTGGTGACTGGAACTTTCAAGAATTTAGAGGTAAATATTGCTAAGTCATAGATGGCATCCAGAAGTCCTCTTCATCTGGAAAACTACCTATTTGGCCATTCTTCATTTTTAAGGTACAACTCAACTTCTTAATTGCAAAGATTTACTAAGAAGTGCATGATATATCATAGATGACAGTGACACTTTAGTAAAGATACCCCACTTTAGAAGAAAATAATAGTCTTACAGGGATGACCCAAGGGCTTCTGAGGTAATAGAGGCCTACAGGTGAATACTGGTGAATAATCTCAGAGTTAAAGAGCATTCCTCTAAAAAGGCAACATAGATGATAGCACAGCTGAAGGGCCTCTACACCAATGGGTGCAGATGCACAGCAAACAGGAGGAGCTGGAAGCCACTGTGCTGCTGGAAGGCTGTGAACTTGTTGCCATCTCTGAAAGCTAGTGGGATGAATCCCATGATGAGTGTGGCTGTCGATGGCTACAGGCTGTTCAGAAGGGACAGGCAAGGCCCTCTGTGGGTTGTCCCCTACATCCAGAAATGAATGGAATGTGTAGGGCTTTTTCTGAAGAACAGCTGCAAACAGGTTGAGAATTTTTGGGTGAGAATCAGAGGTAACAGAAGGAACCTTGCAATGCCATTGATGCAAACCTTCACAACTGAAAGGAAAATGGTATCCATTAACTTAACATTCAAATGGCTTTAAAAGATTTATTAGAAATGTTGAAGTTTTTGCTGTGTTTATCCCAGAAGTTTTCATGTGTCCCTCAGGTGAAGCATGGTACATACTGGACTGGCCCTCAGTAACAGTATTGACTTACCTCTCAAAATAATTCTTGTTCTATCTGGCATGGTATGAAAACTGTTGTTCTACATATTTATCTATACTGATAAAATGTAAGAAAGACAGACTTTTGAAGCAGTATTCTAATTTCTTTCTGTGCATTATTAATATGACTTCTTTTACCAGTCAGGACATCAAATGACTGTCATTGTCAGAAGCTGCTTTTATGTTTATGTCCAAAGTGTAGCATAATAGTTACACATTTTCTGTCTTTTGCCATTCAGTGAGAGCCTCTCCCACTTGTGTGTAGTTTTATTGCTGACTGTGTTTTATTGCAGGATGTAGTGCACAATTGCTGCTGCATTTCTGCTTAGTGCCCCACAGGAGGTGACCACATGCTTGTGATGCAGGACGGGTGCTACATGCCAAGGGGCTGCAGAGGTGGGGTGATATCACCCATTATCCTAAACCTCAGCATTGCCACCCAAACACTTGCTTCCCCTTAGCCATGGGTATGCCACAAATGCCAAATAGGAGTCAGTGGTGGATTACCTGGGCAGTGGTGCTGCAGAGGAAAGATGCACCCTCACCAGACAGCCTGCATGGTTGTCTCATGCTCAATGGAGCCAGCAGTCAACACACATTGGTAGAGAAAAGTTGGAAGTATAAGGAAAAGCAGAGAGGATTTTTCAATCTGAGCAGTGAATGAGGATGGGAAGAAAATAAGTAGAGGAAAGAGACATAATTTCTGCTTCAGCCTCAGGAAGCCAGCCTGTTGGAATGAGGCTTTTCCTGAGTCACTGCAACACATGATTAGCCTGTCTGGGTTGAACATACTGGTTTTCACATTTTCAACTGATGCATTAATAGTGGTGGCATGACACAAGAAAGCTTGCAACCTGGTGCTGAGCAGTGAAAGCATGTAGTGAAATTGACATTTTCATGTAGTGAAAGCAGCTGAAAGTTCAATGAAAATGGGAGCCTAATTCCTGAGTTTTGGTGGGGTATGTCTGTGTGTTTGTGGACTGCTGGCACAGAGAGAAGAAATGCTCCAGCACTCCATGGCCAGCTTTCTGGGGAGTCAGACTTAGGCTATTACCCAGCACACAAATGCAAAGGTACTAACTTCTAAATTAAATGGTAGATGGCATCTTTGGGGACAGATGGAAGGTTATAGAGAGCAGGATGGGTGGAGGGGAAAGCAAGGAATACAAGAAAGAGAGAGAGTAGAGAGGACACAGAAAGAGAGAGCTTCAGCACCAGTAAAAAAAGGACCCTATTCTTTAAAAACTCTGGCTACCACTCCATTCTGTACTTATCTGATGGCAAAGTCCTTCTGTGGCTTTAACTGTGTTTGAGACAGGCAGCTCTTTATGTCCTTAGAGTGGCTGACAGCAGCATAGATAATGAAATTTTTCCCAAAACAATGTAATTTTACACAGAAGGTGCCAGGTAAAATCCTATGGAGACCAGGCAGGGATTTGGTTAGTGCTGTAGCTTGGCAGCCAGCCCCAAGGGATGATACAGCATCAGCCACAGTTGGCTACTTGGACATATGTACACACTATGGAAAAAAGGGGGTTTACTACCAGATTCCTCTCGGGTCAAATACCTTCATTTGAAATTATCTTTAGCAGAAAACGCAGAGTCTGCTTAAGAACACATTGACTAAACAGGATATTTTTCTTTTGCCTTCCAGCCTCTCCAGGATGACACAGAGGATCAGGAAAGAAATTCAAGGAGTGGGTTTCTGGGGGGTGTTCTCTGATCCTTCCTTTTCCTCTGTTACAAAACCCCTAAGTGATGTGTTTTGGTATTTTCAGCTATAAATTCCTCAGAGAGATTCCATGGTAAATTTGCATAACCAGAGGACGTGTTCCCTTTTTCATTGTTCAAAGTTAGGGAAAAAACCACCCAAACAAATCTGGGAGCTGTTTCACTGTGGCAAAAGAGAGACAATGAAGTAAACTACTTTTACATCATCTTCTTAAACTGTTAAATTATTGATGCGGACAGAAATTGAAAAGTAACACCTTTAAAGAATGGCTTTGATGTGTTAAAATGATAGGAACTATAATTTGCAGAGCTGTGTACACTCATATGTACAGAAGAGTAATAATTCTGTCCATTAATTTTTGAAACTTTCTCCAGCCTTAATCAAGGTGCTGTTTTTCAGCATGTATCATTTGTGTGTTATTCCAAAGGAAAATGTGGGGAAAAGAGAGAAGTAGAGTCACTAGGGGCCAAATCATGTTTCCATGAAATTAATGGAAGTTTTTTCCATTGTCTTCAGTGGAAGAAAAACAGTGAAAACTGAGACCTAGTAAATTTACCTCCTGTAACTGTTGAGAAAATCAAGCATGACACATGGTTTGTGAATAGGAGGCTGATAGCTCATATGTCCATATTCAAGTGACAAACTTTATTTCATTTTAAATGAGTATTTCAAAACAATAGACAGAAATCTTCTGATCATTTACCCTTCTACCTACAATCTATATATCTATACCCCCAGTTAAAAGAAAACTGATATAAGAAGTTTTGGGCAAAACCTAAACATCCTGAACTTGAGTTCTTTGACGTGATATAACTGAGAAGAAATATGTTTTCCCAATAATTCTGTGTATTCTGTGTACAAATATTTATTTGCAATGTAATAGTCTAATTTTGTAATAGTAGCTCTAGTGCTAGGACCTAGTTCACAACAGAAAAGAAAAAGACAAAAAAGAAGAAAAACAGACAAACAAAAAAGTCAAAACCACTCTTACACCTGAAGCTCATCTGGATGTGACTGTGTCATGGTTTCTCCTGCCTAGAGCTGCTTCAGAGACACAGCTGTGGTGAGGACAGCCCACTCCTCTCTCAGTCCAGGCCTGGCCAGATGAATTGTGGGTCCCAGCAACACCATCCACATACCTCATGCTGTTGTTTTGATGCAAGCATGTTAGAGAGGAGCTATGGACTCAATCAGCTTTGATGCTGTAAAAATCTGTCAACAAAAAAGGTTGTCTCAGTTCCACCTAAAAACCATCAATGCCACAGCAGACACTGCAGCAGCTAGTGGTGTACAAAGTCATATACCTGGACTTCTGTCAGGCCTTCAATATTGTCCCAGAAGACATCCTTATCTCAAATTGGAGAGACATGGATTGGAAGGGTGGGCTGTTCAGGGATAAGGAATTGCCTGGATGGACACAGCCAGACAGTCGCAGTCAATGGCTCCGTGTCCAGATGGAGGCCAGGGATGAGTGGTGTCCCTCAGGACTGTCTTGAGGCTTGGGCTCTTCAGTGTCTTTATCAGTGACAGAAGCAGTGGGACCCGCAGTGCACCCTCAGGACATTTGCAGGTGACAGGAAGCTGAGCAGTGCAGGTGACACTACAGAAAGATGGGATGCCATCCAGGGGCACCAGGACAAACTTGAGAAGTGGGCCCACAAGAAACTCATAAAATTCAACAAGGGCAAGGGCAAGGTCCTGTGCCTGGGTTGAGATAATACCAGACACAAGTACAGACTGGAGAAGAACTCATTGAGAGCAGCCCTGCTGAGAAGCACCTGGGGATGTTGGTGGGTGAGGCTGGACATGACCCAGCCATGGGCACTCACAGCCCAGAGAGCCAAACGTGTCCTGGGCTGCATCCAGAGCAGTGTGGGCAGCAGGGCCAGGGAGGGGATTGTGCCCCTCTGCTCTGCCCTGGTGAGACCCCACCTGCAGTGCTGCATCAGCTCTGGGGTCCCAGCACAGGGAGGACATGGACCTATTGAATCAAGTTCAGAGGATGCCACAAAAATGATCAGAGGGCTAGAGCACTTCTCCTGTAAAGTCACACTAAAAAAGTTGGGGTTGTTCTACGTAAAAAGAGAAGCCTCCATGGAGACCTCATTGCAGCCTTCCAGTTCTTGAAGGGGGCTTATAAAATTAGGGCACAGTGACTTTTTTAGTGGGCAGATAGTGACAGGACAAAGGGCAAGGCTTTACACTAAAAGAAGATAGATTTAGATTAGATGTTAGGAAGGATTTTTTTAGTGTGAAGGTGGTGACACATTGGAACAGGTTGACTCCTGTGTCCACCCCCCATGGCATGGACACACCATCCCTGGAAGTATTAAAGGCCATGTTGGATGGATCTTTGAGAAACCTCACTTAGTGGAAGGCATCCCTGCCCAT